>JAPKLW010000156.1:236195-274670 GCA_026898455.1 Plectranthus barbatus | reverse complement strand
AAATTTTGTGTGGGTCCCACCACTTGAATGGGACATCCACCTAACAAATCTCCCCCTCCCGATCAAGTGGAGGGATCCACCATTCCAGCCTCTGACCGACAGTATTCAAACTTCTCCCTTGGTAGAATCTTAGTCATCATGTCTGACCCATTTTCATCCGTATGGATCTTCTCAAGCTGTAATTGCTTCTTCTCCAGAACATCCCTGATCCAGTGATATCTCACATCGATATGTTTTGATCTTGAATGAAAGGAGGAATTCTTCCCAAGATGAATTGCACTCTGACTGTCACAAAATAATTGATATTTTTCCTGCTGGAATCCAAGTTCATTTAAGAACCTTTTAATCCATAGCAACTCCTTACATGCTTCAGTTGCTGCGACAAATTCTGCTTCAGTTGTTGATAGCGCGACACACTTCTGTAGTGTCGATTTCCATGACACAGCTCCCCCTGCAAAAGTAATCAGGTATCCTGATGTAGACTTTCTCGAGTCAACATCGCCAGCCATATCTGCATCTGTGTAACCAACTAACACAGGTTTTTCATTTCCAAAACATAGACATATTTTGGAAGTACCGCGCAAATACCTGAAAATCCACTTTACTGCAGCCCAATGTTCCTTTCCAGGATTTGAAAGAAACCTGCTCACTACTCCTACTGAGTGAGCAATATCTGGCCGTGTACAAACCATGGCATACATTAAACTTCCAACTGCTGAAGCGTATGGAACTCTATCCATCTCCTCCTTCTCCTGATCCGTAGAAGGGCATTGCTTGGAACTTAGTCTAAAATGGTTAGCAAGAGGACAACTAACCGTTTTAGCCTTTTCCATGTTGAATCTCTGAAGTACCTTCTCAATGTACTTCTCTTGTGATAACCACAACTTCTTGGCATTCCGGTCTCTGGTAATTCTCATGCCAAGGATCTGTTTTGCTGGCCCCAAGTCTTTCATAGCAAAAGACTTGCTCAACTGCTTCTTCAAGCTGTTGATTCTGGTAACGTTCTGGCCAACAATCAGCATATCATCTACATAGAGCAATAGAACAATGAAATCATCATTAGAGAATTTCTGAACAAATACACAGTGATCTGAAGAAGTCTTGTTATAGCCTTGCTCCCCCATAACTGACTCAAACTTCTTGTACCACTGTCTGGGTGCCTGTTTTAAGCCATACAAGCTTTTGTTTAGCTTGCACACATAATCCTCTTTTTCCTTAACTTCAAAACCCTCTGGTTGCTCCATGTATATCTCCTCCTCCAAGTCACCATGAAGGAAGGCAGTCTTCACATCCATCTGCTCGATCTCCAAGTCGAGCTTTGCTGCTAACCCCAAAACAGTACGAATGGATGTCATTTTCACCACCGGTGAGAAAATTTCGTCAAAGTCTATCCCTTTTCTTTGACTGAATCCCTTGACTACTAGTCTTGCTTTGAATCGTGGTTCGCGACCGTGTTCATCTTTCTTGATTCTGAACACCCACCTGTTCTTCAAAGCTTTCTTGCCTTTAGGCAACTTCACCAGCTCAAATGTCTTGTTCTCATGCAAGGATTTCATCTCATCTTGCATGGCAGCATTCCACTTCTTCTTGTGATCATCGGACATAGCTTCTTCAAAGCTTTCCGGCTCTCCTTCATCAGTTATGCACACAAACTGATTTCTGGGGTATTTAGTGGACTGTCGCACAGTTCTGCCAGATCTTGTGCGGATTGGTGAATCTCCTGCTGGTGGTTGTTGAGGCTGATCATTATCACCATCATCGTTGACATTTTCTGGTTCAGCCTCCATGGGAGCATCGTGATCACCTGCCTCAGGCTGATCATCTTGTACTTCATCTCCAACTTCCCTTGGCACCGTCGTTGGAGGAATTAAGTTTGTTGAACTTTCATTATACTCAGAGACATCTTTCTGAGCTTTTTCAATGTCCTCAATAGTTTGATCTTCAACAAACACAGCATCACGGCTTCTGATAAGCCTCTTCCGGATTGGATCGTAAAACCTATAGCCAAGTTGATCTTGACCATAGCCAATAAACACACATTCTCGTGTCTTGACATCAAGCTTTGACCTTTCATCTTTAGGTATGTGCACAAAAGCTTTACACCCAAACACCCGCAGATAATCGTAGGAAGTATCTTTTCCTGACCATACTCTTTCTGGAGTATCATGCTGTAGAGGGACACACGGTGAAAGATTCAACACGTGAACAGCTGCTAGTAGAGCTTCTCCCCAGAACGTCTTGGGCAACTTTGCATGTGAGAGTATGCATCTCACTCTCTCCATTAAAGTTCTATTCATCCTCTCAGCAAGACCATTCAACTGCGGCGTTTTTGGCGGTGTAGTCTGATGTCGAATTCCATTTCGTTGACAGAAAACATGAAATGGCCCAGTGTATTCTCCTCCATTGTCTGTACGGATGCACTTCAGCTTCTTGCCGGTTTGCCTCTCCACCAGTGTTAAGAATTGTTTGAAAACATCTAACACTTGGTCCTTTCTCTTCAAAAGGTAGACCCACGTCTTCCTCGAATGATCATCGATAAAAGTCACAAAGTATTGAGCACCACCGAGTGACTTTTCAATTGGACCGCATAGATCTGAGTGAATCAAATCTAGCACATTCGCCATTCGTGACGGAGGGGAGCTTTTGAAAGAGACCCTGTTCTGCTTTCCTGCTAGACAATCAGCACACTGCTTCAATTGAACTTGATCCAATCCAGGTAGGACATTTCTCCTGGCCAAACTCTTCATTCCCTTCTCACCCATGTGACCAAGGCGCTTGTGCCATAATTCAATGGCACTTTCATTCTCCACTGCATTTACAGTATCCTGGGAGAGCTTCGCCTGTAGTTTATACAGCTTCATTTCTTTTCTACCTCTCGCCACAACAAGGGAACCTTTGGTGAGCTTCCATTGGCCATTGTAGAAGGTATTGCAGAAACCTTCATCTTCTAATCTCCCAACAGAGATCAGGTTCATGCGTATGTCTGGAACATGCCTGACATCTCTTAGAACAAGTTTGGTACCATTCTCTGTCTCCAAGCAAACATCCCCTTTTCCTGCAATTTTTGAAATGTACTGATTTCCCATTCTTACAACACCGTAATCTCCTGGTGTGTAGGATGAGAAAAACTCCTTTCGAGATGTTGCGTGAATGGTAGCTCCACTATCAATCACCCAACAGGTTTCATTTGTTGTGAGATTGATTAGTTCATCATCATACACGATGTTGAACTCTTCGACAGCATTTGCATCATCATCACTGCCTCCATCATCTTTTCCTCTTTTGCCATTACTCTTTTCCTTCTTGAGTTGTCGGCAAAATCGTTTGATGTGACCCTTTTGTTTACAGTGATGGCATTCAACGTTGGCATACTTGTTTGACTTTCCTCTGCTTGTACTTCTCTGCTTCGGCCTCCTGCTCTCACTTCTCCCCCTGGAATTTGTAACAAGAACATCTGAATGTGATGAAGAAGCACCTTGATTTCTTCGTCGCATTTCTTCATTCAGGATTCCACCTTTGACATATTCCAGGGTCACTTTGCCATCTGGGGCAGAATTTGTAAGTGAGATTCTCAGAGTTTCCCAAGAATCTGGTAATGAGGCTAGCATTAATAAAGCAAGCACTTCATCATCTAATTTTATGCCCATTCCTGACAACTGTGCTTCGATCCCTTGAAATTCATTCAGGTGATCCGCCAAAAAGGTACCCTCATGGTATCTTATTTGCACCAGTTTCGTCAGGTAAAACAATTTGTTGTTGCCGGTTTTAGAAGCGTACAGCTCCTCAAGCTTGTTCCATAGAGTCTTCGCATCAACTTCTTCAGAAATGTGGTTGTAGACATTGTCATCGACAAACTGTCTGATGTATCCACACACTTGCTCCTGCTCAAATTTCCACTCTTCGTCGGTCTTGCCTTCGGGCTTGCTTTTACCAAACACCGGTAAATGCAATTTCGTCACATACAGGAGATCCTTCATTTTTCTTCTCCAGATGTGGTAGTTTGTGCCACTGAGACTAACCATCTTGCTTGTTCTGGCCTCCATGATGTTCAGCGTGGGACCCGCTGACACTATTCCGACGTGAATAGTACCACCGACAGAATTTCGGTGAGCAGTACTTGACGAACCCTCGAAGGATGAAAATTAATCTAACTTATTTTCTGATGTGTAGGATCCACTTTAGTGGCAAACACAGAGCATACGATAAGCAGATAATAAACACCCTTAACTTGGCTCTGATACCAGTTGTTGGGCCCAGGTATCGCAGCGGAAAAAAATAACAAATAAATGAACAAGCTAGCACAAAATGACAACACCAGATTTAACGTGGTTCACCTTTAAATAGGCTACGTCCACGGGACAAACTCCGATAAATTCTTCCACTATAAAATAATAGTAGGTACAAAGAGAGGTATGGGGACAAACCCAAAATAGTAACACTCAAAGTGTTTCCCGAAAATACCCGAAATATTTTCCTAACTATTTTTATCACTCCCCCGTAAGAAAAATTACACTCTAATTTTTCTCACTCAATTTTCCTTCTCTCTTTTTCTTTTCCTCTGGGTGTGTTTTCTGAGCATGCAGATCATTGCCTTTTATAGGCAAATGAAACTGCGTAGTTGCCGCAACACTTGACAAAAGATGCAAATGCAGCACCCCCTTTTTGACAAAATTTTGTGTGGGTCCCACCACTTGAATGGGACATCCACCTAACAATATGCTTAGTGTCTTCTTCGTCTAAGTTTTACGATTAGTTGCACATGTTGCGATGATGTTTTGAGTCGAATTATATTTTAGTTTTTAGTTGATTGTTTTCATAAGATGTTACCATTCTATGGCTACTGTTCGGTGAATTGCTCTTAGTCGAATTGTTAGGTCTGGTGGCTTCAGATGCAGATTCATATTATTTAATCATTCTGAATATCTGTCGCATCTTATTCAATGTTTACCTCGTTTGATTATTTTTCTCACTCATTCTATTAATACTTTGTTATTCAATGTTACAAAGTATTATCATTATAGGCTTTTCAAATAATCATCATTATAGACTTTTCAAATTCAATGTTTTTTGCTTTTGATTACTTTTCACGATATACTACACTACTATTCTTCCTGCTGCAGTTGAAATGCATTGAGTGAAATTGTTAGGTCTTGTGCGTTAAATAGAATGAGTCATGGTTGCAGATATTTTGTAGGCGGTCACTACCTAACCCAAAAACTATATATTCGGCTTAATTAAGCGGTTTTTTATTATTCGGCGCCTCGGAGGTTTCATGCTTCTCTTTTGGGGATTTAGGGGGTGGGAGTGGGCACAGATGTTTTGCTTATCCGGTTAATTGCACTTACTTATAAGTCTGGTCATATATGTCTGATTTACTGTGCAAATTGAGCCTCTTTCTCTACTTTTCAGATTAATCCTGCAAAGTACAAGAGCATCTCATCAGGTTTTGGAGTGTTGCTCAAGGAGCAGGGTGTTAAAGGTTTCTTCAGAGGATGGGTGCCTACCCTGCTTGGATACAGTGCACAGGGAGCCTGCAAGTTTGGATTCTATGAGTTCTTCAAAAAATACTACTCTGACCTTGCTGGACCAGAGAATGCTTCTAAATACAAGACTCTAATATATCTTGCTGGTTCTGCATCTGCTGAGGTGATTGCGGATATTGCACTGTGCCCCTTCGAAGCAGTGAAGGTTCGAGTTCAAACACAACCTGGATTTGCTAGGGGATTGGCTGATGGACTTCCCAAATTTGTGAGATCAGAAGGGGCTCTTGGGTATGTTTAATGTTTTCTTTCATATGATTTGGTTATGGTATGCCATCAGAGCTGAGTGCAATTTCATATTTTCTAAATGGTTTCAGGCTGTACAAGGGCCTGGTTCCTCTTTGGGGGCGTCAGATTCCATGTAAGTTTAGGCCAGCGATGCTATCTTTTTATCTTTTCTCCTTTACTTTTTCCATGTTTCTTCATATTTTAGTACACATGGCTGCACTCCATGATCGAAGTAACTTTTAATGGTGGCTCCCTTTAGAATTAGCTGTTTTATTTATTTGTGAATTTATCCATTTTCATTTAGAACTTCTCATTTCCCCATTATAACATGTTGTGCTTAACAATAGGAATAATACCAATATTCTAATACTGTACTAAACACGGAATAATACTGATACTAGTATTATTATATTAATGCTTGAATCCTGTGTGTTCATTATCCCTGCTGCTGCTTATGGATTTAGTTATCTCATTGTTCATAATCATATTGTGGCTCACTTGCAGATACAATGATGAAATTTGCATCATTTGAGACTATCGTGGAGAACATTTACAAACATGCAATCCCCATGCCAAAGAATGAGTGCAGCAAGCCACTGCAGCTTGGTGTCAGTTTTGCTGGTGGATATGTAGCTGGTGTTTTCTGTGCTATTGTGTCGCACCCAGCTGATAATCTTGTTTCTTTCCTAAATAATGCAAAGGGCGCAACTGTTGGTGATGTGAGTGTCTGGTTTCAGTTTGTGATTTTCCCCTGCCGTTGATCTTATTTGAGGTTTGTTTCTTCAGGCAGTGAAGAAGCTTGGGTTGTGGGGTCTATTTACCCGTGGACTCCCTCTTCGTATTGTCATGATTGGAACTCTAACTGGAGCTCAGTGGGGTATCTATGATGCTTTCAAAGTTTTTGTTGGGCTGTAAGTCTCTGAATTTGGATTTTCATTGCTGTGGTTACTTTTATAAGCAGTGTAATTTAGGTTTGTATAAGTTTTCCTTGCAACTGACATGGCAACTGTTTTCCAGGCCAACCACTGGTGGTGTTGCTCCTGCTCCTGCTGCAACTCAAGTTGCGAACATTTAGATATTTCCCTTCTTCGAAGAGCAATAAATATTGGGAAATGTACAAGGGCTTTTGTGAATTTTGTGCGGCTGGTTTTTGGTTAAGAGTAGTAGATGCAGAGTTAGGAGTAGGAGTAATAATGGACCCTCAAAGCTGGTTTGATCACTCGCAATATTTGTTACTTTTCAGTGTCACCTTACTGCTGCTAATCAGCTACGCCTTTTGTGCTACTCTACTCTCTCTCCGATTTCATTCTCTTCAACTTCCGAGTTTAAATCAACATTACGTCCCTGATTATACCCGTATTCAAAATACACCTTCCATCTTACTGCTTGCAATTCCACTTCTCAACCTATTGCATTTATTCATCTTAATTAGCCAGTAGTGTTGTAGAAACACAAGTAGATATTTCAATACTCAATTTATGCACCTTGGGATCAGATATTAACAATAGTAGTAAGATATTTGGTAGAGTAGCATGATCCACATATAGTTCACTTTGTAGGTGGAAAGAGTTGGTTTGAAAGAGATAGTAGCCGCAAATTACAACATCTAATAGTAGTGATAGTAATAGACTAATAGTGATACAACAACAGCGAAGGCTGGCAGCTTATTCATAAAATCATAGTAATGTGGGTACCAGCTAGACAAGACAAGACATAAAAACACCGAATTCGCTCAGAAGCAGCAGCAGCACTCTTCCAATATGCAGCAGCAACAAAGGGCACCTAAACTGCGAATCACAACATAAAAAAACCACAACCCGGGTATAATAAAATCTCCATCGTATTTTATGAGTAAGCTGATTGAAGCCTATGGTAATGCAATTACCATTTATTTGACCATGGAAAAGAAGGCTTCATTATCAACTAGAATTCAATTAACATTTACAAGTTACAAAATTAGTCCCAAAATCACTCCAGATTCCTTGAATTCTCATCTCAGTTCAAGATCGACAAGCCTCATTAAACAATCTCGGACAATGACTGTTTAGGGAGTTAGAACATCGCCCTATCAATTTAACTTCCTTTTCTTTGGAGTCGGAAAAGGGGTTACTCTTAACCAAAAGTAGTTACGGAATGAGATTACTGGAAACTTTGGCCAACAAACCAGTCAATTATTAGATGACACTCAGTTTGGCTCATTCCCTCCCCCACCCCACAACTTGAGACAGGTCACTACCCGAAACCATCAATTGGGGAAAAAACCACTATTCCAATCTTAAGAAGATGAGATTGCAATTGTGCACACATTGTTTCTGTAGCTAACAATAGGATGAGCCATTGATTGACAAGCAACAGGCAAGTGAAGGTCACTGGTGTATCACCTTAGTCAACAAAGTCAAACATCATGAACCTAGTGAAGTTTCTAGGAGCCAAAATTGGGCAGGCAACCTTAATTCAAGAGCTGTTTCCAGGTTTTGATGCTTAATTTTAAATTCACATCAGGAGCAACTTATCAACCTCTCATTTCATACCATAAGTGGCAGACTAAATTGAATGACACAACAGCAGCAGCAGCAAAGTAACTAGATCGCGAAGAAAGAGAGGCAGTGAATTCTCAACGTACCAGCCACGTAAAAAGGAGGAGCAACTAGAACCAGAGTGATGATCATCATGATGGTGGTGGGAAGGCGGCCGTGGCGGAGGATGCCCATGATCGAAGTATCCTTGATAAGGACCTCCATGTGGGGGCGGTGGGTGCGGGTGCCCTGGAGGCGGCGGGTATGGGTTCCCTGGCGGCGGTGGGTACGGGTGTGGGTGCCCTGGCGGCGGATGAGGAGGATGCACCGTCCCGTACCCTGATCAAACAAGATAAGATCAATTCCGGAAACAGTATCGACAGATACACGGGGTGTACAAGAAATCAAGTAAACTGAGGAATTAAGGAAAAGTGAGATGAGAGAGAACCTGGTGGGGGGTGTGATTCGTGCGGCACGTTGTGATAACTCATACCGATTGAATTGGACGAGACGAAGTTGACGATGAAATGAGATTCAGATTTCATCTACTTCAGTTTTTGGGTTTTTATTGGCAGCCTGACCCGACCCATTTTCGCGTCGCCCCATACAACTACCAGTCCACCACATTGTGTACCAATTAATGTCAATTATGTAATTTATCAACATTTTTTTTTAAAAAAAAACTTAGCCTAATTTAATCTAAATGAATATTGTTGGAGTACGATATAAATCAGTCCAGTTAGAGGTCCAAAGTACGGCCCAACATCACTTCGGCAGGCCGAGCAACAAGTTGGCCCGGGAATAGGGGTGGAAATAGGCCGGGCTACCCGATAGGGGCCTACGGCCTAGCCTACCACAGGCCAGGCCAGGCCAGACAAATTTCGTAAATAGGTCAGACTTAGGCTATTTAAAAAGCCTATTTAGCTAAGCAGGCCCGGACTCAGGCTCGAAAATAAGCCTACTAAGCCTAACAGGCCGGTCTATTAAAATAATCATATATTATATAATTAATTAATTAAATATATTTATTATCTAGGCTTAAAAATTTATTTATTATTTATGAATAAAAAATAAGTTAAATAAGTTATTTGTTTCTAAATGATGTATTTGTCTAAATTATTAAATGTATTTACTATTGAAATAATATAATATATTTATAATTTAAAAATAAAATATACATTATAAATTTTAAGTAGGCTTCAATAGGCTTTATACAGGCTGAAAATGAGGCCTATTTCATTAAAAAGGTCAAGCTTAGGCTTACAAAAAAGCCTACTATAGATAACAGGCCAGACTCAGGCCTCTTCAAATTATAGCAGGCCCAGGCCTTCGAGACCGAAGCCCAGCCTATTCCCACCCCTACCCGGGAAGAAATAGCTCGGGAGAAAGCAGTTTGACCAAAGCAGTCTGGTCAAGACGCGGAGCAATTCGACGAGACAAATTAGGGCACCAAGGCGATTATCAAGCAACCGTCCAGCGGTCAAAAGTGCCAACGTGCAACAGGAGGATAAGCTGCGACATCCCCGGAAGATGTTGGTGCCACTCAACGCAACGACCCCCGATAAATTCAGAATTCGCTGCCCAACAGACCGTGCGAGACTCTAGGAAACCCTAACAAATTCGTACCCCTTTATATATCCCTTTGTAAGTCAATTTTCAGCACTTAATCCCCAATATCATACTATTAGCTAGGGGTGATAATTTTTTATCCGATCCGATAATCCGACACAAATCCGCACAATAATAATAGATACATATTGAGGTTTATCGGATATGGATCCTTATCAGATCGACACGATAAGGACACAAAATTTTTAGATCGAATTCAGATTGGATAATCCTTTAAACGGATCGGATTTGGGTCGGATACGAATATCCATTAATAAAAATTATTTTTTTTGTTGGTGTCAGTGTTAAACTTTTCCAAAGTCTAACACTAACACTTTGACACCCTTGTGTTAAACTTGTCCTTTCATGCTGTAACTAGACGGTTATAACCTTTCCCTATTTTTTAGGGCTGCGTATCTAAACCCTTATTTCGGTTTTTCTTAGATCCTAAATATTTGGGATCGTGCATATTATTGTTTATAACTATATTTTATTATTATTTTGTATTTTATCTTTTAGGAAAATAATGGGAGTGCCTCCACAACCTAAAACCATCCCACGTGAGCTTAGTGGAGCTTAGAGATCGTGCAACAAAGCAGATGGACGTGGAAAGTGATCAGGGCCACGACTGAAAGCGTGGCCATTGAGAACGTGCGCTCCAAGTAGTTGGAATAAATAGGAGAACCGAAGGTTGAAGAAGTTCAGCAATTAAGATTAAGAGAGAGTATTGTGAGAAGTTCTTCAAAGCATTCGGACCTCAACCCTCACGAATCATTTCAGCACAAGTCCAACAAGTTTAAGGTGGAATCTATCTCTGGAGAGTGGATCCAACGGTAGAGGAGCTTTTAGTATTGTTTTTGTTGTTTTATTTGTGAGCTTTTGTTGAATTTCTTCAAGGGAGTGAACCAAGAAAAAATTCAATATTATTTTTGTACTTTCGTTTTACTGTGTAATTCTGAATTTCATAGTGAAACCATTTATGTCGTGAGACACTCATTGGTTTATAAATAAACCCGTGAAAATTTTAATTCCGCTGTGTCAAACTTTTCAAGCTCTAACTCTAACACCTTAACATATTTGGTAAATCGGTACTAAATTCTTTCAATTGGTACCCAGAGCCTCTACTTGACGAACTAAGTATTTGTTCCTGAGTGCAGTTTACCATTAATGGATAGCTCAAGTGTAGCGTGTTGACCTCTGGTCCTAGAGAGTGATGGAACCAACTATGCCTTGAGGAAATCATGTATGAGGATGTATATCAAGTCAATTGATGAAAGATCATGGGTTGCTTTTCTGGATGGCTGGACAACACCAAGGATGGAAATTCCTGATCCAGAAAATACAACTCAAACAATTACGATGGCTAAACCTGAAGGACAATGGATGACAGAGGAACGACTGGTGTCGAACTGTAACTCTAAAGCACTTAATGCAATTCTTGTATCTGTAGATGTGCAATTCTTGGATCAGAGAAAGGATTAATACCCCTTTATGAGGACAAATCGCCTCCCTTTTTAGAAGAACTCGAGGTGTTGGAGAAAATGGGAGGAGTAGAAAAAGAGGAATTTCCCTTTCTGAAGTTATTGTTCCCTTTCTTCATGGTTTTCACCAACTTGTTAAACCGTATAGTGAGAAGCACAATACTAGGATTTTTCTCATTAATTACATCATCATCTTCTGACTCTTCTTGAAAGGTTAATCTTTGTTTGTTTGACGATTCTTCGACATTACTCTTTCCAGCATGTAGAACAATGCTTCTTGTGATGGGTTTTGTATACAGAAAGCATTTATTACAATGAGTATACAACAGTTTATTTCTCTTATCTATCAAACAAACTTACATGTATGTAACAATGGTATCCTCTTATCTCACCGATAGGGACGATCATACGGCGTGAAGTAGATCGCAGAAGACAATATGATCACTTGACCTAGTGAGACATAAACCTGATCACAACCGAGACAACGTATGAGGATACATCTGTCCGGATGGCTGTGGCATTGTCGGAATAAGTAGTCTATCTTGGTTACTTGACATGCTGGTACGCAAGGGTGGCATATTGATGGACCGCAGTATTCAACTGTCTGACATCAGCGAATACAAGATCTCGTTCTTGATTGAGTCCAAACCCTAACGAAGGTTCAGGAGTTTGCACGGATTGATTGTTGCTTTGACTTGCCATGGTGGAGAGCCCAAGTAACGTGCTCGTATATCCGTATCTTGGGTAACATAAGTTCGTGTGGTACTGCCTGAGACTGAGTTTAGGTAACCATATCCGAGTAATAGGATGGGGACATTCCCTGAGGAGCTCAATGACATTCATCGTGCCAAAGTCCTGCAGGCTGATTAAGTTCAGGCACGAGTGATAAAGATTGAGTGGTACTACTCAGGAATAATAAAATATTAATTAATTGTAGATAGAGCTTGTTAGAAGCTCCGATTAATTAATGAATGCCCGGTAACCTTAAATATGAGGATTCTCAATAAATGCAGCACGTTCTCATAACGTGGTAATAAAGGAGTAGGTCAGTATTAATTCTGTGGTAAAAAAGAATTAATATTAATTAATTAATTGTGTCCTGGGTTGTGGACATGGGAATTAATTAATTTGTAGACCCACTTTATTATTTGCATTAGGTCCCAGGTCTGGCCCAAAGTAAATATGCTGAATTGAGCCCAACAGCCCATTAGGGTTAAAACCCTAGGTCTATAAATAGACAGCTCTCTCTCACAAGTTGTAACACAATTCAAATCAGTGAAACCCTAAGAGAGAGAGAGAGGGGCGACGGTTCTCAAGTGCAGAGGGAGGAGAATTTCGATTCTGCCTTGCACAACTACAGATATGTGGCATCCTCACCAGTAGCAGATCTGAACAACATTGGGATATAGCCCTGAAGATCTAATCTGGAGAACATATTTCTTTTCTTCTCTTGTCTTTAATTAAATCTTGAAATTAGAATCCATCTAATTTATGTTTCCGCAGATTTAATTAATATCGCGTGGTTGATTCAAGATTTGGAATTCAAACGTGAAAGATTGGTACAGAGACTACAGAATTAAGGTAATCTCTATTATCCACGCATTAAATTCATAGGAGCATGCTAGGGTTTTGTGAATTGGTATTGTGAACAATAAACCATAAATTGATCCGGCTTATTTGGATTTTGTGATTCGGTTCGCGGATAAATCCCTACATCTTGAACCCTTTGGTTTGTACTCCTGTATTTGGTCAGTCAAGTTCATCTCAAAAGTTGTGAGTATACTTACCAGTTTAGCAATCTCCAAGGCCTCAACGTTCCGAGCTTCTTCAATGGCAGAGATCTTAATATTAAATCTCTCCGGAAGTGACCTCAACATTTTACTCACTTGTCTCTCATTACTAATTGGTTCTCCCAATGCTTGAGCTTAATTTTCCATGGCCGCCATTCTTTCATAATAGGTGGAGATTGTTTCTTCTTCAGCCATTCGCAAATTCTCAAATTTTGTTATAAGAATTCTCATCATTGTCCTTTTGACACAGGTCGTTCCCTCACATTTCCCTTGCAGGATGAGCCAAGCATCCCTGGCTTCAGAGCAACTTGAAATTAACCTGAAACACGACACATCTACAGATACAAATATTGCATTAAGTGCTTTAGAGTTACAGTTCGACAATAGTTGTTCCTCTACCGTCCATTGTCCTTCAGGTTTAGCCACCGTAATTGTTTGAGTTGTATTTTCTGGATCAGGAATTTCCATCCTTGGTGTTGTCCAGCCATCCAGAACAGCAACCCATGATCTTTCATCAATTCACTTGATATACATCCTTATACGTGATTTCCACAAGGCATAGTTAATTCCATCACTCTCTAGGACCGGAGATCGACACGCTACACTTGAGCTATCCATTAATGGTAAACTGCACTCAGGAACAAATATTTAGTTCGTCAAGTAGAGGTTTTGGGTACCAATTGAAAGAATTTAGTGCCCGCTTTACCAAAAATGCTAAGGTCTTAGAGTTAGAGTTTGTAAAGTTTGACACAACAAAATTAAAATTTTCACGGGGTTATTTATAAACACATGAGTGCCTCACGACAAAATTAGTTTCACTATGAAATTCAGAATTACACTGTAAAACGAAACTACAAAAATAATATTGAATTTCTTCTTGGTTCACTCCCTTGAAGAAATTCAACAAAATCTCACAAATAAAACAACACAAGCAATACTAAAAGCTCTTCTACCGTTGGATTCACTCTACGGAGATAGATTCTACCTTAGACTTGTTGGACTTGTGCTGAAATGACTGCTGAGGGTTGAGATCCGAATGCCTTGAAGAATTTCTCACAATACTCTCTCTTAATCTTAATTGCTCAACTTCTTCAACCTTCGATTCTCCTATTTATTCCGACTACTTGGAGCACACGTTCTCAATGGCCACACTTTTAGTCGTGGCCCTGATCACATTCTGTTGGTTTCAAGATCTGTGAAAAAGAACTGAAAACACTGCAAGTAATTATGTCTAGTACAACAAGTTTTTACAACTATATCTGCAGTTACTGCTAGTACGAGAACAATTAAATAAAATGAAATAACAGTATTAAACAAATAAAAAGAAGTGCAATAGCACAGCCGAGTCGAGGAAGCCCTCTTCCCGCAAGACAAATTCGCCGACGTAGTGCTCGTCTAACGGCGGTTTGTCCCGAAAGGTAAAACAACTTCGTCCTTTACGAGGCAGCACCACAAATCGCAAAGGCTCCGGCGAACTGAATAGAGGCATTATTGAGTTGCAGAAGAACAACAAAAAAGATGCAGCAATATGAGGGAAATGTTGCAGTATCTCTGGCTACGTTAGTTGTCTGATGTTTGGGGAACCGGGGGCAGGAGACAACACAATGCATGTCTATTTATAGACATGTCCACCCAAGGGGAGCCTATCTCAGCCATCAAGGCTGGACCGTTACAAGGCATGAGACACGATAACCGACGCCATCAATGGAGCCGTTACAACTTTTGAATGTAATAGACATGTGCAAAATGTGGTAATTATCCACACTCAGTTGCAATACGTTTTTACACACCTCAAAATATAGATTAATTAATTTAATCTATCATTGTGGGACACTTTGTTTATTACATCTCACTTGTGTAATAACCCACCAACCGTGTCACTTCGTGGACTCATTTCTCACTCACTGGAATTTGGATTTGAGAAAATAAATATACCACGATCATCTACTCTTCGCGTAGATTATGTTGGTAATATTTAATTACGACGAAATTAAATATTTCACATCGGAAATTTACCACAAAGTACCCTAATTACCAACAACCCCCCCATGAGTGGAAATGCCCAAATGCATGATGCATAGCCAACTCAGTTTCGAGAACTGTAGTTAATGCACCTGAACAGTTAGCTTATGGCTTTGAACCGTTCATCTTCAATGTCGTCAGGCACACTCGCGGCTTAGTGGTAAGAATACCTTGAACTAATCCTCCATCGTGTGTACCGAGACAACAACATTGAAATATTAACATTTCAACCTCTATTCGTTCTCACGTTTGGTTCCATTACAGGCCATGGACACCCCCTTTGGATTCATAAGTGTTCATTTGAAGCGGTCCCCACTTCCACTTATATAGATGACCTCCTATTCCGAGCATTCCTGCCAAGCTCAACCATCACGAGGTTTTCAGGAGTCATTAAAAGTCACTAAGGACTTAACCTATACCATATGCAGGCTCATAACATCTCACTTGCAATCTTTAGGGAAGAGTAGATAAGTCATTTTCCAAGGCAACGCCACTAGAAAAGACGATATCTCGTCGGTGTTATCACTCGAACTTGTGTAGTTTAGTTGTCCCATTGAACCTAGTTCTTGGGATCTCCAATCATCTAGGTTGGGTATCCACTACACTCATTCATAATGTGGATTTCAATCCCATTCCCTCAAACAATTTACACATTTGATCTCGGTTTAACCCTTTGGTTAGCGGATCCACAAGGTTATCAATTGATTTCACATAATCAACGGATATCACAGCATTCGAGATCAATTGTCTAACGGTATTATATCGACGACGTATATGTATCGACTTACCATTGTACACATTATTTTGTGCTCGACCAATAGCCACTTGGCTATCACAGCGAATCATCAATAACGGCACAACCTTGTTCCAACACGGAACATCCTCTAGAAAGTGCCGAAGCCACTCCACTTCTTCACCTGCTTTATCTAGAGCGAAAAACTCCGATTCCATCGTGGAACGAGCTATACAAGTTTGTTTCGTGGATTTCCACGACACTGCTATAGGAACTGAGTCTACAATAGGCAACATGAATCGCCATTTATTATAACTCCGGATTCGATTTATGGATATCAAAATAAATATCATGACAAACAGTAAATGCCCTATGCATGCTCCTATTTAATTTAAATCGTAGATTCAAAGGAATACCTGAGACTCCAACGACTGATCTACAGATCTAGATCGATGATGGCAATGATGATGGTGTAGATCTGGATCTGAATCGATCAAAGCAATGGTGTTCCTACAGACTTGATCTTCTGATCTGTTCTCTTGCTCGATTCGGAAATCTGGTGAGGATACGCTACCGGATCTACAGCCGCCCACTCTCTCTCAATCTCTCTAGGGTTTCTGATTTGAAACTTCAAACTTATGTGGGAAAATGAGAGATCTATTTATATAGATCTGGAGAATGGGCTATTAGGGTTTAATAAACCCTAATGGGCTCTGAGCAGTGTTGGGCCAGACCAGGGATCAAATGCAAATAATAAAGTGGGCCTCCTATTAATTAATTCCATGTTCAACCAAGAACATAATTAATTAATAAACATTAATTCATGCCACCAGAGAATTAATGCTGACCTACCCCTTTATTACCACGTTATTAGGAACGGGTTGCATTGACTTGGTTAATCCCCATATTTAAGGTTTCAGACATTCATTAATTAATTCAGCGTATGACAATTAGCTGTAATTATTTAATCTCTTATTATTCCTGAGTATTACCACTCAACCCTTATCGCTTATGCTTGAATCAATGATTCAGCCTGCAGGACTTAGCATAACGAACCTCGTGAGCTTCCCAGGGAATGTCACCATCCTGAAATGGATATGGTTATCTAAATCCAGCCTGAGGAAACCCTACACAAACTGCCATCACCCAAGATGCAGATATACGAGTACATGTAAGACCCTCCACCATAGCAAGTCAAAGTGACAGTCAACCCATGTGTGCCCCTCAGCTTTCAATAGACTTTAGATCTGACCAAGTTACCGAGATCTTTACTCATTCATATGTCAAGTAGAATGGTTCATCTCACTGTTGATCCTATCAATACATTGAGATGTACCGGTCACACAAAGCAGTCAAGATAAACCACTTATGGACTTGTGTGCCGTAGCCTAAACCGACAGCCAAACCAGAAACTGTCTCAGCTGTGATAACTGTTTATATCTCGCTAGGTCGAATGATCTATACGATCTTCTGTGATCTCTTACACACCGTATGATCTCCCTATCGACGAGATAACTGGATGTGTTTGTTTGCATCGTATGATTGTTAATTCAAATAGGAGTTGTTTATTGCAAGTCATTAATGATTACCGGTATATCAAACACAACGTTTCCTAATATACCAATCATAATGTTTTTATGTATACAATTCCAACAACTGCCCCCCCACCGATCGTAAACACGTATCCACGCGTGGAGTGGGAGTCATTTGAATCGGAGATCCAATTCGCATCACTGTACCCTTCAAGTACAGGTGGAAAACTTGTATAATGCAAACCCAAGTTAAGAGTATACTTTAATTATCTCAATACTCTCACAAGAGCCTTCCAGTGATCATTACTAGGATTACTCGTGTATCGACTCAATTTGTTCACCGCATATGCAAGATCCGGTCTAGTACAATTAGTCAAATACATTAGACTACCAATGACCCTTGCATATTCATCTTGACCAACAGGGTCACCTTTGTTTTTAACAAAGTGAACATTGAGCTCTAACGGTGTTTTGGCTGGTGAACTATCACAGGCATTGAATTTCCTTAGCACTTTCTCAACATAATGAGATTGTGATAGGACAATTCCATTATGTTGCCTTATGATTTTGATTCCAAGAATCGCATCAGCCACACCCATATCTTTCATGTCGAAGTTCTTCTCCAACATTCGTTTGGTATCAACAATCACTTGTTGATTCCTACCCATGATCAACATGTCTTCTACATAAAGGCAGACAATCACAAAATTGTCAAACGTGCCTTTGTAGTACACACATTTGTCACATTCATTATACTTGAATCCATTTGACAACATCGCATTGTCAAACCGAACATGCCACTGCTTGGGCGTTTGTTTAAGACCGTATAAGGATCTAACCAATTTGCATACCTTTCTCTCATGTCCGGGTACTACAAATCCTTCGGGTTGATCTATATAGATTTCTTCTTCTAGCTCTCTATTTAAGAAGGCCGTCTTCACATCCATTTGGTGTATTTCGAGATTGTGCAAAACAGCAATCGCTATAAGCACCCTAATGGACGTGATCCTAGTCACAGGTGAATAGGTATCGAAGAAATCATCTCCCTCCCTTTGTTTAAAGCCTTTTGCCACAAGGCGAGCTTTATGCTTATCAACCGAACCATCGGCTTTATACTTTCTTTTAAGGATCCACTTGCATCCTAAGGGCTTACAACCTTTTGGGAGATCGGCCAAAATCCAAGTATGATTTTGCATAGTCGACTCAATCTCACTATTAATGGCTTCTTGCCATAGTGAGGCATCGGGTCTAGCTAAGGCATCTTTAATGGTTCGAGGCTCATCATCTAACATATAGGTGATGAAGTCCGGACCAAAACTTTTAGCCACTCTAGCCCTCTGACTACGTCTCAGTTCTTCCTCTATAGGAGTAGAACTAGTAGCCTCTTCATATGTCCTTTTTCTAGACATAGTCGGTACATCTTCCTTAACTTTACAAGGATAGATGTGCTCAAAGAATATAGCATTCCTTGACTCTATAGTGGTGCCTTCGGTCACATTCGGATTATCCAATTTGTGCACCAAAAATCAATAGGCAGCACTATTCAAAGCATACCCTATAAAGATGCAATCAATTATTTTAGGTCCAATTGTAACTTGTTTGGGTAGAGGTAGTTTGACCTTTGCTAAACAACCCCACACCTTTAGATATTTGTAGGAAGGTTTTCGACCTTTCCACAACTCATAAGGTGTCTCCTCTTTCCCTTTAAGAGGTATCTTATTCAAGATATAGTTAGCTGTCAAGACAGCCTCTCCCCACATATTTTGAGGTAACCCCGAACTTATTAACAGGGCATTCATCATTTCCTTTAGTGTCCGATTTTTTCTTTCGGCAACACCATTGGACTGAGGTGAGTAAGGTGCCGTTGTTTGATGAATAATGCCCGAAGCGGCACATAATTCTTCAAACGGTGCAACATACTCTCCACCTCTATCACTTCGAATCATCTTGATCCGAGTACTCAATTGATTTTCAGCCTCTTCTTTATAATTTTTAAAGGCATCAATTGCTTCATCTTTACTTTTCAATAAGTAGAGATAACAATATCTGGTGCAATCATCGATAAAAGTAATAAAATACTTTTTCCCACCTCTAGTTTGCACCATTTTGAAATCACACAAATCCGTGTGTATCAACTCTAGAGGTTTTGTGCTCTTCTCGACTGAATTAAACGACATTCTTGCCTCAACACAAACTTCACATTTAGTTTTTTAAATTTAGCCACTTCTAGTAAATTCAAATTTACTAATCTCTTTATTACATTAAGATTTACAGGTCACAATCTTACATGCCACAAAGAAGAGCTCTCAATTAAATAAGAAGAAGTAAATTCAACTATATTGATTTTCTTTTCGGCTAGGCGTCGTGCCATTACATTCAACTTGAGATAACCTCTACCTAGGCACACAAGTCATCATCCCAATCACTATCGGGTTCAACATGGTTGGCATCCATCTTTGCTTTGCCTTTATACTTAGGCTTTTTGCATTGATTCACCATATGCCCACTTTTGCCACAATTGTAGCAAACACCCTTGAACTTAGGTTCTTGGATCACAATCCCCTTGTTCGATGGGTTGGGTCTTTTCCTTTTCTTTGATGGACCAACACGTTCCATCAAATTAGCCTTGGCATCTATAGCACTCGGCTTAGGATCCACCATTCGATTGTCCTCTTCAATACGAAGCTTGACAATCAAATCTTCAAGAGACGTAGCCTTTTGTTTATGCTTAAGGTAGCTCTTGAAATCCTTCCACGAAGGAGGCAACTTCTCAATGACCGCAGCCAAGTTGAAAGCATCGGGGAGTAACATCCCCTCAGCGTGAACATTGTGCAAAATGAGTTGAAACTCTTGCACTTGTTCCACCACGGAACGACCGTCAACCATAAGGTATGACAGGTACTTGGCCACAACGTACTTCTTAGTACCCGCATCCTCCGTCTTGTATTTCTTTTCTAGTTGTTCCCATTATTCTTTTGCGGTGTTTACATTACAATACACGGCGTATAGGGGATCTACTAGACAATTTAATACAAAATTTTGACATAAAAAGTCCCCTTGACACCAATTATCAAAAGCTATTCTCTTGTTTTGATCGGCCTCATCATCGGCAAGCTCCGACTTGTCTTCCTTCAAGTAGACCGTCAATCCAAGAGTTGTAAGGTAGAATAACATTTTTTGTTGCCAAGTCTTGAAGTCCACTTCTCCAAACTTGAAGGGCTTTTCGGCTTGAGCATTAGGAGGGAGTTTAGGTCCATTGTTGGAGTTGCTTCCTCCACCACCATTGATAGTGTGATCAACCATCCTAGATCTTGAGAAGTAGAAAATTTGTCTTGCGATTGTTAGTTACAAGATCTGTGAAGAAGAACTGAAAACACTGCAAGTAATTATGTCTAGTACAACAAGTTTTTACAACTATATTTGCAGGTACTGCTAGTACGAGAACAATTAAATAAAATGAAATAACAATATTAAACAAATAAAAAGAAGTGCAATAGCACAGCCGAGTCGAGGAAGCCCTCTTCCCGCAAGACAAATTTGCCGACGTAGTGCTCGTCTAACGACAGTTTGTCCCCAAAGGTAAAACGGCTTCATCCTTTACGAGGTAGCACCGCAAATCGCAAAGGCTCCGGCGAACTGAATAGAGGCGAAACTGAGTTGCAGAAGAACAACAAAAAAGATGCAGCAATATGAGGGAAATGTTGCAGTATCTCTGGCTACGTGAGTTGTCTGATGTTTGGGGAACCGGGGGCAGGAGACAACACAATGCATGTCTATTTATAGACATGTCATGTCCACCCAAGGGGAGCCTATCTCAGCCATCAAGGCTGGACCGTTACAAGGCATAAGACACGGTAACCGACGCCATCAATGGAGCCGTTACAACTTTTGAATGTAATAGACATGTGCAAAATGTGGTAATTATCCACACTCAATTGCAACACGTTTTTACACACCTCAAAATATAGATTAATTAATTTAATCTATCATTGTGGGATACTTCGTTTATTACAACTCACTTGTGTAATAACCCACCAACCGTGTCACTTCGTGGACTCATTTCTCACTCACCGGAATTTGGATTTGAGAAAACAAATATACCACGATCATCTACTCTTCGCGTAGATTATGTTGGTAATATTTAATTACGATGAAATTAAATATTTCACATCGTGAATTTACCACAAAGTACCCGAATTACCAACACATTCCACATCCACCTGCTTCGTTGTACGATCTCAAAGTCCCACTAAGCTCACGTGGGATGGTTTTAGGTTGTGGAGGCACTTCTATTATTTTTTTATTTTTTTATTTTTCAAAAATCCAGCATGATCCTGGAAGAACCCGACCAAAAACAGGCCAAGTCCGACCAAAACCAAAACCTGTACAAAATATCCATCAACAACACCAAAATCACCTTAAGCTTACCCACATCACAGGTGAGAAACTTAGAGAAAATATAAAAAAACAAAATACAATTTGAAAATAGACAATAATGGCTATCCCGAAGAGAAATTATAAGCCTATCAACTGAGGATGAAACAAGAAATAACAATAACAATCTCAAATGAAACCAACTAAGCATAATGAAATCTGAAGTTAGGATAACCCAACTGATCCATACGAATGAGAGAAGCCAAATACCGAGGAGTTGTCGCCTTATCATATCTAGTAAACTCCGAAACCTGGGAACCTCTCCTAGCAAGTAAATCAGCTGCTCGATTCCCCTCACGGTGGATGTGCGAGAGTCTAACGGTGATACCTCGAAGAAGTAATCTAATCCGAGCAACAATATGTCGAGTCTGGGCTGGACCATGTCTCTGCGAAGAAAGTAAAGAAATAACAGCAGCAGCATCCATCTCAATCCAGATATGAGACGAAAACTGAACAACAAGCTGAAGACCATGAGCAAGCGCCTGGAGTTCAGCATCAAAACTAGATCCAGCAGAAAGAGGGACTCATAAGGCAACCAGGAGACTGGAAGTGTGATCCCTAACTAGCCCCCCACCTACCGCCATCTGAAGAACATCATCAAAAGATCCATCAGTGTTGAGCTTCACCCAAGGAGCTTCACTCGGTAGCCAACGAATCATCCTGGACCTCAAGGACCGACCAAAATCTCCAGCAACTGGCATAAAATCAACCTGGGGATGACATCCTGACCAATGAACTTGAAGTAATTTCTTCGCCGCCACAAGTAGCTGAAGGTGATGAGTAACCTGCCAAATCACATGAGAAGCAAGAAAAGGAACACCACGATGTTTATGGCTATTCATTTCAGTCCAAATAAACCAACAGATCAGACACGGAACATGAAAACTAATATGCATTGGGGCAGCCCTAGGGAAAAGATCGCGCCAACCAGTAAGAGTGTGTGCAATGTTCAGGTATGTGATAGTGTGTGCACGTGTAGAAGGAAACCACAACACAAAATGTGCCCAAACTGATAATGCTGCTTCACTCCGTAGAAAAACATGCTCAATTGATTCGATCTGAGGACAGACACAACAACCACAAGAAGAAGCAAAAGATGTGCCTCTAGACTGAATTTTGGCATCAATAGGAATACGATTAAGCAAGAGATGCCAAAGAAATACAGAAATGGAAGGGGTGAGACAAGAGTGCCAAAACAAACCAAACAGAGGACTAGGAGGAGCACGCTGCCTAACCTTTTTCCAAGCAGAAGCAAGAGAAAACTCACCAGTAGCAGTCAAATTCCATCGTAAAACAAAATAATAATAATATACAGTTAGAAACAATAATATTCACGATACCATATATTTAGGATCTAAGAAAAACCGAAATTAGGGTTTAGATATGCAACCCTAAAAAATATGGAACGGTTATACTGACTAGTTACAACATGGAAGGATAAGTTTAACACAAGGGTGTCAAAATATTAGTGTTAGACTTTGGTAAAGTCTAACACTGACACCAACAAAAAAAATTATTTAATTTTTATTTATGGATATCCGTATCCGATCCGTTTAAATGATTATCTAATCCGATCTGTATCCAATCTGAATTTGATCCAAAATTTTCGTGTTCTTATCGTGTCGATCCGATAAGCCTCAATCCGTATTTATTATTATCGTGCGGATTTGTGTTGGATTATAAGATCGAATAAAAAATTGCCACCCCTACCACTAGTATTTGAATTTAAGATTTATCTATGTATTTTGGGATATTTGATTGATGATTTTAGTTTCAAATGAAGTTGCAGTTTTATTTATTTATACAACACAATATTTGAACAATCAAATATGAATATTTTGTATTATCTTATCAAATTTTTATTGGATTATAATTGTGTTTATTGAAATTAATTCTTATTGAATTAATTCAATTTGAATTCTTATCGAATATTTATCGGACCGGATCCATAATAGATCATTTGGATTGTATACTTATTGGATTCTTAATGGATACAGATCGAATTTGTGTGAATAAATATTTGAGTTTAACGGATCGGATGTGGATTTTGATTTTTCTTAACGAATCGGATACAGATTTGACCTTAACGGATCGGATTGATAACGGGTTAACACGATAAGGATCCGAACCGCACGAATTGCCACCCCTACTATTAGCTATAGTTTTCCCTTTCCAGTCTTTTCAAGAACTGTAAAACGTGTCGCTCTTAGAGTTCGACCTCAACGGGCCGGCTTTCTGATTATTGTTCATTACTCTTGTCGTGTCAACCGATCGGTTTGTTTTGCTTTGATTCAATTTATAATTTAAGCATTATTTATTGTTTTCTTCATTACTTGAATTTATAGTTCTCGGGGTCCGTATTCGTACAAAACGAACCTTAACAAATATTAATAAGATTTAAATGGACGATTCCAAGCATAGTCAAATTTATGAATATTGCCCCCATAATTAAAATGATAAAACTGCTATTTAAATTGTTAATTAAAAATAAAAATTAAATCTCAATAACTATATTTCCAGTATCCATGTAGCCCCTTCTACTAGAAAGTTTTCAAGTTCACTTAACATCAATTTTACATATTCACAATTATGCGTTTTTACTCTCTCTCTCTCTCTCTCTCTCTCTCTCTCTCTCTCTCTTAAAAGTCTATCGGAATATCCACAAATTTTCCTACAACAATGAGCGGAGTTTAAATTCTAGTTTTCTGATTTGAATTTACATTTTTAGCCGCTTCCTACTTTATAGATTAGAATAGCAGAAATGCTCATGTGGAAGATTCTGCAAAAGTGATGTGATGAATAAGGATAGAGAAGTCATGTTCGACATTGGTGGACAAAAATACGGAGAAGATGGAGCTAACAACATCTATCTTTATTTGATTTAAGACAAATCTAAATTCAACTGAACTTAATAATTACAAAATTCAGCCGCCACCTGCATCCACTAAAATTTGAGATTTGGATTTAGATGATGACCTCACAGAATGATTTCATACCAACAAAACCTAATAGATACAATTTTCATGTCAACCAAATTCACATCACTAACAAGCATCCCTAAACATCAAAACTTTCAAGGAAGTGTCAATCCTAAAAAATGTGCAAGAACAAGAGAAACTTGAGGCCTGCTCAAATGTAATACAATACCTAACTGCTAATATTATTCACTTTACCTCTCATCTGTCCAGAGGTTGGTGACTTCATGTTTGATAGTGATATGGGTGTCAATGGTGGAGATGAAGCCTTTCCTGCCCTCAGGGAAGTTTGAGAAGAGTCCACTGCCTTGCCTGAATGTAATGATGCTGTCGCTCTCTGGCTACTTGACGGTATAGAGAAACTCCTGGAGACAGTTAGTTGTGGGAGAGGAAGAGGGGACCCTTCTTTTGATGACACATAACGACTCCTATTTGTAGGAGACATTTCTCGAGTTCTACTGACTAAGGGAGCTGAGTGTCCGATAGCCCCGGCAGAATATACGTGCTTGGAGCTAAGAGACTCAGGTGGTCTAGGGAGCTCATGAAGCTCGCTTATTTTGGGAGAAGATACCGGAGGAGGTGGTGCATTCTGAGACACATTCAAAGTTGGGGGTGGCTGCAGACCAGGCACGGAACCATGCGATCCCGACAGTTCAGTAGAGCTAATAGGTCCACTGGTGGGTACGAGTAGCTGCTTGCTACTGGAAGACTTGCTAACTATCGGACCAGAAAAGGCTGGCCGTTTTATCTTTTGGCTATCAGATGCACTACGTGTGTCCAACTGCGGTACAACAGGGGGCAGAGGGAGAAAATGCTTCTTGTTGCTGTTATCATCAGTTGACACCTGAGATTTTGAAAAATTGCGTGCAGATATATGGTCCTCCACAATTTTCTTCTGCTTCTCAATGTCCAGCGGAGATGAATGCCACAGGTTTTTGGAGCTTCCGCTGGAGCTCGTTGTATTAGACAGGGATGTAGAACTATTCATTGAGCCCTTTGCATCATCAGGAGTGGGCAGTACATGTCTGCTGTATTTCTGCATAGATGTCCTCTTTTCTCTGATTCTTTCGCCAGGGTCAAACTTCTCATCATACAATGGAGCAGAATGACTACCTGCTCTACGTTGTTCACTAAACATTGCATCCCCTTGGTTTCTGCCAAAGCTTATCTGGAACTCAAGATTTTTTATCTGCGATGCTTGTGAACTTGATGCACCCAACTGATCAAGCTGCAAATTTAGTGTAACAGGCTCACATATTAGCTACACGGCACATAAGGTTAAACTAAAACAAACTAAAGGACAGAAGAGAAGAGAACGAAGATATTACCAATTTGATCATGGCAAATATTACCATTAAAACCAACAAAAACTATTATAAACTCTTGGGTGAGTTGAGAAAAAGATCTTCATTGTTCTATTGCACATGTGCTCTCAGTGTCAGCATCCACATAATGTAATCAATTAGGTTTTACACAAATTTATCCATTTCAGTAATGGACATGATTTTCTTAAATAAGGTTTGATATGTCATTTCCGGGGTGTTCCAGTCATCCCTTTTTGGAAAAAATGTAGCAGTTCCCCTACTAATATCATACAGCCGCTCATTCCCCTTCACAACCCTAGCACCCCAACGTGTCATCTGTTTTCGACAACTTTGGGTTCAGGAGCCGTGACAGCCCATTTGAGACATTTTACCCAACTTAGTTATAGTAAAAGTATTTTGGGTTTCTGCAAAAACAGCCCCTTCAGATAAACACATAAAGCACAAGTATTGCGCATAAACATACAAAATATTCACAAATACCTGTGTGACTTGTCTCTTCCAATTGTTCAATGAATGTCAAAATAAAAGCAATTTCTAAGAAATTTTACTAACAGTTCAATTGTTGTAGCACCCAGCTGTTTATGCATAACTATATAGCATAGGATACAAATGCACATATCTGAACAGCACACTAGAGCAGTAGAGCTGAAAATTGAAAGATTCAGGTTAGTGTCATTTAAACCAAATCTGTCAACTGAAAAGCTTACCTCCATTGAATTCCTTGATGTGGTACTATTTTCAAACTCTTTCTTGTTTATGCTGTAATCGAAACTTAATTCTCCATCATCGTTAGTTTCAAAACTGCCCCCATCATTCAATTCACTTAACTCATAGTCAATATGCTGCTTTTCTGCAATATTTCTAATGTGTGGCTCTACAGCTTCGAGAGATTGAAGTCCTTTCCGGAAAAAGTTTAACTGCTTTCAGCAAAGCGAAGAACAATCATGAAAACTAAAATATATAGATATATATACAACAATGGAATTGTGAAATCACACAGACAAAAAAACCTGTGCTGCATGGTGACGAGCTGCCTGTGTTAATAGACTCTGGCATTGCCCTTGCTTCAATGATTCTACACGAAAAATGCACAGCCTTGCAGCTTCATCATATTCTTCGCGAACTGCCTGCAATTGATCTGAGGTAAAAGTATCCCCCTTTGCGTGCCTTGATTTTCTTTTTTCTCGAAACTGTCCCAACATGTACTCAAATACCTCTCTGTATTTCATGCACGCTTGCATGAGAATATAACATAATGAAGAATTTTAAGCAAAAGATGAAGGGAATAATTACAAACCTTTTCTCATCGCATTGCAATTTCATCTCCTGCAGCAATGAAGAAAAAAGTTCATTACCAGGAATTGAATGACATAATGTGCCTGAAAGAGAGTTGCTTCACAAGTTTTGCTGAAACACTGGCACTGAGTATGACTTATAGTCATCAAGTTCAAGGACCAGAACAGCAGACAATTTGATAATTACAGACCATTTATTACACGGAGATAGCTATATGAGTTATCCTCCCTGTCCCCACTCAGCCATCCACCCCTCCCAATTTCATCAGGTATGAATAATATTGGAGGTGGGAATAGTGTAACAGGATTGAAGGAGTCATTAATATGCCATGTAAATTAAGTCATACTAGCAAAACAAGATACTAATCTCTCTCTCTCTCTCTGTGTCACACAGGATAGCATAATGTAGTATGAGAGTCACCCAGTTCAGTGACCAAAAAATTTGTTCATGCTTCACTAGAGCATTGACAATGATCTTTACAATCAATCAGCCAGAAAAGAAATTGATTGAGAACAGATTAACTAAAGCAGATAAAACAAACAATTAGAAGCAATTTGCAAAATGGTAGATAGATGCAAACCATCATTTCATTCCTATATGAAAAAACATTGTGGATAACCCCAAACATAAAAAAGTCAATCATAGAAACTTTTAGCCTGAAACAGAATTAAGAGGCTTGGCATTAGATAACAACTTCACAAAGAAAGAACAAATAAAAGCAGAATAGTTTTTGAACCTCCACTTTCCGTAGCTCACTCAGGAGAGATTCTGAGGGATGTGTGATTGTCATGATAATATGAGACCGCTGAAAAATATAGAAATTAGTGAGTTACAATAACATTCTCTAGTTTATGAGGAAATACAAGATATCGATAACAACAAATACTAACATAGCTATCAACAAATTTCTGGAGCTCAAGCTGCACTCGTCCTAGCAATGATAATGCACCCCCTGCACAATATTTATACATTGTATTTTAATAAAGAAGTCATTCACCTTTTAAAACCATGAATTAAAGAAAAACGAAATAATTCAAGTGAACTCAGAATTTTGGCTTGATATTTATCAGAAAATCTGATACAAAAATAATTGTAATATTATTCACATTTGTTTCGGTAAACAACAAAGAAATGCCTATAACTTGAGCCAGTGGATGGGTCACCTCTTTCTCCATCATCATTCATTGCAGTTTTCTCTAGCAGACAATTCCCCATTTCCATTAATGACTCTGAAAATTCTGAAAGAAGAAATAAATTTATCATCTCACATAAAACAAAGCTAAAAATGACTAATCATTTTTCCCAAAACAAATCTATGGATCGTAATCATTGGCGGATCTACATTGGGGGCTGGGGGGGTTTCAGCCCAATTTTTTTTTCGTTTTTATAGTGTCGTGAGCCGGTATTTTATGGGATAGCCCTCTCGTAAAGAATAAAAAAAATGGTGAAAATAAGATAAAATATGATATAAAATGAGTGAAGTTAAGGTGGAGGCAAATAAAAAAATTCAGCCCCCTTATGAAATTTTTCTGGATCCGCCACTGATCGAGATTTATCTCCACAACTCATTTTCATCATTTCACTCAGTAAGGCAAACAAACCTAGCTTTCCGTAAGTAGCAACAAGTTTTGTTGCTGAAAGCATATAGATATTCGTTCTAGCATCTTACACTAAGTATATGATAGATCCTAACTACAAGGAGAAAAACCCACTGAATGTTAAATTCCCTCTATCTGTAGCCCTGGAAACTAAACTACCAAAAGAATTAACAAAATATCTAAAACCCTCAGAGCACCTCCGCCGAACACTGTCAGCAAAGGAGTAAATGAATTTCAACTTCCAAAATAAAAACTTTAGAAACATAAAAAGAATTTAGTACCATAAGCACTATTTGCTGAAGCAGCTGCAGCCGAAAGTAAGCTATCATAGCATGCTCTCATGTCTTTCATATCCTGCAATTAAAGTACAGCAAATAAACTACTTAGTTCGAAGGAGTACAGAAATTACACGAAATGGTGAATTACTATCCCAATTATGACAGGTTCAAGAAAAGGTAGCACCAAGAAAAAACTGAAATTGGGGCACAAGAATTATGAAAAAAGTAATGAAGCCAATATATATTGTTCACAAGCTTAGCTTGCGGCTTCACTCGCAGCTACTAAAGAGCTCACGCCTGCATTATCAAATATGAAGTTGGGCTTTCTAGGATCATGCCAAGGAAAAATCGCAATACACGGAGATTCAATTCCACTCGTGTGTACTAACGCCACACAAACTTACTTTCCACACATAATTCGAAACTAAGAAGTAGAATCTGGTAAGAAAATCACAAAACAAAGTGAAGTAAAACGTCCACATTGTCTTGAAAAAACAATGCACCATGATTATGCACATAATTAACCTGGGATCTGAATTCCCACAAGGTGACACGAATGAATTTAGAGGGCTTGCATCATAAGTAGAGCCAATTGAGCCCACATAAACATACAGAGACGATATTCCATGGCAAGCGGAAAAAACAAAGAGGGCAATTAGATGCACCTTTGCTGCTTGAGTTAAGCCATCCATATGCACCGAAAGATGGTGATCCCAATCTTCCTCCGGCTCGCCTTTATTCAACCCCAATTTTCTCAACTTCCCCAGTGGCGATTTCATTTCCGGCTGCAATTAATAATAATTCTAAACTCTGTTACACAGTAACCAGGATTCCCAACAGAAGCATCAGTCAATCAGAAAATTTTAAAGCCACGGATACAGTAAAGGGAAAGATAGAGGACATGTGTGTTTGTATGTATATATATATATATATATATATATATATATATATATATATATTCTAGTCTAGAGAGAGAGAGAGAGAGAGAGGGAGAGGAGAAAATTCTAACGTTGTGCGCGGAAATTGACAAGGCAGCAGCAGTTGTGGTGGTGTTAGAGAGAGAGAGGGGGGTAATAATTAGAGCGACTGGCAGATGTCTGTTGGCGAGAGTCCTTATACGTAATTTGAGGTGGGTCAGAGCAAAAGTATGATTCCTCCAAGTCCAATCCAATCATTCCCGATGTGAACTCAACTCAACTCCATTGAAGCCGCGTCGCGTAACGCAGATTACATTACATCTGAATACCAGAAATTGAAACTTATCACTGAAGCATCCATCCATCGTTCAACGGCGTATTGTTTGCGTACGTGTGTAGAAAGGATCTCTACTTTTTTGCTTTTTGACCACTTTGCCCCTCTCTCACCTTACTACAAACTTTCCCTAATCCTTTCTTAGCTTTTTTCTTTAATTTTCATGGAAACCCTGATTTCAATTTCAACCATGACAGGTTTCTGCTCTTTTCTCCAGAATGTCAGAGGCACTCCTCCAAATTTCATACAAAACTATTCAACACGGATCTTAAATCTGATCATATCTATCAGATTCTCGATGCCCCAAACCTCTTCATTGTGAATTTCGTATCCACAATTTGGCCACCATAATCTCGTTCTTCAATCCGTACCATTAGGCCTTTGGTTCATCACTACTCAATTCTTTCTTTTGGTTTCAGAACTCCCTCACTCCAACCTACCATTATTTTAGCAATGGGTGGGTCTGCATTTTTAATTCAGATTTTTTAAAGTTCAACCCCAACAGTCCAATTCGTCAAACCAATCTATCAAAAAAATGTATTCAAACAACTCCAACTAAAATTATATATTTTATATCAACTTTTTTTTTAAAACTTAAATTAATATTTTTAATGATTTGTACGTATATTAAATATAATTCATAATCATAACTAAAAATTTAAAATCATAATTCAATATTAGTAATAGAAATTTTAAAAACTATAATTACAAATAATAAAATTATTAAAAATGTTCATATTTGATTTGGTAAGTTTGATTTCAATATTTTCGAGCTGAACCAAAATCAATCTAATCTTACCCAAATCAAAATCACACAAAATATTCATTTCAATCTTCAATTGTTTGTTTAATTATGCTCACCCCTAAGCATGATTAACATATGGTAAATGGTCACAACTCACAAGTGTAGTTACACAAAATGAGTGAACATGAGTCAAGTCAATTCGTGAGTTAATTGAGTCGTGCTCGAGCTTAAATTATTCAAGTAGTTGTAGGCTCAAGCATAATAATACTCAGATTGGATAGGTTCGCAAATCTTATTGAGCTCAAGCTTCAGTCAAACTTGAGTCAAGTTTAGGTTTGAACTAGGCACACGAAACTGTTACAGTTCCTCAGCAACCATAAAATGAAGAAGAAATATTCAGAGAAAAGGTAGAAGAATTGAGCTAGAAACTCTAAGTGCATTTTTTTTTTATTTTTTTCACTGAAACAAAGGATATGTACAAGTTTATATACACGAACTGAGAATCTAGACTCTTCTATTCTATAACAGACTTTTCTTCTAACTGCATAACTAACTTATTTCTAGAAGATGATAACAAACAAGTCGACTGCTACATCTTCTAGAAGCAGCTCTCCAACGATCTATATAACTGCTCCATCTTCTAGAATGTGCTCCCACTTTTCCTTGTGTTTACGTGTGCATGCTGTCTCACGTGTGCATGCCTTCGTTGTGTATAATCTTAACACCCCCCTCAAGCTGAACATGCCACATGTTCAACTTGGCCAACAACGGAAGAAACATCGGGGCAGGTAAAGCTTTGGTGAACAAGTTAGCCGGCTGAGACGATGAACGAATATGATGCGGGAGGAGAAACCATTGTTTGAAGAGATCACGCACAATGTGACAATCAATATCAATATGTTTCGTTCGCTCATGGAAAACTGGATTTTACGAGATGTGAATTGCTACATGACTGTTGCACATAAGAGGAATAGGCAAATGCACAGAACAATGAAGGTCGCGCAATATGTATGAGATCCACAGAAGCTCATGAGCAGTAGCCGCCATGGCTCGGTACTCGGCCTCAGCGGATGAAAAGGTGATAGTGGACTGTTTCTTGGACTTTCAAGAAACCAAGCAGCCTCCCAAAAATATACAATAGCCGGTGAGCGAACGCCGTGTGGTCTTGCAAGTGCCCCAATCCGCATCGCAAAATGCTTCAAGCTTAAGATCATTATGGGCAGAGTAAAACAAACCCCGAGATGGAAATCCTGCAAGATATTGAACAACATGGGTCGCAGCATGCCAATGTGAAGTTTTGGGTGTCTACACAAACTGGCTAAGTTGTTGGACCGCATAGCTAATATCCGGTCTCGTGTAGCTGAGGTATAAAAGACGGCCAACCAACCTGCGATATCGTTCAGGCTGATCAAGAAGTGCTAAAGAATCTTGATCTGCAGCAAGAAACTTCAGACTAGTAGAAAGGGGCGTATCAGTTGGTGTGCAGTCAAGAAACCAACATCCTTTATTATATCTATGGCATATTTCGTCTGTGTAATGTAGATGCCACTCTCTGAACGGACAAACTGTAGGATTTTCCCGTGAACCGAATCACCAAAACCAAACTGAACCGGATCGATTTATGGATATTGTGCATAATTAAATACAAGATAAAACCTAGCATGCTCCTATGAATTTAATTCTCAGAATTGTGGATTGAGGAATTACCGTTATTCTGTAGTGTCTGAACCGATCTTTCGCATTTGAATTTCCAACTTCAATTCAACCACGCGATTCGATTTAATCTGCGGAAGCAGAAATTAGTAATCTAATTTCTTAGAAAAAATCGAAAACAAAGAGAGAAGAAAAGAGAAATCTGTTCTCCAGATTAGATCTTCAGGGCTGTGTCTCAATGCTGCTCAGATCTGCTACTGGTGAGGATTCCACAAATCTGTGTTGTAGGCCGGAGCAGAAAAATCCTTCTACTCCCTCTACAGGCGCTGCCCACTCTCTCTCTGCCTCTAGGGTTTCACTGATTTGAATGTGTTCAATTGCGTCTAGGGTTTCCAGAGAGAATGGTCTATTTATAGACCCAGGGTTTTATCCCTAATGGGCTACTGACCCTTTTTCAGCATATTTAATTGGGCCAGTCCTGAGACCTAATGCAAATAATAAAGTGGGCCTATAATTAATTAATTCTCATGTCCAAAACCCAGGACATAATTAATTAATTAATATTAATTCTTTTTCACCACATAATTAATATTGACCTACCCCTTTATTACCACGTTATGAGAACGAGCTGCATTAATTGAGAATCCCCATATTTAAGGTTACCGGACATCCATTAATTAATCGGAGCCTCTGACAAGCTCTAACTACAATTAATTACTCCCTTTGTCCCGTTAGATTAGTCCATATTTCCATTTTTGTCTGTCCCACTAGATTAGTCCACTTTCCTAAAATGGAAAAAAATCTCCTCACATCAATAAAATATTAATTCCACTACACTCACAAACATTGGTTTCTGTGCCGAAACCAAAATGGACTAATCTAATGGGACGGAGGGAGTAATATCTTATTATTCCTGAGTAGTACCACTCAAACCTTATCACTCGTGCGTGAACTTAATCAGCATGCAGGACTTTGACACGATGAATGTTATTGAGCTCCTCAGGGAATGTCCCCATCCTATTACTCGGATATGGTTACCTAAACCTAGTCTCAGGCGGTACTACACGAACTGTTGTTACCCAAGATGCGGATATACTAGCACGTTACTTAGGCTCTCCACCATGGCAAGTCAAAGCAACAATCAACCCGTGCAAACCCCTGAACCTTCATTAGGGTTTGGACTCAATCAATATAATGAGATCTTATATTCGCTGATGTCAGACAGACGAATATATCTCACTGCGGTCCATCAATACGCCACCTCTGCGTACCAGCATGTCAAGTAACCAAAACAGACTACTTATTCCGACAATGCCGCAGCCATCCGGAAAGACGTGTTCTCATACGCTTTCTCGACTGTGATCAAGATTATGTCTCACTACTGTCTTTTGCGATCTACAACACGCCGTACGATCGTCCCTATCGGTGAGATACGAGGATACCATTGTTCATACATGTAAGATTGTTAACGGATAGGAGAAATAAACCGTTGTATACTTATTATAATAAATGCTTTCAGTATACAAAAACCATCACAAACTCCATACTCAGAAAATAAGACACGACTCCCATATCTTTAATAGTGATTTCATGGTCAAGAAATTTCTCAACATGGTCTAACAAGGATGCATTAGAACCAGTGAGTAATACATCATCAACATAGATGAGCAAAAACATAAGATCACCTCATTTGCTATAGCTGAAAAACAATGATCGTGTGCATATTGTATAAAACCAAAAACATGAAGCTTACTTGTGATTTCCTTATTCCATTGCCGAGAAGCTTGTTTTAAACCATAGAGCGATTTCTTTAAATGACACACTTGACCTCATTTAGCCTTTGAGTAACCTGGGGAGGAAGCATGTAAATATCTTCAGTGATCGAGCCATGAAGGAAGGCGTTATTAACGTCCAGTTGGTGTAAACACCAACCACAGCTACAGCCAAAGCAATCAAGAGACGTGCACTTACTATCTTGGCAACTGGAGAGAAGACCTCCGTGTAGTCTTCACCTTCAACCCGAGTATAGCCCTTGGCAACCAACCGGGCCTTGAACCGTTCAACACTCCCATCGGCATGACACTTTATCTTATATACCCATCGACATCCAACGGCAGTCTTACCCGCAAGTAAAGTGGTGAGTTCCCACGTATGATTTCATTCCAAAGCATCAATTTCTTGTTGCATAGCTTCCTGCCACTTGATGTTAGTCCTTGCTTGATTATAAGAAACAAGTTCATATAAAGCAGATAAAGATGCAACTAAATCAATATGAGCATTTGGTATATCAATAATAGGTGAAGAACATGAGTATCTATATGTAGAACATGAATTGGAGGAAACATAATCATGCAGCCATGAAGGTGGGTGAGAATTTCTGGTAGATCTACGTGGTGGAGGTAGTGGAAAAGGAGATTAAAGTTGGACTGGAGAATGCGGGTTAGGAGAGTGCAGGGAGAGAGGGTGATGTGAAGTATCAGGGGCGGAAGTGGGAGAAGCAGGATTAGGGATTGAGTTATCTTCATCAAAAATATGGAAAGGTGATGGACAAGATGGAAGAGAAATACTTGAAGAGTTCATAGGAACTGAAGGGAAGACTGACTCATGGAACAAAACATCCCTTGATACCACAACTTTGTTGATAGAAGGAAGATAGATCTTGTACCCTTTTTTAACACTTGGGTAACCTACAAATACACCAGAAACAAATTTACTGTCAAACTTTTCAAAATGAGGTTGTTTATTAAGCACATAAGCAAGACAACCAAACACCCTAAGAGTAGAAAGATCAGGAGGAGTATTGTAAAGAATGCGATGAGGAGTCTTCCACTGTAAAACTGGAGAAGGAAGTCGGTTGATGAGGCAGGTAGCAGCTAAAATAGATTCCCCCCAGAATGATTTTGGTAATTTGGACTTGTGGAGAAGTGATCGGGCTACTTGAACGAGATGTTGGTGCTTGCGTTCAACCACCCCGTTTTGTTGAGGAGTGTAAAGACATGTTTTCTGGTGAAGGATCCTATATTCACTGAACAATCGAGCACAACCATCATTAACAAACTTACTTCTATTATCGGACCAAATAGCTTTTATTACCCGTCCAAATTGGGTTTGAGCATACTTTATGAATGTGTGAAGAACTGAAATAACTTGAGTTTTGAATTTGAGGAGAAAGTTCCATGTAGTGTGGCTAAAATCATCAACTAAGGTAAGAAAGAAACGACAACCCGTAAGAGATTCAAAGCGATAAGGGTCCCAAAGATCTACACGAACAAGATCAAAATATTGTAAGCTTTTTATTGAACTATGGTAGAATTCACCCCTTCTTTGTTTTGAAACAGCACATATGTCACAGACAAGATGATTACAAGGTAAAACACCAGAAAGTAAGGAAGATAAACGAGCAAGATCAATATGAGACGGATGACAAAGTCTTGAATGCCAAAGCGCAGTGGTAAGAGCAGTAGGGCTGTAAGAAAGAGTTGTAGTAGGTAAAATAGGATGAAGTTGTTTCTGAGCTTGTTTTATCATATGAAGTGAAGGATTCTTTAATCAAAATGTAAAGACCAAGTGTGACACGTCCTGCAACAAGAATATGGTGGGATCTATGGTCCTGTATTAAGAAAAAAATCACCATAGAAGCAACATAAAACATTAGAGTCATGAGTCAGTTTTCTAACTGAGAGTATATTGAACTTGAAGCTAGGCAAATATAGAACAAATTTGAGTATGATATTTTGTGACAAATACACATCACCAACATGAGAAACAGGTTGAGTACTTCCATCTGGAAGAGAAACAGGAATGTGATTATGAAGAGGAAGGATATTATGGAAGTGTTGTGTAGATATGCTCATATGATTAGTAGCACCGGTATCTACAATCCAATAATCTGTCTTCGAATAATCAATAGAACTAAAACAAGTAGGAGAAGTGATACCTGCGAAGTCCAGTGAATCACCAAAGCAGGCCAAATTACTCATCACCTGAGAATCATGAGTTGATGGATTGTTGATGTCCTTCTGAGCTTCATGTGAAGAAGATGGCCATTCCAAAGGTGTATCAGCAGCCTGGGCTGCTAGCATATGACCTTTCATGCGAGGATCACCCCACCATTCAGGGTATCTTTTCAGTTTGAAATAGTTATCAGCACTGTGTCCAGATCTGTGGCAATGGCTGCAACTAGCCAGAGGACGATCCCTACGGCCAGATGGACGAGATCGAGCACCATCGTGTGACCAATGTGGACCTCCCTTGGGTGCCATAGCCATATTATCCGAATTCACGTGAACTTGATCCGTAACGAGATGGTTTCGTTCAGCCTTGAGCATAAAAGAATAGATGCGATTCATTGAAGGAAGAGGTGATAAACACTCGTTTTGTGCACCTTGCTGATGTGGATTTGCTCACTTTTGGCCTTAGATCAGATTGTTATGTAGTGTTTTCATGCATTATTCATATTCTTTTAGAAAATATTACGTTTGGTCTGGTTTGTGGTTGTATATGCAGATTTCACGCACAATCGAGTTATTTACAAGGATTGACAAAATCTCCGAAAAGCCGACTGATGGTAGCTTGTACCGGGAAGAAGAAGGAGTCAGAAAATACAAAAGATAACGCCGAAAACCCGTTCGAGGCAGAATCGGCGACCCAAATGACACAACCGGCGGTCGCCGGTCATGTAGATGGGTCGCCGGTTGTGAATTTTGAAGACATTACGCACGGTGCAAAACCGGCGACCCGGATGACACATCCGGCGATCGCCGATTATGTGGATGGGTCGCCGGTTCTGCAATTTCAGAAGTTTTCTCACGCGACATGATCGGCAACCCGGTTGCATATCCGGCGATCGCCGATCGCGCCTCTCAGGTCGCTGTCTGTGTCCCGTTTTGACGAAATCTGGCGAATCTTTAGCCCAAAACCATATCTTTTGGAGATTTTAAAGGCCTCAACTATAAATAGGACCTCTCTGAACGAAAATAAGGTTCCGATCATCACTTTTTCAACTGAAGAGTATAGAATTAAGGGCAAAAAGACAAGGGAACTTGAAGAGCACTCCGGAATTCGAAGATTGAAGACTACGGTTTTTAGTTTTCATGTTTTCCTGTTTTTGTGACTCTTCATCTTTTGTTTTTCTAGGATTTAGCATGATTGGCTAAACCCATTTGTGGATTCTAGGGTTTTGAAACTTTGTATTTATTCATTCAACAGTTTATGCAATTTAATGTTCCTTTTCCTTTGATGTTCTAATTTAATTTGGGATTTTCATGAATTGTGATTAACTGGCCATTAATTGTGATTTGAATTGGTAGTTTTTGAACCGAGAGGTCTAGGTTATCAATTATGATGCAAATAAATTAGATTTACTAGAACAATTGTCCGAGAGGAAATTGAGCTTTTAAAGGGTTTAAAATCTAAGGTTTTCATCAAGAGTAAAATTCTTTTTGCGCATCCGAGAGGAGTCACTAGGTAT
>JAPKLW010000156.1:185905-231195 GCA_026898455.1 Plectranthus barbatus | reverse complement strand
GGTCTGTACACTTGCAGCTTTAGCGCGTTGAAAAACGCGCTATCAAGTTTTTGGCGCCGTTGCCGGGGATTGCACAGATTTATAACTGACACTAATTCTGATATTACGCTAAATACTCTAGGATTTTACTTTACGCATTTTTATCTATATTTTTATTTCTAGTCTGTGCCATTCACTTTCTGATTTCTTCAGGTAGTATATGCGAACCAGAGCAAAAGGTCCACCAGCTGAGCCTTTCGATCCAGAAATCGAGTCTACCTGCCGAAGAAACACCGCAAGAAGAAAGTTAGAATTCGCAATGGCTGAAAATCAAGCGGCACAGATTGCTGAGCTGCAGAGGCAGCTTCAAGAGATGAATCTACGACTTCAAGAGAATCAGGGCCCTGAAGCCCGGAGAGCGCCCACTGTTGATGAGATGTACGAGCCTATGACAGACAGACACCGCAACGCTGATTTTGGGCTGAAGGTGGACACACCAAACTTTGAACTGAAGACTGGTCTGATACACACAGCCCAGCAAAATCAGTACGGGGGACTACCATCTGAGGACCCTCATCTGCATATACAGAGATTTTTACTGCTCTGTGATACAGTCAAGCAGAATCAGGTGCCTATCGACTATATTCGGTTGCACCTGTTCCACTTCACACTACGCGACAGAGCCTTGTCGTGGTACATGACGTTGAACTGCAACGAGATCTCAACATGGGAAGAATTATGCAAGCTGTTTCTGATTCAGTTCTTCCCACCCAGCAAGACGATCCAGTTACAGACCCAGATCTCTCAGTTCAGACAGTTTTCTGGGGAGTCACTGTACGAGGCTTGAGAACGCTATAAGGATCTCCTACGTTCTTGCCCCTGCCATGGTTTCACAGAGAAACAACAGATGTGCCATTTCTATCGAGGCTTGGACAGGGAAACCCAGAAGCATGTGAATGCTTCAGCTGGAGGGTCACTGACTGGCAAACCACCACAGGAAGGGTTAGAATTACTGGAAATAATGGCGAAAAGCGAATACAACTGGCCAGCGGATAGAGGAGATCACAGGGTAGCAGCAGTTGATGATAATGGAGATATAGCTGCTGAGATAAAGCTGATGAGGAAAGAAGTGGCTGCTTCCACTAAATTACTGGAAACTCGCATCACAAAATTGGAAAATAATCTACCTCAGCAAAGCTATGAGCAGTTTAATGAGATGCAGATGGAGGATGCAAACTATGTGAACCAGAGGAACTTCAACAACAATCGAGGGTATCCATCGGGAAACATGGTATATCATCCTAACAATCGGAATCATCCCAACTTCTCTTATGGGAACCCGAACAATGCTCTACAGCCTCCACCTGGGTTTGCTGCTAATCATGGAGCAACTAACGAGCCAAAGGAGCCAAGCATGAGGGAGCTCCTGACCCAATTTATCGCAGTCTCCAATGCGAAGTCTACAAAGACAGATGGAGAAATTGCTCAGCTACAGAATAATATGGGGGAAATGGGAAAGCACATGAAGCAGATGGACACACAGATTTCCCAGATAGCCAACGCAATTGGTAGCCAGCACACTCCGGGGCACTTCCCGAGCAACACAGTGGTGAATCCTAAGGACCAGTGCAATGCCATTACCACCCGCAGTGGTAAAGGTTACGAGGGGCCATCTATGCCCGCTGACGTTTCTGTGCAACCTGAAGTTGTACAGGCTGACCCTGTTCTTCCTGAAGAAGAACGTACTGAAAAGGGTAAAGAGGTCTGTCCTGAAGACAGACCCAAAGTAGCTGGTCCTGTTGCTGTACCCTTCCCGCAGAGATTTGCTAAGAAGCAGAAGGAGGAGAGATACAAGCGTTTTCTGGAGCATATGAAGAAGATCCACATCAATCTACCATTGATTGAAGTGGTACAGGAAATTCCTGGGTACATGAAGTTTCTGAAGGATATGGTTACCCAGAAGAAGCCCTTCGGTGCATTCGAGACAGTCAACTTGTTCGAAGAATGCAGCGCTATCATTCAGAAGAAGATGCCGATAAAGAGGGCTGATCCGGGCTGTTTTTCCATCACCTACTTAATTGGTGGACAAAACTTCGAGAAAGTCCTGTGTGATTCAGGGGCCAGGATCAATCTGATGCCTCTGTCGATCTTCAAGAAGCTTCAGATCGGCGACATCAAGCCGACCACCATCAGACTCCAGATGGCGGATCGTTCTGTGAACTACCCAAAGGGGGTAGTTGAAGATGTGCTAGTAAAAGTGGGGGAATTTATTTTCCCAGCTGATTTTGTGGTCTTGGACATGGAGGAAGACCGCAATATTCCACTGATCCTAGGAAGACCCTTCCTCCACACTGCTGACGCCCTCATTGATGTGAAGAAGGGCGAGCTCACCTTGAGAGTAAACGACGAGAAGATCACCTTCTCCATTTACAAAGCCATGGAGCAACACGACTCTGATGACTGCAGCTTTAGCGCGTTGAAAAACGCGCTATCAAGTTTTTGGGGTGCAAAATTATGTTTATCCTTGTGATGACCTGTATGATGCGTGTGATGAGTTGCTAGAGTCTGTTCTAGCATTGGATGCTGCAGGTGAGAAGAACAAGGTGGAGAGCGCCAATTTTCTGAAGTTTAGGAGCGAGGAGGAAGAAGAGGAGGCGCGGAAGAAGGCGCTCAATCCAGGAGGAAAGAAGGAGCCACCAGTGCTGGAGCTCAAGCCACTGCCAGACCATCTGAGGTATGCCTACTTGGGCGAAAACAACACATATCCGGTAATCGTTTCTGCTACTTTATCTGTTTGTCAAATGGATAGATTACTGAGGGTATTGAGAGACCACCAATCTGCTATTGGGTGGTCGTTGTCTGACATCAAGGGTATTAGCCCTTCTATCTGTATGCACAGGATCTTACTTGAAGATGGACATAAGCCCAAGGTGCAACCGCAACGAAGGCTTAATCCAATCATGCAGGAGGTGGTGCGAAAGGAGGTGATGAAGCTCCTAGATGCTGGGATGATTTACGCCATCTCAGACAGTGAATGGGTAAGCCCTACCCAAGTGGTGGCGAAGAAGGGGGGAACGACAGTCATTAAAGACGAGAGCGGCCAGGAGATCGCTCACCGACCTGTCACAGGATGGAGGATGTGCATAGACTACAGAGCACTGAACAGTGCTACACGTAAGGATCACTTTCCTCTCCCTTTTATTGATCAGATGTTGGATAGGCTAGCTGGTTATGATTTTTACTGCTTTCTTGATGGTTATTCTGGATATAACCAAATAGTAATAGCTCCTGAGGATCAACATAAGTCTGCTTTTACTTGCCCTTATGGGATTTTTGCTTATAGGCGTATGTCTTTTGGATTGTGTAACGCTCCTGCTACCTTTCAAAGATGCATGATGTCTATTTTTAGCGGGCTAGTAGAGAATATTATGGAAGTTTTCATGGATGATTTTTCTGTGTTTGGTCATTCATTTGATGATTGTTTGGAAAACCTGACTACTGTTCTGCAGCGATGCCAAGATACTAACCTTATGTTAAATTGGGAGAAATGTCATTTTATGGTTAGGGAAGGAATAGTTCTTGGCCACAAAGTTTCTGCTGCAGGTTTAGAGGTAGATCGAGCAAAGATCGTGGCAATCTCAAAGTTGCCACCACCCACGAACGAGAAATCTGTTCGCAGTTTCTTGGGACATGCAGGATTCTACCGGAGGTTTATCAGGGAGTTTTCTAAAATCTCTAAACCTCTTAGTTCTTTGCTTATGAAGGATGCGAAATTCGTTTTTAATGATGATTGTTTGCAGGCTTTTGAGAAGCTGAAGTTGGCCTTGACCACCGCTCCGGTTCTCATTTCTCCAGATTGGTCAGAGCCTTTTGTTCTGATGTGCGATGCCAGCGACACAGCTGTAGGAGCCGCGTTGGGGCAGACAAGGAATAAGATTTTCCGAGTTATACACTACGCCAGCAAGACTCTGGATGAGGCTCAGGTGAACTACACCACTACGGAGAAAGAGTTGTTGGCGGTGGTATTCGCCTTCGACAAGTTCCGGGCGTATCTGATTGGGGCGAAGACAGTTGTATACACGGATCATGCTGCGATCCGATATCTTTTTGCGAAGAAGGAAGCGAAGCCGAGACTGATCCGGTGGATCCTGTTACTGCAGGAGTTTGATATGGAGATCAAGGATCGAAAGGGGTGCGAAAATGTGGTAGCGGACCACCTGTCAAGGCTAGAGAACCCAGTGGAAGGGGATGACAAGAGGATCCGAATTACTGAAGTCTTTCCGGATGAGCAGTTGTTTGCTGTGGAAGCGACGGATCCATGGTACATGGATCTAGTGAATTATCTGGTTGCAGGTGTTTCACCACCTGATCTTTCCTCACATCAGAAGAGGAAGTTTCTGCACGAGTGTAAGTTCTACTATTGGGACGAGCCTTTCCTCTACCGCCGTTGTGCTGATATGGTGATTAGGCAGTGCATCGAGTCAAATGAGCAAGAGCAGATTATTGGGGACTGCCACTTGTCCCCATATGGAGGCCACTGTGCGGCAAATAGGACAGCCATGAAGATCCTCACCAGTGGATTTTATTGGCCTACTATCTACCGCGATTGTCAAAAATTTGTGGCCAGCTGTGATAGATGCCAGAGGATGGGGAACATCTCGAAGAGAGATGAGATGCCACAGAAGTACATGTTGGAGATCGAGCCCTTCGACGTTTGGGGCATTGACTTTATGGGACCATTCCCTAAGTCTCATGGATACCAATTCATCCTGCTAGCAGTGGATTATGTAACCCGGTGGGTTGAGGCTATCCCCACTGCGACGAGTGACTCTAAAGTGGTGCTCAAGTTCTTACAGAAGAATATCTTGACTCGTTTTGGAGCGCCGCGAGCACTGCTGAGCGATGGCGGATCCCACTTTAAGAATAGATGGTTGGGGAGTCTCCTGTCAAAATATGGAGTGCATCATAAAATCACTTCTCCATATCATCCCCAAGCCAATGGTCAAGCTGAGCTAGCTAACAGAGAAATCAAGCAAATCCTGGAGAAGTCTGTAGTATCCAGGAAGGATTGGGCACTGCGCTTGGATGATGCCTTGTGGGCATACAGAACTGCATTCAAGACCCCAATTGGTATGTCACCATACCAGTTGGTGTTTGGAAAATCCTGTCATCTGCCAGTAGAGTTGGAGCACAAAGCTTTCTGGGCGGTGAAGAAGATTAACTGGGATCTGAAGGCTGCGTCTGAGCAGCGATGCATCCAGCTGACAGAGTTGGAAGAATTCCGGAACGAAGCTTATGAGAGTTCGAGGTTGTACAAGGAGCGTGCCAAGAAATTTCACGATCGACGCATCCGCCCCCGTGAATTCACGCCGGGGGATCAGGTACTCCTCTTTAATTCTCGATTGCGTTTATTCCCTGGGAAACTGAAGTCTAGATGGTCTGGTCCTTATGTTGTTGACAAGATTAACTCAAATGGTACACTAGACTTAATAGGAACTGATGGCACACACTTCACGGTGAATGGTCATAGGGTGAAGCTTTACATCCAATCTGAGACTGTTTCTGCTGTAGTTGAACTTTATTTATCTGAACCATAGTTCGTGCTGCTGTGTCTAGCTATAGACGTAAAATAAAGCGCTTATTGGGAGGCAACCCAATCCATTATTGGTTTATTTGAGTGTCTCTATTATTTTGTGCGTCCGTTTTTAATGTACGTTGAGTATTTTTATCATTTTCCACAGTTACGTTCATGTTTGGGTGTTGAGTTCATTGGATGCAGGAAACAGAGTCGAAAGCAGAGGGAGTCGCGCGATTTCGTGATGAAATCGGCGACCCAGAATGCATGGACGGCGATCGCAGATCGAGCAACTGGGTCGCCGGTTACCCCGTCAAACGCCGGACAGGTACGTGACACAACCGGCGACCCAAAATCATAACCGGCGATCGCTGGTTATGCTGGTTGGGTCGCCGGGTGTGTAATTTTAGCTAATTTGGTACGGTGCATAACCGGCGACCTATCTGCACAGACGGCGATCGCTGATCGCGCACTTGGGTCGCCGGGTATGCATTAAAAGGGTGTTGCTGCGCGATTTTTCATTTTTTTCACCAAAATTTCACCCAACTCTCAAATTTTCGAAATTTCCTCTCAAAAATTCTCTTCTATCTTGCATTGTCTCACGAATTCCTTTTAAACATCACTCTCCCATGGCATTTGGAGGCTTCCTATCCGAGTGGTTTGCCCCAATTCGTCCAAAAACACCATAATCCCCAAATTGGCTAGTGTTCTTAATTTTCGTCATATTTTCGTCAAATTCCAGGTATTTCTTCTTCATACTCACGTTTAAATCTCGCATTATGGTTATTGTGTCTCTATATTCGAGTTTAATTGCTTGCATTGCACGTTTGTGATTTTAATTGCTTAATTTAGGTTTATCGTTTTCATATTTAGTTGTTATTTCCTTTACCTCTATGTTCACTTGTTTGCATTAGTACATTGTGATTGTGTTGCATTTACTTGAATAATTTGGGGACTTATTATGGATATTGTTATGCCAAACGTTGGGATTGAGTATGTTAGAGTGACGATGAGTTGAGTTTATCTAAGTTTGGTTAAAAGTTTTAATTAACTGTGGAATTATGGTCTTCGTATTGTTAGTTTATTTCGTATAGTTATGTTGGTTTTAATTCGTGTGCATTTATTGCTTTCCTGCTTCACGGTGGATAATATGCATGTTTGTTTTGCATTTGTAGGACTATGGCACCTCGCCGTCGTACTAACCCTGACTCTTATGGGATCACCGGGATCCGAGATGCGGGCATGATCAACACTTTCAAAGTTCTGGCCGAAAGAGGGGTCGAAGGCACCTGCTACCCTGACACTGATGCAATGAAGGCAATGGGGCTCTATGATAACGTGAAGGAGCTGTTTTCTAACATTGGTTGGGCACCCTTGCTGGAGCTCGATACCCCGACGTTCACAAGGTTCACCCTGGAGATCTTGTCTACTCTGGAGATCACCACGAAAGGGAGAACTGAGCCCACCGGCGCCACCTTCCGGGCCGGAAATCAAGATAGGACTATTTCAACAAAGGAAATCAACAGGGCGTTCGGAGTGGTTAACCTGGGGAGGTACAACAAACCAAGGGGCTACGACAGCAAGACTTTCTGGCCCCATATCTGCGCCGAAGGAAGCCCCAGTTGGTCATCGGGAGACTGCAAGGCTTCTATGATCCGGAACCCAATTTTCCGGATGGTCCGAGCCATCCTGGCCCATACCCTCTTCGCTAGAAAGGAGAACAACTCCCTCAGAGACGCGGAGCTCATGGTCCTATACTGCATGTTGAACAGCGAGTACCTCAACTTTGCCCAATTATTTCTGATGCAGTCCAACAGGATCTCGGGGGCCCAAAAAGGGACCATCTGCATTGGCGGTTTGTGGACCACCTTGCTATACTCGCTAGGGGTCGATGTGTCCGAGGAGCGGGCTGAACCACTGACAAAGCTCACACTGGAGAAATTGGTGCATCTTCGATTCATCCATTCGGTGCACCCACCCTACCACCTCGTTCAGCGCAGCCGTCCTTACTTTCCGCTGCCGAACCCCGAGCTCACTAATGTAGGGCTTCGGCAGTATCGAAACAACTGGAAGCTAGACACTCTAGCTCATGTGGAGGCGATCCAAGCTGACGAGGAAGCCCGCCGGCAGAACCCAAACCCTGCGTTTGAGGAGACTCCTGAGGAGGCTCATGAGGAGGCTCCCGAGGATACACACGAGGAACAGCCCCTCTACCTGGAGCTGGGGGGATCATCCCGGCAGGAGACAGGGGGCTCATCCCGGCAGGAGACAGGGGGATCATCCCGGCAGCAGCGCGGGGGAACATCTATCTGCTACGAGCGCCGTTACAGTCGGGCGGAGGTTGAGCAGCGTCTCAGCGCGCTAGAGAGACAGTGGTCGGACTGGAGCACGCAGCTCCAGTCCCTTTCTGCGGCCCAGACGACGTATGCTACTGAGCGCCGGTCTTTCGAGGAGGAGCAGAGGCGTGAATGGACGGCCCAGAGGTCTTTCGAAGACGAGCAGCGAGAGCAGTGGACTGCTCAGCAAAGCTTTGCTGAGCAGGAGCAGGAGCGGTGGGCAGCGCAGCAGCGCCACAACCTGTGGGAGGAAGAACAATGGCGACGCCAGCAAGAGGCGAACGACGAGATGCAGCGATTCATGGCCCGTTTCCCACAGAACTGGCCCCCGCCCCAGTGAGGTTATCGAGGTACCCACACACCTCCGTGATCTTCTTCCCACAAACTTATTCTTTCCCTTGTATCGAATAAGTTTGGGGGGGGGGGATGGGATCGGTCGATGTGTGGTCCCCTATTTTACTTTTCTTCTCCATCTTATTTGCTCCATTCTTATGGTCTGTACTTGAATTTGAACTTGTAATATGAACCACCTTTATTTGCTTTTATTTGTTTACTTGTATTTAATTCAGTTTTTAAATTCCTGTTGGGTCTGTATTGTGGAACCTGAATTGTGAAAGAGAAATGAATTAATAGGGTGGTCACTTTTGCATTATTGATCAAGTTTATGATGACAGATTTTCTTTCTCGTGAAACTTACATTGATTGCTGTAAATGATTTGGTGAATTGTGATCTTACGGAATTGATTTTTGGCCTCTTGAATACGCTTATTGCCCTGTCAGAATTGAGCCTAACTTTGTTTCATTGAGAGTCGGTCACTGCACACTTAGTCTCTAGAACTTGCTCTGGCTTCTTGCTCAAAATTGCGTAGGAGAGTGTCAAGGATTTAGAAATGATTTTAGGCCATCGTTTCATAAGCCACAATGAACCCAAACACTAACCCGATGCATACTCCTTTGTTAGCCTAGTTGAGCCTGAAAACCTTTTCTTTCTTAACCCGGATGATAGGAGGTGTGGATGGATGTATAAGGGTATCCAACAATGATAAGTGGTGAAGTTAGAGTCTGTATATGTGTGTAGTCCAAACATGTTGATGGACTAATGTCGTTGGTATGAGTATAGTGCACGATGAGTGCATCTTTGTTATTGTGATAAGTCAGTATGAACTTTGTTATAAAAAAAAAAAAAAAAAAGAGTCGAATAATGCACTGGATGTGCAAAGTACTTGTGTTATATCCTTCAGAATGTGCAATGTTTTGATACAAGTCAATGCACAAGAGTTTTGTCATGATTTTGAGTTTGAATCTTATTGAATTACCATTGAAGGGATGTGTCAATTTCAGTTTAAGTCATAAGTCTTGTTAGAGTCGGTGATTGAAGTTACGCCATACAGTTTGTGATGAGGAAGAGTTAGAGTGAATGGAGTTATAAGGATGAATCTATTCTAGTCACTTTTAGCCAAATTTTCATACCCTTCACCAATGTGCCTACATTAGAACCGTAAATAAAGACCTTCTTGATCTTTATCCGAGCACTCCCATGGTCAGTAGAGAGTTGAGACAACGAGCAAGCCTATGGTAGAAAAAGTTGTGCAGATGACCATTTGAGAGTGTGCACTGACCTACTTACATTTTGAGAGAAAAAATTGAGTGATACACTATCTTGTGAGAAGCGGACTTTTAGAGGCCAGGATTGAAACTGTTTGTTTGCGATAAACTGATGAATGTCACAGTGATTGGTGTGGGAATCACAACCCCATTTTGTGTCTGAAACAGCTGATGATCAATTAATGCACCCCTCGTGTTTACTTCTTTCTTTTATTTGTTTGTCTCATTGTCCGAGGACGAACAATAGCTTAAGTTTGGGGGGTTGATAAACACTCGTTTTGTGCACCTTGCTGATGTGGATTTGCTCACTTTTGGCCTTAGATCAGATTGTTATGTAGTGTTTTCATGCATTATTCATATTCTTTTAGAAAATATTACGTTTGGTCTGGTTTGTGGTTGTATATGCAGATTTCACCCACAATCGAGTTATTTACAAGGATTGACAAAATCTCCGAAAAGCCGACTGATGGTAGCTTGTACCGGGAAGAAGAAGGAGTCAGAAAATACAAAAGATAACGCCGAAAACCCGTTCGAGGCAGAATCGGCGACCCAAATGACACAACCAGCGGTCGCCGGTCATGTAGATGGGTCGCCGGTTGTGAATTTTGAAGACATTACGCACGGTGCAAAACCGGCGACCCGGATGACACATCCGGCGATCGCCGATTATGTGGATGGGTCGCCGGTTCTGCAATTTTAGAAGTTTTCTCACGCGACATGATCGGCGACCCGGTTGCATATCCGGCGATCGCCGATCGCGCCTCTCAGGTCGCCGTCTGTGTCCCGTTTTGACGAAATCTGGCGAATCTTTAGCCCAAAACCATATCTTTTGGAGATTTTAAAGGCCTCAACTATAAATAGGACCTCTCTGAACGAAAATAAGGTTCCAATCATCACTTTTTCAACTGAAGAGTATAGAATTAAGGGCAAAAAGACAAGGGAACTTGAAGAGCACTCCGGAATTCGAAGATTGAAGACTACGGTTTTTAGTTTTCATGTTTTCCTGTTTTTGTGACTCTTCATCTTTTGTTTTTCTGGGATTTAGCATGATTGGCTAAACCCATTTGTGGATTCTAGGGTTTTGAAACTTTGTATTTATTCATTCAACAGTTTATGCAATTTAATGTTCCTTTTCCTTTGATGTTCTAATTTAATTTGGGATTTTCATGAATTGTGATTAACTGGCCATTAATTGTGATTTGAATTGGTAGTTTTTGAACCGAGAGGTCTAGGTTATCAATTATGATGCAAATAAATTAGATTTACTAGAACAATTGTCCGAGAGGAAATTGAGCTTTTAAAGGGTTTAAAATCTAAGGTTTTCATCAAGAGTAAAATTCTTTTTGCGCATCCGAGAGGAGTCACTAGGTATTTTATTTCCATGTTATGGTTTAGAGTCCGAGAGGATCACCTGATAACATATTTGCGATTGCTCACATCTCTGGAAATTAAATTGGGATTGAATTGCATGAAAACGTTGTTTGATTATTATGCAAAGTGGATTACCCTGGAATCCTGTTTTCTCACCAGTTTTCTAAAATCGTTAAATGTTCATTTTGTTTTATTACTACTTTAAAATCAATTAGTTTAGATAAACCAAAATCCTTTTATGATTCACCTAGATAGTAGTACGGTATCTATGTTTCAGTGCTTGGTTATACTTCGATCCTGCAATCCTTGAGAATCGATAAATTATTACTTGCCCTCTGCAGTGGTCTGTACACTTGCAGCTTTAGCGCGTTGAAAAACGCGCTATCAAGAGGTTCCATCATCAACATCTGATTGCGTTCAATATTGAAAGCATCAGATAAGCCAAGCAAAAACTCCATTGATCTATCTTCAACAGCAATTGACTTATACGCCTTAGCCAAATGTGTGATCGCAGCATGAGCACCAAGAAGAAATTCATCAGATTTGCCTTCTCCGATCGTACGAATAACATCTTCGCCATCAACAGCAGGCCTCAATTGACCTAGCTGATCAGTCAGCTCCTTGAGTTTGCTGTAGTACTCGGTGATACCCAAGAAATCCTGTCGGATATTTGTGATATCTTTCTTCACTTGAAAGAGCATCGCAACATTCGACACACCATAGCGCTCCTCGATCTCAGTCCATAATGTTGCAGCGTCATTGATATAAGCAAAATGCGGCAAGATCTCCTAGGATATGGAAGCCTTAAGCCATGACACAACCATGTTGTTTACCTTGCGCCACCGTCGATAGTATTTAGAGGTCGACTCAGGTATCTTGTAGCTATCGTCGACAATAGCCAATTTATCCTTTGATTCTAATGCTGTAACCACAACATTACACCATAATCTGTAGTTGGAGTCATGTTGGTCCCAGATCAGAGTACGTATGATGTACAACAGAAGTATAAAGTCAATTATTCACACTCTTAATACGCAAGCAATTCAGTTTCAACTTAGCTCAATTTTTAAGTTACAGTTTTGAAAACAATAATTTTTATTAGTCAGCAGGTTAGGTTACCAATTTACAGTTTTGAGCAGTCAATAGTTATACACTTCAACACTTTCAGACAAGTGTTGAAGGTTTCAAAGTAAAATTGAAAATTGTATAATGCGTAGAGTAAGTAAAACTATAAATGACGCATGATATTTATAGTAGTTCGGAGCCTTAAGTCCTACGTCCACTCTTCGGAAATTGATCCGGTAATTCACTAAGTAATGAAGATACAATCCTCACGATCTATAACCAAATGCTGTAGAAGCCACCGGCCACAGCAGAATGGATCACTCGCCCAGGCTGTTGTTCTTCACTCCTTCTTCAGTTCTTCGAAGCCAGGTACCACCTCGAAGTCTCCTCAGAACTGGAAGTCGTCAGAAATGGATTGAGGACAAACCGCCCTTTTCCTTCTCCGGTGGGTGGATGGTTCAGTTCTTCCCAGAACGTATGCTAGTTGGCAGTTGCCCGTGATAACCTTCTTTTCCTTACAAAATCAGGCTGCTGTGTTCTCACTTGAAAAGTAAGAACACCAAGAGAGTAGATTAAATCAAATGACTTAATCCTCGTGTACACACAGTTATAGGGAGAATCTCGGAATATTCCTTAAGCAATAATGCCTCGTGTTCACTAAATGAACCACGAAAATAATGTCGTTAGGTTAAGAGCTTTCAATGTGTTAGAGTTTTAAATTCGGTAGAGTGGCGGCTTGATTCGATTCGTGTATATTGTCTCTGATCTTTCTGCTATTTATAGCTGGAGATTTGAAAATAGTCGGTAAAGACAAGTAGACCTGCTCCTCTGCCTTTTCTGAAACATTGCCATGCTTTTTGTAGGGCAGTTTGTACTTGATGTGTCAGACGTCGAACAACGTTGTACGCCAGTCGTAACTGAGTGTTTCTTCGTCTCTCATCATTGGCTTCTTAAATGTTCTTTTATGACTGTTCGGCATCTTGCTATTCACGTATTCCTTTGGCGTGAAACTGTCCTGATCTGAAACTGTGAGCGCCTCTCGACAGTTTCTTTATGAAAACTATGTCCACAGTTTTCTTTCATATGCAATCCTTGACAGTTGAAATACTACCTGCACAGTTTTCTGCGTCCGTTACTCTGCTCAGTTTTTCTCATCCTTTATCCTTGACAGATTTCTCATCTGGACGGCTTCTTCTTCAAAAACTGTTCTACAGTTTTTCACAGTTCTCTCTCAGACTATTTCAACTCGATCATCCTAACAGAAACTTATCAAGCTTAATATAATTTTAATTTTAAATAAATTATTTAATAAAAATAATTTGAATTTTTTTTACTAAAATAAATTGAAATATCAAGCTCAATCGAGCCGAGTTGAGCTTGGCGAGTTCAACACCAAGTCGAGCTTGAACTCGGAATTTTTTAGTCGAACTCGAGCTCGAGCATGACAATACTAGACTCCACTCGTGATCACCCCTAACACAAGATAGAGACTGAGAGAGAAGGCACTCCGAGAGAGAATCAACATTCTTTTCCAAATCACGTTCCACATGGGAAAGCCAAGTAGAATAGAGAGCAAACAACACAAAGTCAAATACATTTTCAAACCAAAGATGAAAGATGAGAAAGGGCTGGTCATAATCTGGGCTGCGTTGCTCGCGTGGTGCCACCACCACTGCTCCCACCACCACCAACCTTTCTGTTTGCTTCCGCCATTCTAGAAGCCAGCGCAAGGATCTCAGGCGACCTTTCCCAGTTCCCACCTTTTCTTCCCCAGCTCGAATTCAGACCCTCCTCTTCCACTGTACTCCGAATTTCCGGAGACATTTCACCTAACCCCCCACTTTTGTTGTTTAGTCCCTCAGCATCACTATCTAGAGCTGCTCCACTATCCCCCCACACTCCCTTCCTTCCCATCTCAATGTCATCCCCAGCTGCTTTACCCATGTTTGGACTATCGAAACCACCCGCTACCGAACGCCCAGGTAAACCAGCTTCTCTGGGTGCCTTACCTCTGAAATTGTTCTTCGATGGAGGTATAGACCCACAGAATATCTCTCTGAAGTTCTGCAGCAGTCCTCTGTTATAGGGATTGGCACGACGATCGTATCTGTATCTGAAATTCTCGTAAGTAGTCTGCAAAACTATTCGGAGTTACATGGGACCAAAGGACTGGTTTTCTTGATAAGAAATAGAATTTCAACATGCTGTTTCTCACCTGATTTGTACTAATAAGATAGAGATGGAATGTCATAAGGCCGCCAACAAACCATACCGCAATAAATGTGTAGATAATTAGAACCATGGAAGCAGGGGTTTTGAGCATTGCTCTCCACAGTGATGTATCCTCAACATTCATGATCTTTTTAATGTAAACCCAACAGAAACTAAAAACATATCCACAAAGTACGGTAGTAGTGAAGACGAACATGAAGAAGAAACGGTAGTTCCTCTGCCAAAAAGAGATTGTAAAATTCAAAGTCAAAATACACATCTGTAGAAGTTGTCAAAAATCAAACCAAAATCATCTGTTGTAAATACAATGATCATTGTTAATTTCAAAGAAATCTTATCAAAATGACATAATTGAGAGGACTATGTCAAGAATGAGCATTTCAAATAGCCAAAGTTCAGTACAGAAGTATAAATTGGATATCTTACCAGTCCTATGCACTGTCCAACCCAAGGACAGTGATGGTCGAAACGTTCAACACAGTTATTGCATATCGAACAGTGGGAGCAACGGGGAGGTCTATACAGCATGCACGTGTCACAATACTTAATCTTCACTGTAATGCCATTAACTTCAACTTCTTTGATACGAGGCAAACGCAATTGTGGGGTTTGAGTGCCTCCAGTGTTATCATCACAAACTTCAGGCTCAGGTGGATGAGCATTTCTGGGAATTATACCAGGATCTCTTCCGGAGGTTAGCAACAGAAGCATTAAATCCTGAAATTTGAAGAAAACTGCTGAGACTTTGGCATGCAAGCTAGATAAAAAACTCAAAGCATGTTCATGGGGGAGAAAGACTACATGCCATCAAGTAGTGTTAGGCATTTGCATTCTATGACGGAGCTTCTAAAACTATATCCGTTATCAAAGCTAAAGAGCAGCAGCTTTTAAGAAGCACCAGAAAAAATGAAATAAATTTATAAAAATAGATAGTTGATAAGTACTGTTCACAATATATTCATTGAACTGAACGTGTCGTGCAGCCACATAAGGAATAAACTTCTCCAAAGTATCTAGTAGGAGTAAAGGCTTATAACTTAATCCTAAAAAGAATAGAACTTGATGTTACTTTTAAAGCAAAAAATCACAGAGTTGAAGCATAGAGGTTCCACTATCCTTGTCTTTAAACAAACCATAATTGAAGCAGAAATGTGCTTTCAAAAAATGCATAACGAGACATCAACCAGACACATCACACAAGCACGCAGGCAATAGGAGGAGGAGGACATACACATGATGTTAAAACAATGGCAATAACCATAATGCCTACTCCCCAGTAGTCAAAAGAATCATCCATCAGCTCTCGAGCAACAAATATACAAAAAACAGAGACTGGAGCTACGATCAGGAATATAGTGAGAGCCAACGATCTCACATCTGGCCCAAATATAAACCTTCCTTGAAGGAAAAATTTCTGCAACAAGAAAAGCAAGTGAACAACTGAACATTCAACAAAAAAGGATCAGCACTACACAATCAAAAACATGCAAGGCATCAACTACTAAATTCTCAGCTGTCAACGAACCCCACATGATGAACTACTAAATGCAAGTAGGTTTTCAAGTTACTAAAAACCCTAAAAGCAAATCTAGCATAAACTATAGAATAAAATCTACAAAAACCCATTTAAGATATGCTTATTGATCTAAACTAAATTTACATCTTAAGCAACTGCATTAATTAACAGCAGTATATCATATCATATATGAGTTCATAGAGATTATTACATTAATTAAACTCACCCCTCATTACCAAAAGCTAGTACAACTTTCTTCAAGAAAACCACACAATTCCACAACATGGCAGTATAATCTGCCTCAAACTATTTCATATCACTCATACAAATAACTCATCCACTAAATCTCCAAAAATATAGGATCAAATAAGTATGCCCATTTTTTACAAACGCTCCTGCGATTTTGTCTGAGCCAAAATAAGATAACGAAAAGGATGGGCTTGAGAACCTCAAAATTTAAAAATCACAACCAGCGCAAGAACTCCCAAACAATATTCATGAACCAGAAAAAGAACTAAACTCACATTGCTGCCCTTCCAAGCCTGGTACACCCGGAGCTCATCCGGACCGGGTTGGGATCCAGACAATTTGTCGGATCCCTTCGGAGGAGGAACGACATACATTTTGAAATTTCCTTTCTTCAAATCTCAGTCCCAAAATGTATTGCTAACAATAATAATTAACAGAAACACTACAATGAGCAGCAATCAGAGTAGAAGTTGAGCACTCATCCCGGCGAGATGGGAAGGGCGTGTTTGGGGAAATGAGAGATGATTTTTATTTTTATTTTTATTTTATTTGGGTTTCTTTCTTGACTCCACTTTGAGTGTTTGCCGCTTTTTCTTTAGTTTTCTTTTTCTTTTCCTCGAGTATGCAAGCTTTACAGTAACGCCAAGCAGACGCGTCGCTTTCTGATTTGGTGTTTCAGGCAGCGGGGCCTGCTGTTGAGATCATTACCTCCCACGCTCTCGCTAATTTATGAATTATTTGACGTAATTATTTAAATTCATGAACAAAATTACCTTGATTACTCTTATTTCCAAACACACTACCATCTTAAATCTTTACTTTAACTCATTTCCATTTGTGTATTATCCATGTGTAATAATAAGCAATGAAATTACACACAACATATTTTATATTTGATTATTAGTACTGACTCCCACTTTACACTAAAACAAATTTATTAATTTAAACATCCTCAATATATATTTAGTATATTGGAGCTCCAAGGCTTACCTTAAGGTCACTCCAAATTTGTGAAGAATATCTGAAACTCACCAAGAATTTAATTCGAAATATTCAACGAGAATTTCTCATTTGAATTTTCTTTACTTAGAATCTCCACTTTTTAAATGTCTCCAAAGATACACCTAATTAAATTAATATCAATATATTTCTCTCCTATGTCTTTCCTTTTATTTTTCTACCGGCATAAAGAAAATATATTATATTTATATTCAAGTTTTTTTTTTTTTTTTTTTTTTTGTGAAAGGAAAATTATGTTAAAAGTTTTATGGCAAAAGAAATGATGGGATGGAATAGGTGGGAGACAGTGATGATGATATTCCATGTTTCAGAGCCTTCATTGGACCGGGCCTCACTCTTAATTTAGTCAAAATTCCACTTTTCCACACATAATAACTAAAATATGTTTAGTTAGATTTGAAAAAGTAGAATTGAAAACATCAAATATTGATTTTAAGAAAAATATTATGTAGAAATACTCTACTATATTAAGGAAAGAAGACTAATTGTATCTTTCATATAAAGTAAAAAATGGAAAAGGTGTAAATGCACTAAATTTTTATGCATTTCTATTCAAACTGATGGGAAAAGAAATGCAATTAAATCCCAATGTCCAGCTGTTGATGCATTTAGGTGAAATGCTTATATTTTATTTCTAAAGTAAATAAGCATGAAAAATGAATAACAATAAAATGATTAACGTAAAGATGGAAAATAGGATGTCTCTGAGAAAGTTTTTTATAAACTATGTATGGATGTTTTAACATAAAGAATTCAATTAAATATCCAAACATATCTTAATATAAAGGTCAAATATAACAATATAATTCAAACCTTGTATCTTTTTTTTTTCTAATTTAATATCCAAACATATCATAACCTATTCAAATCTAAAATTGAAAATTTTCCTGGCAACAAAAAGCTGCAAATAAAACCCTTTTGAAATTAATAAATCATAAATTGAAAGTTGATGTGAATATTCACACAAGCATCGTCAATTTTTGTCGTCGAAAAAAGATTATATTCTAGATTTATATATTTTTTTATGATTTGAATATTTAGTTAAAAAAAAGGAATAGTTGGTATTGAATTTGAAACGAGAAGCATAGTTTGGAATATATTTGTGTGTAAATGTAGTTTAAAAGGCCCTACATTTAAAAGTGTGTTTTTAAATATTAAAAACACAAATTAGTAGCAAATTAGGGTTCTATGGTGTAGTGGTTAGCACTCTGGACTTTGAATCCAGCGACCTGGGTTCGACTCCCGGTAGGACCTTTTTTCCCTCATAATAATTTTAATAATATTTAAAAAAAAAGTAGTAATTTTATACTATTTGCTTTTGCTTTTGCTTTTATTTTATGGGTGAAGGTGCGTAAAATGAAAAACCAACTCTCTCTTTTTGTGTGTGTGTGTGAGAGATCTAAAAAGAACTATTATTTGTTAAAAAGTAGAGGTAGTACAGAGTTTATACATTCAAGAAGCTGCTTCTGCTTCACATTTAAAACACTTTCAATTTGATTTTCGTACCTAAACGATGATCATATACACGAATTATTTTCACAAGCCTTTGAGAAATATCAAAGTTGTAAACACATTCCCAACTCTCCAAACACAAATGTATATAAAACGGCTCATTGAAAGCATAAAAAGATTCCTTCTTCTTCTTCTTCCTCCTCCTCTCTCAAACATTTACATGACTGTATTTTACTTTGTATTCCAGTTTGTTCCAACAATGTGGTCGAAAATGCAAGAGGAAGAGCAGTTGATGAAAGAGAGCAGACAATGAAACCAGCTTGTGCAACAAGGATGGAAAGACAGGGAAAAAGCAAAAAAAGAGATGTAATGAGTAATGAATGAGTTTGTATTGTATGTACAATGATTAATTAATGCCTGCTTACAAGTAATGAAGAATTAATTACTTCTTGCCATCAAAAAGCTCCTCGATAAAATTCTCGACATCTTCTCCCTGATACTTGACATACTTCTCGGTCTGCCTCCCCGGCGTGAACACCTGGCTGTACCTCCCGAGGAAGGAGCGGTAGGCCGGAACCACCATGTTGGATATGGAGACCCTGAGCTCCGACTGCAGCTGCTCGTCGCACACCACCCAACTGCTCTGCGTCCTGTGTATCTCATCGAACATGGCGTTGAAGTTCTTGAACCTCTCCTTGAGCACCGGCTTCACCACCTTCCCGTGCGACGTCAGCCCCTCCGGGTGGAGGTTGCTCAGCAGCTTCCCCCACGTCTCCCGCTGGTACACCTTGTGGTACTGCCTCAGATCTCCCGACCTCTTTCTGCACCACGCATCACCCATTAGCCCATTTAGTTCATTTGACCCTCTTACCTTCTGCACTATGTATCTCCCGTTGTTCATCATGAATATCGAGCTCAGTGCGTGGTCCTTGTACAGCTTTGACTTCGCCTCCAGATTCTCGTCTAGCAACTCCATCATCTTCACCACCTCTGCTCTGAATGGAGACATCTCCCCCACCGCCGCCTCCTCTGATGATGATGATGTCGTCGTCGTCTCATCTTCTCCCCCCTCGCTCCTCTGGTGCTCCTTGAAGATCCGCTCCAGCGTCTCCTTGTACTCGCACGCGTATCTCAAGTAGTTCATGGTGTACCGCGTCAGCGGATGGATGGCCCCGCCGGGCACCGGAGTCTTCCCGGCGTCCGACTTGATCGAGTTGTCCAGCTCTGCGAAAATCGACACGATCGCCTCCCCCAGCCGCCTCTTTATGATGGAGTCCTCTGTCTTGAACTCCACCATCCATTCTGGAGGGAATACCGCCTCCATGGTGGGGATGATGTCTCCCAACGCCTCGTAGATGTCCAGGAACTTGAACAGTTTCTCCGACGAACTCTTGGTGAGCGCCACCGCGCCCGCGAAGTTCATGATCGTGGCGGCGAAGCCTTGCGAGAGGCTGAAGAAGAGGTGGTCGGAAATGGAAGCGTCGTCGGGGAAGACGGCCTTGGCCAGATTGCGCTCATTCGTAAAGAGAGAGTTGCATTGCTTGAACGTAGATATCCACGACACGATCTCTCTCTCCAGCGTCTCCCATGGCATCCTCTGCACATCATCGATGCTGTATTTCTCGAATCCAAAGCTGCGCAGGCTCTCCTCCAGAGCGTGCCGCCGCCCGAAGAAGTAGGCCTCGCAGCACTCGGTGCCGTACCCTACGTTGATCATCGTCTTCGACAGTGTAACCAGGTTCGACAGAGTCTCGTCTGAGTATCCCGGAAAACGATTCTCTTCCTTGGGGATTTCCGATTCCGGCGGGGGATTCTCCTCCTCCGTCGGTTCTTCAGGGACGGATTCGGCGCCGGGCTCCTGATGAATCGTGTAGTCCTCGAGAAGGCAATTGAATTCCTCCTCCACGTAGGAAATGGCGCGCTCGAGAACGCCGCCGATGCGGTTGATGAATCGAGCGAAGTTGGGCTGCGAGGATAATTCTACGAGGGCTTTCGCGAGAGAAGAGAGGCGCGTGATGGCGTCGAGAAACGACGCCGCATCGGCCTCCGTCAATGAGCTCCATTTCGCGGGTGTTTCGCCGGAGTCGAAATCCGCAAACCTAGCCTCAACCATGAGGGCGAACTGCTTCACGAAATTGGGCACATCTTGCGGGGCAGATTCGTCGTCTTTGGGTGCAGACAAGGAGCAGAGGTATTGATCAACTTCTTCAGATAATTTTTCGAGATTGAGAGCAGCAGGAGGCGGGCATGCTTCTACAATGATCTCCTCCCCATCTTTACCCTCAACACCTTCACCCTCGTTCATAGCTTCAGCTTCACCTTTCTCTCCGGCGCCCGACTCCGACGGACTCTTGACTCCGTCGTTTTCCGCCGCCTCAGTTTTGCCTTCGTCTTTGTCGTTTTCAGTTTTACCATCGTCTAAAGATTCTGGTTTCTCTTTGTCCGCATCCATGGTGATATTGCAAGGAATCGGAAGGTTTATGGAATTTGAAATGGTGGCAACCAGAATTCATCCATGAAGCTGTGTTTTCATGTTTTTTTTTCTTTTTTTGGTTTTGTTTTTTGGGAAAGTGAAATGGTGGTTATGGTAGTTGTGTTTGGGAGAGTGAAAGGAGGAGGAAATGTGGACAGAAAAAATAAATATAGGTGAGACAGAGAGGAGAGATCGTGGATCTGTTATTTTTTTTTTTAAAGCAATCACACTTTTACACTAGAAGAAATGATTTAAAATATATAAAAATAAATAAATACACATGCAAAAATTAGCAACTTTAATTGATCTATCAAATTCAAGTTCGAGTTGGGCACCCATCAAACAATTCTATACTCAAGTTTATGAGCTCGAATTGTAGTAGATTTAATATTGTTAAGCATTTTACTTGAACTGAAAATGAGTCAAACTCGAGCTTCCATAATTAAGTTCAGATATAATCATAAAAATTCAATTTATTTTGAGTTTGAATTGAGTTTGAATATCTCATTACTGAACTCGACTCAATGATGATACAATTATTTTATGATTAAAGGTTTATGTTAATTCTTGTATCACATTTTGACTATAACACAAACGACGATATATGTCTTAGTTGTATTATTGTGAATCTTATTTTGTGGAAATTACTTAAATTTACCAATTTTTATAAAATACATGACAAAATTACCATGTTTTATAAATACATTCAAAATATACTAAAAATTACAACTTTTCCATGACAATTTATTTAAGGGTCATTTCGAAGTGATTGTTTAACATTTTTTTAATAATATATATGTTGAGGTTTGATTTACAGGTAAATTGAGCTTTTGGAACTTTATTAAATAATAACAATAATGAATACGCAAATGAAATTGAACTGAAACGGATCAAAACACGCTGTAACGCTGCCGGATTTTCTGCAGATTGAACAAAATATACACATTCTTTTCTCTAAATCTCGCATTCTTCCTCTATTTCAGTTCATTTTCATTCGCGTATTTATTATTGTTATTTGCTACTATTTAATAAAGTTCCAAGAGCTCTGTTTACCCATAAATCGAACCTCAACAATATATATATATATATATATATAATTAATTAATTAATTTATAATATATTTAATATTTTACCCTTTATTTTAGTCCCTTTTAAAGTTTTTGAAATAGGAATAAGTATATGTTACATTTTGTTAGAGCTTATTAAAAAAAATAGGAGAAAGTGGGAAATCAGTAGGGGTGGCAATTGAGTCGGTTTCGGGTTGCGACTGATAGTAATACGGTACACACCAATCCAAATCCGATACATTTATTTTTTCAGATAAAAAAGGCCAACCTAAACCCGACTTGTTTATTTTCATGTCGACCTGAAATGACATGTGTTGGAAACTGAGTTTTAGTTTCTCTCCTTATTTGATGTTTTGATATGTCAAAACTTACGTTTGTACTAAGTTTCTACGGTCTTTAAAAGTAATCATTGTATAAGATTAATCGAATTGTAATAGACTATAAATTTAGATGTTGAAGACCGAGCGGAGAAATCAGAAACTGAGTTTCTGATGAAGACATTTTAAAAGATAGAGCTCGAGGTATCTAGAACTAAGCTTCCAAGTTCCATGCTTAAAGAGAATATCTAAAGAAACTTGAAGTACTGAAGACATGTGTTCGTACTTGAAACTTAGTAAGGCCGGAAACATAAAACTAAGTTTTCTCAAGTAAAATGGAAACTGAAACTGAGTTTCACTAAGTATGGCAGAAGCCTATACTGACTTTGGAATGTCAGTTTAGAGGCTCAATTTTTCAAAAGCACGTGAAACACAAGTGTTCGAGGTCAGACTTAAAGACATTTCAATATTAGTCGGTACGAGGAAGTCTTATACATGGATTCCTCGGACAGAAACTTAGTCTGACAAGAGCAGGTAGAAAGTACACTACCAAAAGCATAAAGCAGACAGTAGAGCAGACCAAAAGTATGGGCGGTGATTGGACGACATTCTCCTTGTCTCTAACGACTGGATTTCTATGTATAATAGGAAGAATTCAAATCATCAACTAATCTGCATACGGAGACTATAAATAGGTCGACAACCCAACAGAATCATAATAAAAAATCTTGTGAAAAGCTACGCCGACACTCTGCTCAACTTTCTCCTCAAAGCTCCCTGAAAATTTATGAGATTCTATCACGAGACTTAAGTTTTCGACTCAAGTTATTCCTTCTGTGCTACTGTTTGAAAGCACGAGGCTAAAGTTTTAAGTTGACGTTATCATCTTGGTGAATATAACTTTCTAAGTTATATTCATAGCAGTCAATATCATACTCTGGGTTATTGATTATCACGGGCCTAGCCAACCTACTGAGTTATGGTAAGAACGAGAAAACATTCAACATCCAGGAAGAAGGTTGTGGGGTGCGTCCTCGCTTCAACCTGAAGAATGATCAACTTACAAGGAGTTTATAGGCGAGTGACGACAGTAGACCGAAGGACGGAGGTTTCCAATGAGCTGTCCATAGATCGTAAGAAGACTTATACACTGAAACTTAGTGAATTCTTGATTAAGTTCGAAAGAGTGGACGTAGGATTTTAAGTCCGAACCACTATAAATATCCTGTGTTTTTTACTCCCTCCATCCCGGCTGAATTGTCCCGGGTTGACTGGGCACAATAACCAAGGAGTGTGAGTGTAAAGTAAGTTGAGTGGAATTAATATTTTATTGTTGAGTGGAAAAAGTGGCCTTTTTAAGTAATGAGACAATTGAGGTGGGACGGACGAAAAAGGAAAGTGAGACAATTGAGGTGGGACGGAGGGAGTATTTGTTTTATTTAAGTTTCTACATTTAAGTTCTCAAACTTAGTTTGAAACCTTCAATACTTTCTCGAGAATTGAAGTGTATTATCTAAAACTTACTTAACATTCTCTGAGCTTAGACTGACTTTTTATTAAACTGAAAACTGAGTCTCAGTTAGTTTTCAGAACCAAGTGCAAGAGTTTAACATTTTCGCTGCACATTCATATACTCTGATTTCAGGACCAACAACCTGTTCAATTATGTTGAAATCTTAATCAACATGATCTGTTTAACATAAAAATAGAAATACAGTCCATAGTCTAAATACTTGAATAGTATTTTGATTTTTCTATAATAAATGTAATTATAGTATAAGTAAATTCAAGTATAAGAATATTAAATGTTTAAGTTTATTTTTACCAACTACAATTTTTAAAATTTGAATATCTATTTAATGTAATCAAAAATCGAAAGAATAAAATAATAAATAATAAAATAAAGAAATAGAATATAAAATTAAAATTTAAAATTGATTAATTTTACGGGTCGACTTGAAACTGACCCAAAATTTTAATTGGGTTTCGTGGGTTCGACCTAAAATTGACCCGTATGTTAAATAGGTATTGTCATTTGTCGGGTCAAGTCAAAGATTGTCTCCTCTAAGGAAATGTATTCCATTTTACAAATTAAGAAAATATATTTCAAGATTTCATGTAAAAAATAGTGGGAATACATGAAAGTGGCCACTTTGAATAATTTGCTATGTTTTATAGCCACAAGGATAAAAATATAAGTTTTCTAGCCACTTTGTACTTTTGTCTTTTTCTTTCTTCCATTTTCGGCTACAAGACAGAATCAACTTTATTAAAGTTATTTTCATAATCGGAAATAATTATTTTATCATTTATTTCCAACCAAGGTTGTTGGAAATTTATTAAAACATTTTACAAATAAACATGTCTTTCATTGTACGAGAAAGCATTCAATTTTGAGAGCAAAAAATCGAAGGTATGTTGATTTCAACCATTTTTCCTCATTTTTCATTCGTTTTCTACATTATTGTGATGATATGTGTTCAGAATCGACTTGTATATCTTAGTTTTTTAGAAAATATAGTGATTTTAGGACTGTTTTTCGTAAAAAAAAAAATACGCAGCGAACTTTGGCATATCGAGATCTCGATATGCCATTTCGAGATCTCGAATTGATTCTGAGATCTCGAAATATTTCGAAATCTTGATATGCCATTTCGAGATCTCGATATTGATTTCGAGATCTCAGAATCAATTCGAGATCTCGAAATGGCATAGCTCATCTCGAAATCCAATTAATTCAAACTTTAACTTAAATTAATCTTAAATTAAGATATTATATTATATAAACATATATTACTTGACATGTATTTCACAATTTAAACTCCATTTAACATAATACATTCTACATATGAATCGATTCATACATACGATGTTTCTATTTGAAATGTTCATATCTTAAATTAATCTTAAATTAAGACATTATATTATATAAACATATATTACTAGACATGTATTTAACAATTAAAACTTCATTTAACATAATACATTCTACATTTGAATCGATTCATACATAAGATGTTTCTAACTGAAATGTTCATATCTTATTGATGTTTGAATAGGATGAAGTAGAAGTAGTATAATACAAAGTAAATATCTTGGTAATGAATGAACTATTGCAAGTTTCTTTGTTATCGAATAAAAAATGCTAAAATGAATGTTATATGAGTTGATTATCCCCGAAATTTAGTAAATTAAACATCCAATTAGCCAATAACCACCCAAATCGAGATCTCGAGATGGATTTCGAGATATGACGAGACAACAATTGAAATTGTCTCGACTCAAACCTTAGAAATCACGAAATGGGCATTTCGAGATCTCAACATCTTGATATCGAGATCTCGATTTGATTTCGAGGAAATAATTTAAAATATATAAAAAAATTAAATCACATGCAAAAATTAGCAACTTTTATAGAAAAATGAACAAAATAACAAAAATTAAGTTAAATGTATAATTAACCCTGTTTTAAATTTTCAGTTCATTCCCAATTTCTTTCCCTCTGCCTCCTCCCTGCGCCCTTGTCTCCTCTTTGTGCACCTCACTTCTTAGCAATTGTTGTTGGCGCTCTGCTTAATCGACTCGCTTCTGCTCTCCCAAGTATCCGTCGGCGGGGATACAGGGGCAATGGGGCGGCGATGTCAGCACCGAGATTGGGGTGCAGAAGACCCGTGATGAAGTGCCTGGCGGACAGGCCCAGCCCTGAGGGTAGGCTGGGAGGGCTTGGGCCTAAGGCCCCCATTTTCTAAGGGCTCCAAAATTTGTGGTAAAATCTATATATGTATATATATATTTTGATATTTGAGGCCCTAAAATTTGTAGTTATATATGTATGTATTGATTGATATTTGAGCCCTAAAATTTATTGTTTATCATATATGAATAAATTGATATTGGGGGCCCTCAAATATGTAATTCATTATATATGTATAGATTTCTATTGTGGACGCAATAGTTTATATAGTAAAACTTAAATAAAATAACACATTGAGAATTACTTAAAAAAAGAAAGGAATAGTGGATTGTTCATTGGAATCTAGGAATCCTATTATGAAATTGAAGTTAGGAATTCTATTATTAAAATGAAGCTATTTAATATTATTTATATATTATAATGAAATACTCAAAATGTCTCAAAACCATAACAGGATGTGCTAATTATTAATTATAATAAAAATTATATTTTATAACTTAAATATAAAATCTTAGGGATCCCGATTTATTTTTGCACACAAGCCCCCATATTGTCAGGATCGGCCCTACTAGCAGAGGAGTTAGAGCTGGATTGTTAATACTTGTGTGTATTTTTTATGGAAAATGAGCAATTATAATATAAAATACTTGCGTGATTTACTTTTTAAAAAGTGATTGTTTGTGTGTGCACTATATGCAAGTCGATGCTTCGCTTGTAATAGATTTTTGCATCTTTTAACTTCTTGTCAAGTACGGACAAGTATGAAAAATTGATTCATGCATAAATGTGGATAGGAAAAATAGGTGATTGCTAATGGGAGCAACTTGACCATTTTTCTCCAAATTTCTCCAAATAGGAAAAATAAGTGATAGGAAAAATGATACGTACCTCTTCACCGGTACCTCCGCTTGATATGTTTCAAATATAAGTTGCTGGAATAATCCGTGGTGAAAGTATGTGTTGAAGTCGGATAAAAAATAAGTTCACAGGGTGAATTAGTGGGAATTGATAATGTTTATGAATTTTTTAATTTTGTATAAAAAAGATATAAAAAAGATATTAGAAATTGTAAGAGTATTTTTACTTTTACTATATTGTGCATTTTTTCATAAAATGTGATATCTTTTATCCTCTTAAATAGAAAAAGTAACTATTTCAGAATTTTCCTATTTTCACTAATACTACATTCTCACATTTATCAACATAAAGATGTTAATTTAATTTTTTGTATATATGTTGAGTTGTAATTTATTTTATTTCACTTTAGTTTCTACACTACTTTAATAATATTTTATTAAAGTCTATGTTATTATTAGTACAAGAAGATTTGTGGTCAATACAAGTTTTTTCTAATTCTTTCAATGCGGTGCTTGAATTAATAATCATCAAAGATAATATAATTGTTAGGGTAAAAATAACTCTAGCACACTAATCTTAATTTCGATCCATTCAACTTAAAAGAAGCCCAATCTCAAGGCTAGGAGTGATCACGAGTCGAGTATGATCAAGCTCGAACTTCATTCGAAGATTCTAAACTCAAGTTTGAGCTCAGTTTGATCGAGCTCAATTTTCAAGCTTGAGCTCGACTCGGTGTCAAACTCGTTGAGCTCGACTCGCCTCGATTGAGCTCGATTGTTTAGATTTATTTTATATTATAATAAAAAATCTAAATTATGTATTATTAAATACTAAAAAAAATTAAATTATAATAAGCTCGATAAAGCTCGTGAGCTTAGCTCGAACCCAAGTTCGATTTGAACTCGAGCTCGAGAAGGTTCGCGACCTTATCGAATCGAATATCATAAAACTTGAACTCGGTTAGTATCAAGTCAATTTCAAATTTTTTTCGAGCCAATCCTGAGTAGCTCGCGAGTCGGCTTCACTCATGCTCACCCCTAAGACCCAAATCTCTAGTTCATAAATAACCCAATTTATTCCAGACATCACGGTGAAGTCCTAATTCACCAAGAACAAACATTCACACAATCTTCATGTTTTTTAAAATGAGGGGTTGTGGAAGTTACATACACGATGGCAACACATGGCCAGTGGCGGATCTAGAAATTTAGAATTGGTCGGAAGCCCAAGAGTTGAGTTATGTGAACATATAGATAACTGCGACAAAGTCATGAAGAACTTGGAGCTGATTGACGAACAAAAAGATCGGGCCTTACTAAGTATGGCTCAGAGGAGAACGCTGGTCGAAAGGTTATACAACAAGAAGCTGCATCTCCGGACTTTCAATAAAGGAGACTGGGTGCTTAGAAAGGTCTTCCAAAACACCAAAGACAAGAGCGCGGGAAAGTTTGCACCAGACTGGGAAGGTCCCTACAAGGTAACTAGAATCGCAGGGAGAAGGGCTTACCACCTCGAAGACCATGACGGAAGAGAGATCGCAAAGAGTTGGAACGCAAAACATCTAAAGAAATATTACTTTTAGTAAGGAGATCGACCTCCTCAATCTCGCAGATGCACTCCTCTCACCTAACTTCATTTTATTCATTTAAAGCACGTCGAATCATTACTAACTTGGGCGTTAGAGGGGCGATGCTTCGGCATCGCTCAAACCCCCCCATATTCTGTCTTGCAGACTTGGCAAATCATGTGGCGCAGTTCAGAAGGGTCAACACATGGCTTGAAAAGAACACTCTAGATAACAAATCTTCCCTTTACATTTATTTTCTTATTTTTTCGTGGTTAATTTTCTTAAATCATTACTGACTTAAGCATCTTAGCATCGCCCACCCTGACCTTATTCAATTTGAATAGATTGTAACTCAAATGCCACATGTACGCGGAGAAAGTACGATTAAATTGTACTCCCTCCGTCCCGGCTGAATTGTCCCGGGTTGACCGGGCACAATAACCAAGGAGTGTGAGTGTAAAGTAAGTTGAGTGGAATTAATATTTTATTGTTGAGTGTGAAATAGTTGCCTTTTTAAGTAATGGGACAATTGAGGTGGGACAGACGAAAGAGGAAAGTGAGACAATTGAGGTGGGACGGAGGGAGTACATAGCAAGGCAAGCATTTATAAAAAAGAAAAGGAGAAGTACCAACAGGAGTTGCAACAACAACAGAGAAGTTGTTCGAATTACAAAATATTAAACTGACAAAAACAACTGGAGGGGAATCCGAGAATCAAGAAGCATTCTGTGCATTGGGATCTGATCCGGAGTTCGGCTTTATGTTGGGCATCAGGCCTGAGGAAGAATCGACATGCGGACCACTGCCTTGGGCATTTTGCTCGCCCTGTTTCTGATCCTAATCCCTAGACGGGCGCTCGTGAGGACCGAAGGGTTGCTCCTGGCAGGGCTCTTCAGGAGAAACATCCAAGATGCTAAGATCGAGGTCCAGAAACTGCTCGACAATTCTAGCCCGGACCTCGCTCTCCACTTGTTCAGCGAGCGTCTGCCAAAGATAAATAGCATTGTAGGATTGACAAACACAAGGAAAAGGATGTACATATATATATATATATATATATATATATATATATGTACAAAAATAAAAGAGAAATACCTCATAAGTTTCGGTAAAATGTGGAGAGATGATCAGAGATTCAAAATTGAGCCCTTCACCTGATTTCAAGCGCCCAATCTGATCTTCTTAGCCCTTCAGCTCGAATGCATAGGACTCCTTCAGAGTCCGCATACGAGCATCCAGGGACTTGATTTGATCCCCTCTTTTCTGAAGATCTTTTGTAAGGAGGGCTATGTCGGTGGTCAACTGGGCGAACTTTCTCTTGAAGTCGTCTGTCTCATCCTTACAGGCCTTGGCCTCCGCCAGGGCCAAGTTCGCTTTGACGACCAAAGAGGCCGTGTTTCCCTTCTGCCTCATCTAGCTTCACCTCCAGCTCCTTGTACTTCTTCTTCCTGACCTCCACCTCCTTCCGGAGCTCCAGGATCTCTTCGGAGCATTTGTCCGCGAAGGTGCAGAGCTCGCGGTGGATTAAGTCAAACTCCACCGCGTTCAACAAAATCAAAAGGAAGTTAAAAAAATAGTAAAAGAAAGAAAACCAAAGTGAAAGAACACATACCTCTAGCTGCTGGTGTTCATACCGAACCAGACGGTTGAAAAATGACCCCGACATTAGTTACAACTTCGGGGGTTTAGTAGCAGCTATCGAGAGTGGACCAGAAATGAGTCCATCCTCGTGTTGGGAGGAGCGGTCGTTGTCTGCACCAGGGACCTCTCCTGGTTTACCATACGATCCTTTGGAGGATCTTGCTCACGGGAACGCTGGCAACGGTGGTGCTCGGAGCTCTTGTTCTCCTTCTCCTTACCCTGCTCAGACCCCTTCTGTGAAGTGGTCTCGGAGCGGGTGGTTGGGCGAGAAGATTCCCCCTTGTTCTGCTCTGGTGGGGTAGTGAACGCAGGGGGAGACGACGGAGGAGGAGGCGGATGTTGCGAAGACCTGGATGGTGGCCTCTTCGGGGGATTCTCCTCCCGATGCCTGGCCTCAGACTCACCACGAGCTCTCTTCTTCTCTTGAAGAGCCCGAGAGACCTATTCTGGTGGTACCCTGCGCCAGGTCATGTTTTTTGGGAGAACGACAAGTTGACCGCGCTGGTCGAGAAGGGTGTGGGCAGTAACAATCCTGCCAAACTGTAGCACTGAACACTCACGATCGGTGACACCGACATTATAGGCTTGGTGTATTCTGGCCTGCTCGGCATCAGTCAGGATTGTACGCTCGCGGCCTGAAAAGCAAAGGGCAAGTAATCAGTAATCAGAGCAACAAGACTTAAGAACTAAGAAATGGTTGTAACCCACGAATAGGCACCTCGCCATGTATGAGGAATTCGGGGTGTTCGGGATCGAGTTTTAGATAGAAGTGTAGGGATTTGTTGATGAACCGAATCACAAAATCTAAATAAGCCGGATCGATTGTTGGTTATTGCTCACAATACCAATTCACGAAAACCTAGCATGCTCCTATGAATTTAATGCGTGGATAAAGGGATTACCGTTATTCCGTAGAGTCTGATCCGATCTTTCACGTTTGAATATCCAACAATCAATTCAACCACGCGATTCAAATAAATCTGCGGAAATAGAAATTAGAAATCTAATTTCTAGATTTAATTGAAATAAAGAAAAACAAAAGAAAGAATCCTTGTTCTCTAGATTAGATCTTTAGGGCTGTATCCCAATACTGTTCAGATCTGCTACTGGTGAGGATTCCACAAATCTGTAGTTGTAGGCCAGAGTCGAAATTCCTTCTCCTCCCTCTACAGCTTGCGCCGCCCAGCTCTCTCTCTCTCCCTAGGGTTTTGACTGATATGAATTATGATCAAGGTGACTAGGGTTTCAGAGAGAGAGAGGGGTCTATTTATAGACCTAGGGTTTTTATCCCTAATGGGCTACTGGGTTCCATTCAGCATATATATTTTGGGCCAGACCTGGGACCTAATGCAAATAATAAAGTGGGCCTATAAATTAATTAATTCTCATGTCCACAACCCAGGACACAATTAATTAATATTAATTCTTTTTCACCACAAAATTAATACTGACCTACCCCTTTATTACCAAGTTATGAGAACGGGTTGCATTTAATGAGATTCTCCATATTTAAGGTTACCGGACATTCATTAATTAATCGGAGCTTCTGACAAGCTCTATCTACAATTAATTAATATCTTATTATTCCTGAGTAGTACCACTCAATCGTTATCACTCATGCCTGAACTTAATCACCCTGCAGGACTTTGGCACGATGAAGGTCATTGAGCTCCTCAGGGAATGTCCCCATCCTATTACTCGGATATGGTTACCTAAACCCAATCTCAGGCAGTACTACACGAACTGCTATTACCCAAGATGCGGATATACAAACACGTTACTTAGGCTCTCTACCATGGCAAGTCAAAGCAACAGTCAATCCGTGCAAACCCTGAACCTTCGTTAGGGTTTGGACTCAATCAAGAACGAGATCTTGTATTCGCTGATGTCAGACAGTCGAATACATCTCACTGCTGTCCATCAATAAGCCACCCTTGCGTACCAGCATGTCAAGTAACCAAGACATACTACTTATTTCGACAATGCCGCAGCCATCCGAACAGACGTATCCTCATACACTGTCTCGGCTGTGATCAGGTTTATGTCTCACTAGGTCAAGTGATCATACTGTCTTCCGTGATCTACTACACACCGTATGATCGTCCCTATCGGTGAGACAAGAGGATATCATTGTTACATACATGTAAGTTTTTTTGACAGATAAGAGAAATAAAACGCTGTATACTCATTGTAATAAATGCTTTCAGTATACAAAACCCATCAATCTCCCACTTATACTCAAAGCATAACCAAGCTATTACAGAGTTACAGTGCGTCTATCTAGCGTGCTATCTCGTTAACCACTGTCAGTGGTTGGCATCCACCTCAGACCCAGCTCACGAATATGTCTTTCGTAAACTTTATGCGGCAATTTCTTTGTAAATGGATCAGCAAGGTTGTCCTTAGTGTCAATCTTCTTGATCAGCACATCGCCCCTCGATATGATCTCTCGTATGATATGGTATTTTCTCTCTATGTGTTTGCTTGCCCTGTCAGACCGCGGTTCCTTTGAGTTCGCCACTGCACCAGAGTTATCACAATAAATTGTGATGCTCTTTGGCAAACTCGGAATCACGCCCAACTCCAAAAGGTAGTTCCTGAGCCATACCCCCTCTTTCGAGGCTTCGGAGGTGGCGACATATTCCGCCTCCATGATGTAGTCAGCAATGCATTTCTGCTTCGAGCTCGTCCAAGATACAACTCCACCTCCCAAGGTAAACACATATCCCGAGGTCAATTTCTTCTCATCTTGGTCCGCTTGGAAATCCGACTCTGTATAACCCACAGGGCACAAATCCTCACTTTGATAAACTAGGCAGTAATTCCTAGTTCACTTCTAATACTTGAGGATGTGCTTTACCGCAGTCCAATGCGCATGTCCAGGGTTAGACTGATATCTTGCTACCATGCCAACGACATAACAGATATGTGGCCTGGTACACAGCATCGCATACATGAGGCTACCCACCGCTGAAGCGTATGGTACAAGACTCATCTCATCTTTCTCCCGCTGTGTCTCAGGACACTGCCCACTAGAAAGACGAGCGCCATGTCTGAAAGGTAGCAAGCCTTTCTTGGCGAGTTGCATGCTGAACCGGGCTATCACAGTATCCACATAGGATGCCTGGGATAAGCTCAACATCCTTCTTTTACGATCTCGTAAGACCTTAATCCCAAGGATCTAGCTAGCTTCTCCCAAATCCTTCATTTGGAACTGTTCGGATAACCAACACTTAATTTCCGACATCACTCCCTCGTTGCTTCCAAATAGGAGTATGTCATCAACGTATAGTGCAAGGAAAACCACGCTCCCACTGACACAAAGTCGGTAAACACAACTTTCGTTTTCCAACTGTACAAATCCATAGGATTTAATCACATCGTTGAAACGTAAGTTCCACGACCTCGAAGCTTGCTTAAGTCCATACAAGGAATTCCTAAGCTTCCAGACAAGATGTTCTTCGCCCTTGCGTATGTAACCCTCGGGTTGCTGCATATAGATGTCCCAACCTTCTTCAAGGTAACCGTTTAGAAAAGCGGTTTTGACATCCATCTGCCAGATCTTGAGGTCCATATGCGCAGCTATGGCAAGGAGTATCCGGATGGATTTGAGCATGGCTACGGGTGAAAAGGTTTCATCATGGTCAATGCCCTCTTTCTGACTAAAACCCTTTGCCACCAGCCTGGCTTTAAAAGTCGTGATCTTTCCATCCGCCCCTTTCTTTCTCTTGTATACCCATTTGCACCCTAAGGCCCTAAAGCCATCCGGCAAATCAGTCTTCTGGTATACATTCATTGCAGTTATGGATTCAATTTCGGAATCCATGGCGACACGCCATTCATCAACATCCTTGTCTTGCACTGCCTCTTCATAAGTCAGTGGGTCAGAGTTCTCATGTCCGTCTTCCGGGCTCAAGTCTGAAGACTCACCCACGAACATGTACCTTTCCGACTGGAAAATAACTCTCCCACTACGACGAGGCATCGGTGCCGTGTTAGCAGTAGGTGCAGTAACTTGTGGTTCTGCACCTTGCACTGAAGAACGTGTCTGTGGTGATGAACCCCTCACAGGTGCACCCACGTTTGCACGTTCCCCTTCCCTTGGAATTGCATTATCGTTTTCAATTTCTTGAAGAACGATATCACTCCTTGACCTGTGGTTCCTTACATACTCATCCTCAAATAATCTAGCGTTGGTTCTAACAACGACTCTCTGACTCTCTGGACAGTAAAAGTAACCACCTTTTGTTTGCCTGGGATACCTTATAAACAACATTACCTTTGACCTGCTTTCTAACTTATCAGGTTCCTTCGACAGTACGTGTGCCGGACAGCCCCATACTCTAAACTTGTACAAACTTGGTTTGCGACCAAGGAAGAGCTCAGAAGGCATCTTAGGAACTGATTTAGAAGGCACCACATTTAACACGTAAGTGGTTGTTTCCAATGCGTAGCCCCAAAACGAAATTGGTAAGTTTGCATAACTCATCATTGATCTTACCATCTTTAGAAGAGTCCTATTTCTTCTTTCAGCTACACCGTTCTGCTGGGGAGTACCCGGTACAGTCCATTGGGATGTAATCCCGGTATCTGACAAATACTATAGGAACTCGTTACCGAGGTATTCGCCACCGCGGTCAGATCGCAGTGACTTGATAGTTTTCCCGACCTTCTTTTCTCCCTCAGCCTTGAACTCTTTGAATTTCTCAAAGCATTCAGACTTGTAGCAAAGTAGGTAAACATATCCGTACCTTGAGTAATCGTCAATGAAAGTGACGAAGTACTCGTACCCTCCACGAGCCTGTGTGGACATGGGTCCACATAAGTCAGAATGGATCAATTCCAACACTTCTTCTGCTCGAGACTGGCTAGCCTTAAAAGGCCTAGTTGACATCTTCCCCTCGATGCAGGATTCACAGACTTGATAAGGTACAACCCAGACTAAGTCCAATGTACCATCATCTGCAAGTTGCTGAATCCGCTTCAAGCTGATGTGACCGAGTCTCAAGTTCCAGAGATATGTAAGATCCTCATCAGAAGAAGTAAGTTTTCTCTTTCTAGGATTATCAATTACGGATGAATTACATGCAATACTTGCGGAAGACTTATTTCTAGGATTGCACTTAATAACATAGAGAGAATTATTCAGCATCCCACGATAGATAACGCCGTTATTACCAATGATAGAAACACTACTATAAAAAATAACTGAATATCCATCAACGTAAAGTTTGGAAACTGAAATAAGGTTCCGCCAAAAATCCGGCACGTACAAAACATCTCTCAAAGTTAAAATAGAATCATCAAAGTACAAGGTGAAATCTCTAATGGCAGCTGCACTCACTTGTGCTGCGTTCCCCATCAAGATGGTAACCTCGTCATTCTTCAACACCCTCCACGGTGTGAACCCCTGCAAAATGTAACAAACATGATCAGTAGCTCCAGTATCCACTACCCACAAATGAGTAGAAACCAATGCTAAACATGTTTCCGTTACAAATGCAAATGACGTACCTTGTCCTTTAGCATTCGAACAATCCACTGATGGGTTTTGTATACTGAAAGCATTTATTACAATGTGTATACAACGGTTTATTTCTCCTATCTGTTAACAATCGTACATGTATGAACATTGGTATCCTTTTGTCTCACCGATAGGGACGATCATACGGCGTGTTGTAGATCGCAGAAGATAGTATGATCACTTGACCTAGTGAGACATAAACATGATCACAGCCGAGACATCGTATGAGGATACGTCTGTCCGGATGGCTGCGGCATTGTCGGAATAAGTAGTCTGTCTTGGTTACTTGACATGCTGGTACGCAGAGGTGGCGTATTGATGGACCGCAGTGAGATATATTCATCTGTCTGACATCAGCGAATAAAAGATCTCGTTATATTGATTGAGTCCGAACCCTAACGAAGGTTCAGGGGTTTGCACGGGTTGACTATTGCTTTGACTTGCCATGGTGGAGAGCCAACACAGTGCGCTCGTATATCCGCATCTTGGGTAACAACAGTTTGTGTAGTACCGCCTCAGACTGAACTTAGGTAACCATATCCGAGTAATAGGATGGGGACATCCCTGAGGAGCTCAATAACATTCATCGTGCCAAAGTCCTGCAGGCTGATTAAGTTCAGGCACGAGTGATAAGGTTTGAGTGGTACTACTCAGGAATTATAAGATATTAATTAATTGTAGTTAGAGCTTGTCAGAGGCTCCGATTAATTAATGGATGTCCGGTAACCTTAAATATGGGGATTCTCAATTAATGCATCCCGTTCTCATAACGTGGTAATAAAGGGGTAGGTCAGTATTAATTTTGTGGTGAAAAATAATTAATATTAATTAATTAATTGTGTCCTGGGTTGTGGACATGGGAATTAATTAATTTATAGGCCCACTTTATTATTTGCATTAGGTCCCAGGTCTGGCCCAATAAGTGTGTTGAATTGAGCCCAGGAGCCCATTAGGGTTTTATAACCCTAGGTCTATAAATAGACCTCTCACTCTCTGAAACCCTAGCCACTTCATAACACAATTTGAAAAACCCTAGATCTAGAGAGTGAGAGTGGGGGCGCCGATTTCAAGGGAGAAGGAGGAGAATTTTTGAATTCTGGTCCTGCTCAAGCCACAGATCTACGGAGTCCTCACCAGTAGTAGATCTGAACAGCACCGGGATACAGATCTGAAGATCTAATCTGGAGAACAGAATTCTTCCTTTTTTTCTTTCTTGCTTTCGATTTTATTTAGAAATTAGGGTTCTAATTTCTGATTCTGCAGATAAAATCGGATTGCGTGGTTGAATTGAAGTTTGGAATTCAAACGCAAAAGATCGGTTCAGACTCTACGAATTTACGGTAATCTCTAAATCCACAATTATGCATTAAATTCATAGGAGCATGCTAGGATTTTGAGAATTTAATTATGGGCAATATCCATAGATCGATCCGGTTTAGTTTTGGTTTTGGTGATTCGGTTCACGTAAAAACCCTACAATTGGTATCAGAGCCAGGTTTCTGATTTATGGCTCTGTTGTTCATAATTAAATTCGATATTATTCATGTATGAATTTATTATTGTGGATGTTTGGTTTTTGTTCCTCGTGGCAACCCGTTGATTCAGCCCGCGGTGGTTTATCCGTGTAGGGCTGAATTATTTTGTAAAATCATGAGAAAATCCATGATTAGAATAGATTTGAAAATTGTAATAGAATAGTTTCTGTAATTCTATTTTTCAAATTATGTAATTGGACGGGTCGAGGACGAAGAACGAAGACGGAGCCGACGAAGGGCCGGGCACGGTGCGCGGCGCTGGGCGCGAGGCTGGCCGGCGGCGGAGGCGGTCGTCATCGGCTGTTACTGTCCCATCGTGGTGGCTTGTGTTTTTGGTGGTTTGTGCAATCCTGTGTAAACCCTAGGTTTGCATTAGGGTTAGGGCAAATCATCAGATCACAAAGGCCTAAAAATCCAAAAGATTTGGTGTATCAAGATTTGGAGGCCCTTGAAGATTTGAGAAGATTTGAATTTATCCATTAAATTTAAAATTCAAATTGTAATAGATAGATTTTATTTTCTATTTATTTTTGGGGCCACGAGGAATTTTTGTTTGCCTTAATTGTCCTCGTATGATATGTGATTTATTTATGTGCGCAATTAAGCATGTGTAGATAATAGGAAAAGCTTGATTTACTGCTTTTATTATTTACAGCTTTCCAAGCATGCTTATGTGATTAATTTCTTTTGTTGGATTATATTTTGGGAATTTTTGGGCTTGTTTAATTACATGCAAAAATTTGGAAAATATAATGACAAAAGGGAATTATGCGTGCGCATAAAGAAACCTTTTAAAAGAAAAATACTAAGCAGATTTTTTAATTAAAATCAATAGACCTCCACAAAGCGGTCCTAGGCTGTAAGTGTATCTCTCGTTCTAGTAAACGTCTACGAGTGTAGCTTGCTAGTTCCCGGAGGTACATGGGTACGGTTGTTGGGATTTCTAGACAAATAATTTAAATCATGTGAATAGTGGGAGGGCTTTGCGTAAACGTCTACGAGTGTAGCTTGCGTAGACCTCTTTCACAAGTATTCTAGGATTGATTTAAATTATAGATAATAAAAGCTTTAAGGGCTGTGCGGTATGGTTACGTGCCATGCTAAACTGTCTCTTTTGGCCGGAGTTAAATTTTTGATTAATTGCTGAGAAGCATCTTAGAATATAATGCAAGAATTGCATCCCTGTTCTTGAGAGATGGCTTGGTCTAAGGTTTTCACTAATTATTAATTTCTAGTGTCAAAAGCATCCTGACATGGTAGTGAAATTAAATGGATTGGGGCTTAAAACCCGCAGTTCTGGTTGAGGGTGACATCATAAATGTCTACGAGTGTAGCTTGCGGTGGGAACTCTTGGGCAATTAGTGGAAAACATTTGTATTTGATTTATTAAAAGGTTTTCAATGCATTTGTTTTCAAAGTTCAACATGTATGTTCTTATTTAAGATTCTTTATTGTTTCAGATATGTCTATGTCTAATGTGATCAATATTCTCGCACAAAACACTCTAACTGGTCCGAACTTCCTGGAATGGAAACGCAACCTTGAATACATCCTGATTGTAGAAGAACACATGTTCGTTCTACAAATACTTTGTCCTATAAGTGCCTACTACTGAATCCTCGCAAGAGGAAGTAGACTATTACAACAAGTGAGAGAGCACGTAGTTTCCATGACTCACCTCATGGATGAGCTAATCGTGCACAGTGGAGGTATCGACGCTGAGGCTAAGGTCGATATCATACTGAACTCTCTACCCAAATCCTTTGAGAGTTTCAGACTGATTGTTGTCATGAACAAGAAGGAGTATACTCTTAACGAGTTGCTCAATGACTTGATGGCAGCGGAAACGGTTATGAATCCTTAGAAGGTTGCCTTAGCTACTTCTGGTAATCACTCTGCTGTATCAAAAGGTATGAAGCCGAAAAGAGCGATTAAGAAGAAGGCTGGGAAAGGTAACTGCGAAGGACATGGGAGCTGTTAATAAGCCTATGGGGAAACTTCGAGGGACAAGTGTTTTCAGGTGTGGTAAGAAAGGACATAGGAGGAAAGATTGTCAGGCCCACAAGGCCAGGCAGGGTATGCCATTTGCATGTATAACTGGAGCATGATTAGAGTGTGGTGTTGCTCTTCCAAGAGCTGTAAGCGCTGACTTGTTAATCATGTTGTTGTACTTTGCAGAGGACCGTGTTGACAAGGCTGGTGAGTGATGGCAAGAAGATACCAAACTGGATGAAGGCAACGTTTTTATGACGGAGCTTCATGGAGTTTTTCCTTTCCTCATATTTTGATGTTTTAAGTACATTTGAGGGTTTATTTGTGGGCCGTGGTTTATCGGCAGGACAAATTTTATCAACCTTTTATGGATATTTGTTATTTATGATTTTATCATTGGCAGTAACAATGTTATCCGTTGTGTTGATTTGTACTCTTTATGCTACTTCGATCAAAATATGTCCGCAAGTATTGCATGTAATTCATCTGTAATTGATAATCCTAGAAAGAGAAAACTTACTTCTTCTAATGAGGATCTTACATATCTCTGGCACTTGAGACTGGGTCACATCAGCTTGAAGCGAATTCAGAGACTTGCAGATGACGGTACATTGGACTTAGTCCGGGTTGTACCCTATCAAGTCTGCGAATCCTGCATCGAGGGCAAGATGTCTACTAGGCCTTTCAAGGCTAGTCAGTCTCGAGCAGAGGATGTGTTGGAGTTGATCCATTCTGACTTATGTGGACCGATGTCCACGCAGGCTCGTGGAGGGTACGAGTACTTCGTCACTTTCATTGACGATTACTCAAGGTACGAATACGTTTACCTGCTTCGCTACAAGTTTGAGTGCTTTGAGAAATTCAAAGAATTCAAGGCTGAAGTAGAAAAGAAGGTCGGGAAAACTATCAAGTCGCTGCGATCTGACCGCGGTGGCGAATACCTCGGTAACGAGTTCCTGCAGTATTTGTCAGAAAATGGGATTACATCCCAGTGGACTGCACCGGGTACTCCCCAGCAAAACGGTGTAGCTGAAAGAAGAAATAGGACTCTTCTAGAGATGGTAAGATCAATGATGAGTTATGCAAACTTACCAATTTCATTTTGGGGCTACGCATTGGAGACAGCAGCTTACGTGCTTAATGTGGTGCCTTCTAAATCAGTTCCTAAGACGCCTGTTGAGCTCTTCCTTGGTCGCAAACCTAGTTTGTGCAAGTTTAGAGTATGGGGTTGTCCGGCACACGTACTGTCGAAGGAACCTGATAAGTTAGTGTTGGGAAATCTGGCTAAGTTTCCCTTCTCCAGTTGATAGCTTAGATCTTAGATTTGGTGTTTAAGTGTTTTGGTGGATCAAATCCTAAGTCCAACCAGCGTCAGTTTGTCTCTAGAATAGCTCTAGTCTCAAATGTAAAGTCCTGTTTAGGTATTTTGAGTTGTAAGTCGCAGCTGATCAAGACTCATGCTGGCTACTGTTCACCAGCATGAGATGTGCTTACCAGTTGAGAGAAGTCTCACCAGCAAGCGGCTGACGAAGACTCATGCTGACACTGTTCATCAGCATGGAGTAGAGCTATTGACTGGTTACTGTTCACCAGTTGGGAAGATTTCACCAGCAGGAGGCTGAGAGATCTTACCAGCAGAATATGTGTTCTGGCTGACACTATTCACCAGCGGTGAAGCCACCAGTCACGGGAGATTCCAAGAGATAACATCAGACAAATTGGTAGACCTTGATTGTGCTAAGGAAAGTCACCAGCAGAGACTGCCAGCACAAGATCACCAGTATGATCTACCAGTCGGAGGTTATCAGCAGAATTCAAGATTCGCTCTCCCAGAGTCTTAGAGACAAAAAGAAGATTCGTCGAGGAATTAACTGACAGAGTATGACTTTAAGGAGGATACCTTAAAGTCTATCAGTTCAAGACACCAGTTCCGATTCCTCGTACTGACGAATAGAGTCGTTCTGACACAAAGAGATCTGTGTCAGATAAAGCGATCAAAGGTATGGCGCTTTCCGGAAATTCCTACCTGCCGCCTGCAGAAGGACATGCGAGGACAGAGACTTTTCCGGATGTGTCCAAACGGCTAGTATTTGAATCTGAATCTCACGTCTATAAATACGTGAGATCCAACAGCATTCAATACTCTTGCCCAATCTTAGCCACTCTTGACCTACCGAAAGCTCAAACGCATTCATATCAGCGTATAAGCAATCTTTCGAGGCTTTTCTTAAAGCTACTCCGTGTGTCAATCATTTGAACACGAGACTCCAAGCTTCTAGCTTGTGAGTTATTGATCTCATTTGGTGTTCTTTCTCATTCCGAGGAAGAACATAGCAGCTCTTGAGCCAGCCAGCTCCTGAGTTATTACGGGCAGTTTTGCCGCCAGCAAGAGTCAAGTTCTTGGGAGAACTCAACACCCAATCAGTCGGAGGAGGAGGTTGAAGTGACGTGCTCGCACTCCATCCATCTGACAAGAGTTGAAGAAGGACAAGGACCGGGAGCGGTTGATCCAGTGAACTGGTAGACGAGGCATCTACCAGCTGGAAATAGATCGTAGGAAATCTTGTACCGGATTACTCTCTTTAGTGAATTTCCAGTGCTTCGACTGGAGAGTGGACGTAGATCAGTTGATCGAACCACTATAAAATATCCTTGTTATTTACTGCTTTCAGCATTTACTTACTGATTTAAAACCCAGCACCCAAGTGCTGGAGTATAACTGAAACCAGTTTATAACTGTGCAAACTCGACTCTAAAATTTTCTAAGTCCTGAGTCATCAGCTGACCAGCCAGTTGCCAGTCAGCTGAATACTCAGTTGCCAGTTGACTTACTAGCTGACAAGGTCCCAGTCAGCTGTGTAACCAGCAGAGTGCAAGAAACGAACTTACGTATTTTCCGCTGCCAAAGTATACCCTGATATCCGGGACCAACAAGTGGTATCAGAGACAGGTTCTTACAGACCGTTCGTTTCTGTGTCGCTTAGGACCGTGATCCACGTTTCCTTGCACTCCTGTTTGTTTGTCTGTTTGTCTAGCTCAGGTACTTCAAGATGAATATCCCAAAGCTAATGGACTACAAGACGGAGAAGCACTCTACATGGCGAAAGAGGACGCTTATCTCCCTGAAGAGCATCCATCCAGACATGAAAGATGTACTGGAGACAGGGCCAATAGAGATCACCAAGATTCAGCATCAGCTGGGAGATCGTCCAGCTGCGGTGGTCCCAAAGCCCCAAGATGAATGGAATGCTGAGGACAGAAAGCGGAATCAGCTGGATTCCATTGCACATGAGCTGATCCTTGCGTGCCTTCCAGAATCGCTGATGGAGGACGCACTGCAGTTTGATACTGCTAAGGGAGTATGGGATTTTCTTGATAGTTTATGTCAAGAAACTGACCAAATGAAACGCAACAAATTGCAGGTTGCGGTGGATAAATATGAGTCCTTCCAGATGCTGACTGGAGAAACCATCAAGGAGATGGAGGCGAGATTCATCGCCATTGTCAGCGAGCTGAAGTCTCTGGGCAGGGAGTACGTAAATGCTGATCTTAACTCGAAGATCCTGTCCAAGATGCCGAAGGAGGATTGGTTTGTGAAAACCACCGCACTAAAGGAGAAAGATTTATCCAAACTAACTCCTAAAGAAGTGTTTGCTCAGTTGCAGGCACATGAATGGGATATCCAGATGGTGAATAAAAACGAGGCTATCAGGAATGTTGGATCCCCCAGCGTTAAGGCTCAGGACGAAGCTTACTTCGTCAAGAAGGACTTCAAGCGGATGCCCAAGAAGCCCTTCCATGCTGACAGGCCTGCTGGGCAGACCAACCAGCCGAAGGAGATCCCATCCACGTCAGGATCTTACTCCAAAAGTGGCGAGAGCTCTATCGCTGAACTTGAGCAGCAAATGAAACGACTGGCCGTCCTACTGGAAAAGGCTAAGTCAAAGCAGGGAGTCTCTTCAAGCTCAACTGACGGGAAATTCGTCAAAAGAGCTCCTCGTGCTTGCTATCAATGCCAATCCCCTGACCATTTAAAATTTGAATGTCCGCAGGTGGACAAAACTGAGAGGGAACGGCTGAAGAAGCTCTTTGAAGAGCGTGCCTCCAAGGCAGTTGCCAAAGCCATGCTAACAAGGACTGAAGTTCCTGATATCCCCGACCATGATGATGGGGAATACGAGTCAGATGGAGAGTCTGAAGAAGAAGCTCTTCTGGCATTCATGGCTGCTCTAGGAGAAGTGTCAGCTGAAGAAGATGCTGACAAGGAAGAACATCTGGCATTGACTGCTGATGATGAGGTACAATCAGATCCTCAATTGCATATCATGCCTGTTCAAATCATAGACGATTCTGAGTCGCATTGCTCCGACTCAGAAGATGTCACTTTAGATGTTCTTCAGCATGAGTTTTTAAAATTTTATGAAATGAAAAATGTTTTAGCTGGCGAAAACACTTCGCTGAAAAATCAAGTTTCCATTTTGACCAGTGAGATTGAAAAATCTAGGTCACTCAGCGAAGAGCTAGAAACTTTGAAAAAGGCTCATTTCGACTTGCTCCAAGATTTTCAAAGTACAAAAACTGAGCGAGATAACCTTCACAGTCTCGTTCTGGAGCAAGAAAATAAAATCAATTTTCTAAACAAGGGCTCTAAGGATTTAGAGGCAGCTCTAAGTCATTGGAGAAAACCTTATGATAAATCCGGGTTGGGATTTACAAATGATTCGAGCATAAACCAACCCAATGCTGGTAAGGGTAAGGGCAGAACGGTAAATGAGTCAGCACCAGCTGGTGCTGCCAGCATACCTCGTATGGCTGATCAGCAAAGGAATCATCAGCCCAGATATAAAGGTGAGTCATCACGACAACAACCTCGACTGGCAAATTCCTCTGCTGACAGGACGCCAGCACACCCTAAGAAGCTGACTAAGCCAAAATATTCCAAGGCAAGGAAGTCAGCACCAGCAGCCAGTGGAACCCGACAGCCAGCACCAGCTGTCCAGAGGTTCCACACACAACCTTATAAGTATGCCAGTTGCCAGCATACTTACAAGGGGTCCCACTCTCAGCAGAATACTGAGAGAAGGACAATTCCCGATATGAGGAATACCTATCGGAGGCCTGAGCCCAATCAAATGTTTTCATCAAGGGCTAGGAAGGCTAACCACCGTGGTCCACAGTTCCAAAGACCACCAAGGCAGCACAAGCGGTCGGAAAGAAAATTCCGATCACCTCAGAAGAAGAATACTTCTAGAGGAACTGCACACACAGCCACACCTTCCAAAAACAATTCCATGCATTATTTTAAGAGGAAGGGAAAGGCTACAAGTAATGTCAGCAAGGGTAACACTGAGCTGAAGATTACTCAAATCTGGATTCCGAAAGGAATGTTCCAGAGATCTAACCCTGCAGGACCCGCTGATGATCGGGGACCTAAATGATTTCATTTTTCTTGCAGGAACAGGATCATGCGTATCAGCTTCAGAGGTCGAGCGAGTGGATCATTGACAGTGGTTGCTCCGCTCATATGACTGGTGAGGAGTTCTTGTTTTCGGAGCTCACCAAGGTCAGAGGACCTCCAGTTATTTTTGGTGATAACTCCAAGGGCAGAGTTATCAGCAAGGGATGCATAGAGAAGGATGATGTGCGTATTGTCAACGTGTCCCTTGTTACCAACCTGAAGCACAACCTCCTGAGCATCAGCCAGCTGTGCGACAATGGTTACACCATTGTGTTTGACAAATCCGGGTGCCAGATCAAGAATGAAGAATCTGGCGAGACCAAGCTGAAAGGTGTCCGCAAAGGAGGGTTGTATGTCGTTGACTGGCAAAGCGGGAAGACTGATACATGCTTTGTTGCCACCAGTTCCATGGAGACCAACTGGCTGTGGCACAAAAGGTTAAGTCATTTGAATTTCAAAACTATTAATTATCTAACCAAGCATGATCTTGTAGATGGTCTTCCCAAGGGCGGGTTCAAGAAGGAAGGGATTTGCAAGGCCTGCCAGCAAGGCAAACAGACCAAGAAATCCTTCAAGAGCCAGTCGCCAGTTCACCCTAGTACCAGTCAGGTACTCGAGCTGTTACATATGGACCTGTTTGGACCAGTAACGCCGCAAACCATTGGAGGAAGACGATATTCGCTGGTGGTAGTCGATGACTACTCGCGCTATACATGGGTGAAGCTTCTCAGAACAAAGGATGAGGTGAAGATGATTCTTCCAGA
>JAPKLW010000156.1:111521-180905 GCA_026898455.1 Plectranthus barbatus | reverse complement strand
AACACGAGACTCCAAGCTTCTAGCTTGTGAGTTATTGATCTCATTTGGTGTTCTTTCTCATTCCGAGGAAGAACATAGCAGCTCTTGAGCCAGCCAGCTCCAGAGTTATTACGGGCAGTTTTGCCGCCAGCAAGAGTCAAGTTCTTGGGAGAACTCAACACCCAATCAGTCGGAGGAGGAGGTTGAAGTGACGTGCTCGCACTCCATCCATCTGACAAGAGTTGAAGAAGGACAAGGACCGGGAGCGGTTGATCCAGTGAACTGGTAGACGAGGCATCTACCAGCTGGAAATAGATCGTAGGAAATCTTGTACCGGATTACTCTTTTTAGTGAATTTCCAGTGCTTCGACTGGAGAGTGGACGTAGATCAGTTGATCGAACCACTATAAAATATCCTTGTTATTTACTGCTTTCAGCATTTACTTACTGATTTAAAACCCAGCACCCAAGTGCTGGAGTATAACTGAAACCAGTTTATAACTGTGCAAACTCGACTCTAAAATTAGCTAAGTCCTGAGTCATCAGCTGACCAGCCAGTTGCCAGTCAGCTGAATACTCAGTTGCCAGTTGACTTACTAGCTGACAAGGTCCCAGTCAGCTGTGTAACCAGCAGAGTGCAAGAAACGAACTTACGTATTTTCCGCTGCCAAAGTATACCCTGATATCCGGGACCAACAGTTAGAAAGCATGTCAAAAGTAATGCTGTTCATAGGGTATCCCAGGCAAACGAAAGGTGGTTACTTTTACTGTCCTGAGAGTCAAAGGGTCGTTGTTAGCACCAACGCTAGATTCTTGGAGGACGAGTATGTGAGTAATCACAGGTCAAGGAGTGATATCGTTCTTCAAGAAATTGAGAATGAGAATGCAATTCCAAGGGAAGGGGAACGTGTAGATGTGGGTGCTCCTGTGAGAGGAACAACACCACAGACACGTTCTTCAGTGCAAGGTGCAGGACCACAAGTCACTGCACCTACTACTGACACGGCACCGATGCCTCGTCGCAGTGGGAGAGTTATTTTCCAACCGGAAAGGTACATGTTCGTGGGTGAGTCTTCGGACTTGAGCCCGGAAGACGGACATGAGGACTCTGACCCATTGACTTACGAAAAGGCAGTGCAGGACAAGGATGTTGCCAAATGGCGTGTCGCCATGGATTCTAAAATTGAATCCATAACTGCTATGGATGTATACGAGAAAACTGTTTTGCCGGATGGCTTCAGAGCCATAGGGTGCAAATGGGTATACAAACGAAAGAAAGGGGTGGATGGAAAGATTACGGCTTTCAAGGCTAGGCTGGTGGCAAAGGGTTATAGTCAGAAAGAGGGCATTGACTATGACGAAACCTTTTCACCCGTAGCCATGCTCAAGTCCATCCGGATACTCTCTGCCATAGCTGCGCATATGGACCTTGAGATCTGGCAGATGGATGTCAAAGCCGCTTTCCTAAACGGTTACCTTGAAGAAGGTAGAGACATCTATATGAAGCAACCCGAGGGTTACATAAACAAGGGCGAAGAACATCTTGTCTGGAAGCTTAGGAAGTCCTTGTATGGACTTAAGCAAGCTTCAAGGTCGTGGAACTTACGTTTCAACGATGTGATTAAATCCTATGGATTTGCACAGTTGGAAAACGAAAGTTGTGTTTACCGACTTTGTGTCAGTGGGAGCGTGGTCTTCCTTGCACTATACGTTGATGACATACTCCTATTTGGAAACAACGAGGGAGTGATGTCCGAAATCAAGGTTTGGTTATCCGAACAGTTCCAAATGAAGGATCTGGGAGAAGCTGGCTACATTCTTGGGATTAAGCTCTTACGAGATCGTAAGAGAAGAATGTTGAGCTTATCCCAGGCATCCTATGTGGATACTGTGATAGCCCGGTTCAACATGCAACTCGCCAAGAAAGGCTTACTACCTTTCCGTCATGGCATTCGTCTTTCTAGTGGGCAGTGTCCTCAGACACAGCGGGAGAAAGACGAGATGAGTCTTGTGCCATATGCTTCGGCAGTGGGTAGTCTCATGTATGCAATGCTGTGTACCAGGCCAGATATCTGTTATGCCATTGGCATGGTAGCAAGATATCAGTCTAACCCTGGACAGGCGCACTGGACTGCTGTAAAGCATATCCTCAAGTATTTGAAGAGAACTAGGAATTTCTGCCTAGTTTATCAAAGTGAGGATTTGTGCCCTATGGGTTATACGGAATCGGATTTCCAAGGGGACCAGGATGAGAAGAAATCGACCTCAGGATATGTGTTTACCCTGGGAGGTGGAGTTGTATCTTGGAGGAGCTCAAAGCAGAAATGCATTGCTGACTCCACCATGGAGGCGGAATATGTCGCCGCCTCCGACGCCTCGAAAGAGGGGGTGTGGCTCCGGAACTACCTTTTAGAGTTGGGCATGATCCCGAGTTTGCCGAGGAGCATCACAATTTATTGTGATAACTCTGGTGCAGTGGCAAACTTAAAGGAACCGCGGTCTCACAGGGCAAGCAAACACATAGAGAGAAAGTACCATATCATACGAGAAATCGTATCGAGGGGCGATGTGCTGATTAAGAAGATTAACACTGCTGACAATCTTGCTGATCCGTTTACAAAGAGCTTGCCGCAGAAAGCTTACGAAAGACATATTCTTGAGCTAGGTCTGAGGTGGATGCCGACCACTGATAGTGGTTAAAGACAGCAGACTAGATAGACGGACTGTATACTCTGTAATAGCTTAGTTATGCTTTTAGTATAAGTGGGAGATTGATGGGTTTTGTATACTGAAAGCATTTATTACAATGTGTATACAACGGTTTATTTCTCCTATCTGTTAACAATCGTACATGTATGAACAATGGTATCCTCTTGTCTCACCGATAGGGACGATCATACGGCGTGTTGTAGATCGCAGAAGACAGTATGATCACTTGACCTAGTGAGACATAAACATGATCACAGCCGAGACAGCGTATGAGGATACGTCTGTCCGGATGGCTGCGGCATTGTCGGAATAAGTAGTCTGTCTTGGTTACTTGACATGCTGGTACGCAGAGGTGTGATCACTGTAATTTCTACAGATTAATTATAGAAATAGTGGCAAATAAATTTGTAAACCCTAAGGTTATCGATCCAGGGGAATGAAGCAACGAAAAATCCTAAATACTAAATCAAACGTTCTTAAAATACTGGTTAGGAAAAGCAATTAAAAAGTTTTGGTTGTTTTGAAAATTGTAATACTTGCTAATGAAAATTAAACAGGAAATTAAAAAGCTTTTGGATTTAGATAAGAGAAGCACAGATTCCAGGGATATCTACCTATCAAGTATGACATGGATGAATGAATTGATTAATTCCCAATTTTAATTCCTCTTCGTAGTGAAACATCAGAAAAGTATTATGAACTTCTTTGTTGGACAATTCGTAAAGTAGATTAATTAATTACCTATCTCCGCTCGGTCTCAAGATAAATTAACTAACTCCAAAGATCTACAGATTTATTCCTACAATTAATCTCCTTCAGTTACGACAAGAAATCAAATTATATTGTGAAAATCTCTTTCGATTGAAAACTATCACAGTTACGTCTCAAGTAATCAACTAGATAATCCTAAGATGTGGCCAACAAATCAAGATTATGAATAAGCACAGATTTCACAAACTACGAAGGGAAAGGGAAAATAATTCAATTAATCACAACATGCATACATTGATAGTTCAAAACCCTAGAATCTGAGAAAGGATTTAGTTACACATATTCATGGTAATATTCATCATAGAAAAATACAACCTGAATTGCATAAAAGCTGGAATCCGGAAATCTTCCCGTAAAAACTTGTCTTCAAACATAAAACTCTAAAAATTCTTCAATACTAAATTCTTGTAATTACTCTAACTCTCTCTCCTTCTCTCTTTTTCTCCTTTTTTCTTTTTCTCATTTTTTTTAAAAACGAATTTACATGAATATTTATAGGGGTGGAGGTGTATCATATCAAATCTAGGGCCAAAGATATGCAAAATCTCGAATTCAGATTCAGATTAGGGATCCCGCATGCGCGTCAACCGTGGCTGTTTGGCGTCGATCGCTGGGCCTGAAACATCCTCGTCGATCGATGAGCATTGGCAGCGATCGACGCGGCCTTTGCTTCCGTCGATCTGCCTTTTCCCTTCGTCGAGCGTTATGCCTTCTTTGCCCCTTCTGCGCGGTCTCACGGTTTTGGCCATAACTTCCTCTCCCGAACTCCGATTGACCCGATTCCAGTTGCGTTGGAGAGATAACTCAAAGCATCATCCATTTCCATGCACCAATAGCTCGAATTCCTCCTGTGGAAAAACTCTTCATTGCTACTCTTACACGTCACTGCTTCCGGAACGGATTTCTCGTGAACTTAGGCCTAAAAACCTGCATAAACATCAAAACACACCTAAAACCACCTAATATTGACATCATGCATAAAATATATATATAAACTCAATAAAACTACATAAAATAATATAAAAATAATATAGATAAGTGAGTGAAATAACGAGCTTATCAAATCCCCCAAACTTGAACGTTTGATTGTCCTCAATCAATAGGCAAGAAAGAAATCAAAAGATCAAGTGGTTAAAGTGCAATGCCTCACAAGATTCATCACAGTCAAGAACCAAGAATCCACTACCCACAAGCAATTTGAAAGAAACATAAAATTCATCAACCGTGGAAGAACTCACAGGAAGTGTATCGCTCAACTCTCAAGTGTTTAAGGTAAAGATGAAAGCACTCAAAAACATGTATGAAGAAATTTCTACCATAGGCTTGCAGATTTTCTAATATCTCCACTGCTAGAATGTGCACACAAGTCTAGAATCAAAAAGGACTTTCGAAAGGTTGTAATGTAGGCTTTTTCTGATAAGGTAGGGGAATATGGCCAAATGACTAAATCAATCAAGTTGTACTTCCTCAATCAATCCAAACCACCTTCTATTCATCATCCACCTCATCTCCTCAAATATATCAACAAATACACAACCCCTCTTTTTTTTTTTTTTCTAGCTCATATTGAATCTCTTATGCTCTTTTTGATAATTTTACATTCTTTTCTTTTCATAGAGCTTATGAGAATTCTAATTATTTCTTTTGAGCTTCTTTTTGCACACATCTTTTCACCACTAATTTATCATTTCTTATCACCAATTCACTAATCAATCCCCATACATACCACAACTCAAGACATGAGTGAGACAATACTTTTCTTAATCTCATAGACAAGGAAAGAAAAATTGTACAGGCTCAAAGTGGCTAACTAGGAAAAATTTATTGTGAAGGGACAGTGTTTAGGATATTGGGTTAACAAAGATGGCCTAAGATCATTTTCTCAACTTGTGCACACTATGCAGTCTCAACACAGAAAATAGGCAAGTTCTAGAGAAATCAAAACACACATGTGAATCTCACATCAAACGAAATAAAGGCTCAAATTTCTCACACAAGGATTCAAAAATTTTCTACCACAGTCAATTTCAAATCAGCTCAATCATCATGCAAGTATAAGTGTCAAATCAGTCCTATCATGCGGTATTCTACATTCATAGGCATCTAACCACAATATCAATCAATTCAATACTCAACCCTCAATCAATTCTAATCTCACAATCTCGTTCAGGTTATCTCAAAACTCAAAAATTTTCCCCACAAAATAGAATAAAAATACGAAAAATACGAAGAGCTCAGAAGAAATCTTAGGAACTGATTTAGAAGGCACCACATTTAACACGTAAGCGGCTGTTTCCAATGCGTAGCCCCAAAACGAAATTGGTAAGTTTGCATAACTCATCATTGATCTTACCATCTTTAGAAGAGTCCTATTTCTTCTTTCAGCTACACCGTTCTGCTGGGGAGTACCCGGTGCAGTCCATTGGGATGTAATCCCGGTATCTGACTAATACTGCAGGAACTCGTTACCGAGGTATTCGCCACCGCGGTCAGATCGCAGTGACTTGATAGTTTTCCCGACCTTCTTTTCTACCTCAGCCTTGAACTCTTTGAATTTCTCAAAGCATTCAGACTTGTAGCAAAGTAGGTAAACGTATCCGTACCTTGAGTAATCGTCAATGAAAGTGACGAAGTACTGGTACCCTCCACGAGCCTGTGTGGACATGGGTCCACATAAGTCAGAATGGATCAATTCCAACACTTCTTCTGCTCGAGACTGGCTAGCCTTAAAAGGCCTAGTTGACATCTTCCCCTCGATGCAGGATTCACAGACTTGATAAGGTACAACCCAGACTAAGTCCAATGTACCATCATCTGCAAGTTGCTGAATCCGCTTCAAGCTGATGTGACCGAGTCTCAAGTTCCAGAGATATGTAAGATCCTCATCAGAAGAAGTAAGTTTTCTCTTTCTAGGATTATCAATAAGTTTTCTCTTTCTAGGATTATCAATTACGGATGAATTACATGCAATACTTGCGGAAGACTTATTTCTAGGATTGCAGTTAATAACATAGAGAGAATTATTCAGCATCCCACGATAGATAACGCCGTTATTACCAATGATAGAAACACTACTATAAAAAATAACTGAATATCCATCAACGTAAAGTTTGGAAACTGAAATAAGGTTCCGCCAAAAATCCGGCACGTACAAAACATCTCTCAAAGTTAAAATAGAATCATCAAAGTACAAGGTGAAATCTCTAATGGCAGCTGCACTCACTTGTGCTGCGTTCCCCATCAAGATGGTAACCTCGTCATTCTTCAACACCCTCCTCGGTGTGAACCCCTGCAAAATGTTACAAACATGATCAGTAGCTCCAGTATCCACTACCCACAAATGAGTAGAAACCAATGCTAAACATGTTTCCGTTACAAATGCAAATGACGTACCTTGTCCTTTAGCATTCGAACAATCCACTGATGGGTTTTATATACTGAAAGCATTTATTACAATGTGTATACAATGGTTTATTTCTCCTATCTGTTAACAATCGTACATGTATGAACAATGGTATCTTTTTGTCTCACCGATAGGGACGATCATACGGCGTGTTGTAGATCGCAGAAGACAGTATGATCACTTGACCTAGTGAGACATAAACATGATCACAGCCGAGACAGCGTATGAGGATACGTCTGTCCGGATGGCTGCGGCATTGTCGGAATAAGTAGTCTGTCTTGGTTACTTGACATGCTGGTACGCTGAGGTGGCGTATTGATGGACCGCAGTGAGATATATTCGTCTGTCTGACATCAGCGAATAAAAGATCTCGTTATATTGATTGAGTCCAAATCCTAACGAAGGTTCAGGGGTTTGCACGGGTTGACTGTTGCTTTGACTTGCTCAAGCCACAGATCTACTACTGGCGAGGACTCCGTAGATCTGTGGCTTGAGCAAGACCAGAATCGAAATTCTCCTCCACTTTTTCTCCCAAAAATGATGCCCCACTCTCTCTCACTTAGGTTTAGGGTTTTTCAACTCTGTTATGACTTATGAGAGAGAGTTGTCTATTTATAGACCTAGGGTTTTATCCTTAATGGGCTACTGGGTTCCATTCAACATATTTATTTTGGGCTAGACCGGGGACCTAATGCAAATAATAAAGTGGGCCTATAAATTAATTAATTCCCATGTCCACAACCCATGACATAATTAATTAATTTATATTAATTATTTTTACCACAGAATTAATACTTACCTACCCCTTTATTACCACGTTATGAGAACTGGCTGCATTAATTGAGAATCCCCATATTTAAGGTTACCAGACATCCATTAATTAATCGGAGCCTCTGACAAGCTCTAACTACAATTAATTAATATCTTATTATTCCTGAGTAGTACCACTCAAACCTTATCACTCGTGCCTGAACTTAATCAGCCTGCAGGACTTTGACACGATGAATGTTATTGAGCTCCTCATGGAATGTCCCCATTCTATTGCTCGGATATGGTTACCTAAACCCAGTCTCAGGCGGTACTACACGAACTGCTGTTACCCAAGATGCGGATATACGAGCACGTTACTTAGGCTCTCCACCATGGCAAGTCAAAGCAACAGTCAACCCGTGCAAACCCCTGAACCTTCGTTAGGGTTTGGACTCAATCAATATAACGAGATCTTGTATTCGCTGATGTCAGACAGACGAATACATCTCACTGCGGTCCATCAATACGCCACCCCTGCGTACCAGCATGTCAAGTAACCAAGACAGACTACTTATTCTGACAATACCGCAGCCATCCGGACAGACGTATCCTCATATGCTGTCTCGGCTGTGATCAGGTTTATGTCTCACTAGGTCAAGTGATCATACTGTCTTCTGCGATCTACAACACGCCGTATGATCGTCCCTATCGGTGAGACAAGAGGATACCATTGTTCATACATGTAAGATTGTTAACAGATAGGAGAAATAAATCGTTGTATACTCATTATAATAAATGCTTTCAGTATACAAAACCCATCAGTTTGAGCGCGACAGCGACGCAAACCCTAGGGTTTGCGTGCTGCGCGCGCGTTTCTCGGGCCGTGCTCCCTGCGCGATTCTGGCGAGCTGCAGAGGCCGACGGCGGAGAAGATGGTGACCAGCGTGGACGGGCGATGAAGGTGCTGGCCGGGGCAGTGGCAGGCGCGCGGGACGACGGCCAGAGGGAATGGATTGCAGGCTGCGATCGCACGACGTGCATGTGCAATCGTTGCACAATTTTGGCAGCCCTCGCGGCGGCGGCGGGTCACCGACGGCGGTGATTTGCCTGTGGTGGCCCGTCAGGCCGAGTTCTCGCGGGCTATCGGGCTTACAATGTGTGCACGGCTCTGCGATTTGGTTAACCAGCCCAGTTGTCCTATTTTCTGATGGATCAAATCTTGGAGTCCCAATTTTTCATAAAATAAATCAGATCACAGTCCAAGTAGTGGGAGCCCAGTTTGAAGATCTGTGAACTAATTCCAAATTGTAATAGATAGAATTATTTCATAATTACGTATCATGGGGCCACGAGGACAATTTTTATTTGCTTTATTATTTGTCTTCGCATGATATATGTGTTTACATTAATTGCGCAACATATACGCATGTTGTAGATAATAGGAGCACGCTTACTGCTTTTATTTACAGCTTTAAAGCATGCTATGTGATTTATATTGTGTAATTAATTATAACTATAAATTCGGTGTTCATGCCATGCATGATAGAATTTTAGCAATGTTATAATTATGGCTACATGAAATAATATGTGCAATTGAACCTTATGAATTTAAAATTACTAAGCTCATAATTTAGTAAGACCTCCACAAAGCGATCCTTTATTGGAAGTGGGTAATTTATTAGGTAAACGTCTACATGTGTAGCCTACTTAATTTATTATTCATAAGTTCTAATAGATAGGATTTCTTAAAGCAAACATTTATTTCATGTGAGAAGTGGGAGTTCATGCGTAACGTCTACATGTGTAGCTTGCGTATTGAGTTTTCATAAGTTCTCTAGGGATTGAATTAAATGAGACAACCTTATTATAGGGATCAAGTGTGTCCTAGTAGATCCTTATATGGGAGGGTTGGTTTTGGTGGTAAGCTAGCTTAGATATTGTCCAGAGTATAACTCATTTGTGATGTCCCTGCTCAGTAGGATAATATGGTCTTAAGTTAGTCTTCAATTATTAATTCCATTTGTCTAAGGAACCCGGGCATGGATTGGAATTAAAGGACTGAAATTGAAAGATGCAGTCTGGTTAAGTGTTTTGTTGTAAACGTCCACATGTGTGGCTTGCAATAGTAATACTTGGGCAAATTGGAGGAAACATTAATATTGTTTTATCATAAGGTTTCAATATTTAATTGTTTCAATTGTTTGCGACTATGTTTTAAATTCTATTTTTAATTTATTGTTTTCAGACATGTCTTTACCAAATGCGATCAATATCTTAGCACAAAACTAATTAACCGGTCCCAATTTCCAAGAATGGAAACGCAACTTGGATTACATCCTTGTTGCAGAGGAACACAAGTTTGTCCTTGATAAGCCTCGTCCGGCTGCTCCCACTAATGCATCGACTGATGAGGAAATGAGCTATTATAACAAGTGGCTCAAGTCAAACAATGTAGTCAAGTGCTATATGATGACTACGATATCCAAAGTACTTGCACAGCAACATCATTCATATGATAATGCAAGTGACATCATGGACATCCTCACAGCGACCTATGGTGAGTCGGACCGAGCTATCAGATTCAATCTCATGAGGAAAATCGTGGGAAAGAAGATGTTTGATGGTAGCTCGGTCAGAGAGCACGTGGTCAGCAAGACTCATCTTATGGATGAACTTACGCTGCACGGAGGTGGTATTGATGCGGAAGCGCAGGTTGATATCATTCTCAACTCTCTGCCAAAGTCATTTGAGAACTTCAGACTGAATGCTATCATGAACAAGAAAGAATATACTCTTAATGAGTTACTCAATGACTTGATGGCAGCGGAATCTGTAATGCTTCCAGAAAAGGTTGTTTTGGCTACTTCTAGTAACCGTCCTATTGCACTGGCTGGAAAGAGGCGCAAAGGAATATTTAAGAAGAAAGTCAAAGGTACAACTTCTGGGAGGAAGTCAGAAAGGACACCAGGCGTGCCTGCTAAAAGGGATAAGTGTTTCAGGTGTGGCAAGGCTGGTCACTGGAAGAAAGATTGTCAAGTCAAAAAGGCTGGACAAGGTGTGTCATGTGCATTTATAACGGATACATGTTTAGCATCAGTTTCTACCTATTCGTGGGTAGTGGATACTGGAGGTACTGATCATGTTTGTTATACTTTGCAGGGGTTCAGGCCGACAAGGCAGCTGAAGCATGATGAGATTACCATTTCAATGGGCAGCGGAGAGCGAGTCTCAGCAGTAGCCATTGGAGATTTTACTTTATGATTTGAAAACAATGTTTTGATTTTGAGAGATGTTTTATATGTGTCGGTTTTCCGGCGAAACTTAATTTCAGTTTCCAAGTTATTTACTGATGGATTTTCAGTTATTTTTTATAGTGGAGTTTCTATCATTGGTAATAACGGTGTTATCTGTCGTGTCAAACTGATTGACTCTCTCTATATCATTGATTATATGCATAAATCTTCTGTGAATGTTGCAAACTCATCCAATAATAATAATCATTTAAATAGAAAGTTTTCTTCTGATGAGGATCAAACATATCTCTGGCACTTGAGACTAGGTCACATCAATCTAAAGAGGATTAAAAGATTAGCATGCGATGGGCTCTTGGATTCTTTTCAAGTGGTGCCGCATCAAATCTGTGAATCATGTATAGAGGGAAAAATGACAACCAGGCCTTTTAAGGCAAGTCAGTCTCGAGCAGAGGATGTGTTGGAATTGATCCACTCTAACTTATGTGGACCAATGTCTACGCAAGCTCGTGGAGGTTATGAGTACTTCGCCACATTCATTGACGATTACTCAAGATTCGGATATGTCTATTTGCTTCGCCACAAGTCTGAATGCTTTGAGAAATTCAAAGAGTTTAGGACTGAGGTAAAGAAGCTAGGTAAGACTATCAAGACACTACGATCAGATCGTGGTGGAGAATACCTCAATAACGAGTTCTTGCAGTACTTGTCAGACAATGGGATTAGATCCCAGTGGACTGCACCAGGAACCCCTCAACAAAATGGTGTAGCGGAAAGAAGAAATAGAACTCTCTTGGAAATGGTCAGGTCGATGATGAGTTATGCAAGCTTGCCGATTTCATTTTGGGGATATGCCTTGGAGACAGCAGCCTATTTGCTTAACCTGGTACCTTCTAAATCAGTTCCTAAAATGCCTCTGGAACTCTGGTATGGGCGAAAGCCAAGTTTGAACAGAGTGAGGGTTTGGGGTTTGAACAGAGTGAGGGTTTGGGGTTTTCCAGCGTATGTGCTGACAAAGGAACCTGATAAGCTAGAAAATAGGTGTAAGCTGATGTTGTTTGTAGGATATCCCAGGCAAACGAAAGGTGGTTACTTATATTGTCCTGAGAATCAAAAAGTGGTTGCCTGTACCAACGCAAGATTCTTGGAGGACGAATATGTAATGAACCACAGATCCAAGAGTGAAATTATCCTCCACGAGCTTGGGGACAAAGAAGCGATTCCATCAGAAAAGCCCAGTGTAGTGGTAAATCCACCTGTACTAGGTGAGGTAATACCAACACTGCCATCAATGCAAAGTATGGGACCAACGAGTACTGTGCCAACTACTGACACGGCTCAAATGCCTCGTCGCAGTGGGAGGGTTGTCCACCAACCCAAAAGGTATATGTTTGTGGGAGAGTCTTCTGACTTGATCCCGGAAAACGGACTAGATGATACCGATCCCTGGACGTACGATGAGGCGGTATCTGATAAAGACGCAGACAAATGGCTGATCGCCTTGGATTCAGAATTAGAATCCATTACAGCTATGGATGTATACCAGAAAATTGATTTGCCAGATGGCTATCGAGCCATAGGGTGCAAATGGGTATACAAAAGAAAGAAAGGAGCGAATGGTGAAATTACAACTTTCAAAGCAAGGCTGGTGGCGAAGGGTTATAATCAGAAAGAAGGTGTAGACTATGACGAGACCTTCTCACCAGTAGCCATGCTTAAGTCCATTCGAATCTCCTAGCCATAGCAGCACATAAGGACCTAGAAATCTGGCAGATGGATGTCAAAACCGCGTTTCTAAACAGGAATCTTGAAGAAGGTAGGGACATCTATATGCAACAGTTAGAAGGTTATGTGCAGAAGGGCGAAGAACATTTGGTTTGGAAGCTTAAGAAGTCGCTGTATGGACTTAAACAAGCTTCACGGTCATAGAATCTATGTTTTGATGAAGTGATTAAATCCTATGGATTTTCACAATGTTCAAACAAGAGTTGCGTGTACCATCTATGTGTTAGCGGAAGCGTGGTGTTCCTTGCACTTTATGTAGATGATATTCTCCTATTTGGCGACAATGTGGAAGTATTGTTGGGCATAAAGGGGTGGTTATCCAAACAATTTCATATGAAGGACCTTGGGGAGACAGGATAAATCGTAGGGGTAAAAGTATTGCGGGAGCGCAATAAGAGGATGCTACCTTGTCTCAAGGATCATATGTGGATACTGTGATTGCCCGTTTCAGCATGCAAACTGCCAAGAAAGGTCTGTTACCCTTCAGACATGACATACATCTTTCCAAGGATCAGTGTCCGGTGACACAAAAGGAGAAAGATGAGATGAGCAACGTGCCGTATGCATCGGCCGTGGATAGCCTCATGTGTGCAATGCTATGTACGAGGGCAGATATCTGCTTTGCTGTAAGCATGGTAGCAAGATATCAGTCTAACCCTGGAGAGGCGCATTGGACCGTGGTAAAGCACATACTCAAGTACTTGAAAAGGACTAGAGACTATTGTCTTGTCTATCAGTGCAAGGAGTTGTGCCCTGTGGGTTATACGGATTCGGATTTCCAGGCAGACCGAGACGAAAAGAAGTCCACCTCTGGCTATGTCTTTACATTGGGAGGTGGGGCCATATGATGGAGGAGTGCAAAGCAGAAGTGCATTGCTGACTCCACCATGGAAGCAGAATATGTGGCAGCTTCTGAAGCATCGAAAGAAGCAGTATGGTTTCGAAACTTCCTTTTGGAGTTGGACGTGATTCCTAAGCTGCCCAAGACTATCACGGTATATTGTGATAATTCGGGAGTTGTGGCTAATTCAAAAGAACCATGAACTCACAGAGCAACAAAACACATTAAGAGGAAGTACCATATTATACGAGAAATTGTAGCAAGGGGTGATGTGCTGGTAGAGAAGATTGATACAAAAGATAATCTAGCGGATCCATTCACAAAAGCTCTACCTCAGAAGGTCTACGAGATGCATGTACATAACCTTGGGCAGAGGGCAAAGTCATCCACGTAGAATGCTTGATGTAATAGCTAGATTAGTTTAGACGCGTTATACTCTTGAAAACACCTGTATAATGCTTTGAGTATAAGTGGGAGATTGATAGATTTATATACCAAAAGTATTATGATTGGTATATTATGTACAAGGTCGATTTGTTATACTGGGAATCATAAATATTGTATGTTCATCTCCTGTCTGAATTAAGAAACATGTGTCGCAAACGCAATTATCCTCTTATCTCGTCGATAGGAAGATCATACGGTGTCTAGTAGATCACGGAAGATTGTATGGATCGTTTGACCTAGCGAGATATAAATAGTTATCACAGCTGAGACAGTTCCAGGATAAACTGTCGGTGTAGGCTGTAGCATACGTAGTAATAAGCATCTTATGTTGGATGGCTTGGCATGCTGGTGTGGGGCACACATTGATAAGGACCTAAGTCGAGATCGATTCTTTTATCTGACATTAAAAGAATCTAGATCTCTATGGCTTGATGAGATCCTAAGCCTATATGAAGGTACAGAAGTATATGCAGATTGTGTATGACGGTCTGGTACTGGAACTAGGTAACCACATCCAGTATAGGATGGTGACATTCCCTGAGCAGCTCAAAAGGTTTGTTATGCTAAAGTCCTGCAGGCTGATTAAGTTCAAGCATAAGTGAAAAGGTTTGAGTGGATTGACTCAGGAATATAAGATGTTAATTAATTAAATAGTTTGTCAGAGCTTAAATTAATTAATGAATGTCTGTAACCTTAAATGTGGGGATATACCGAGCCCATGCAACCCGTACCTCAAAACATGGTAGCAAATAGTTAGGACAGTATTGATTCTCTGGTGGAATGAATCAATATTAATTAATTAATTATATTCTGGGTTGAATATGGGAATTAATTAATTGATATGCCTTATTTGCTATTTGCATTCTGGTCCCTGGTCTGGCCCATGAAACTCAGGCCCAATAGAAGTCCAGTATTTTCCTATAAATAGGCCTCAGTCTCTCATATCTCAACACACCACAAGATCATATGTTGCACACAGCAAACCATATTTTGGGAGTTGTGGTGATCGACTGATCTGAGAAACAAGGAGGAAATTCTGCTTCTTAACCGAGCAAGGAATCCGAAGGGAATCTTCACCAGATATTCGGATCAGAGTTAGGATACAGATCAGAAGATCAGATCAGGAGGATCTTCTTTCTTCTCTCCCTCTTTGTTTTCGAAAATATTGTTTTATTTTCATAGATTTAATTCCTTGATCTGTTAGGAATAAATCTTTGTGCGTGGGAAAATGATCGAGGATCAAATCTCTACGCACTCGTTCTTCAGGTTTCTAAAATCCAGGTATTCCGAATAAACCCCCTTATGCATAATCAATAGGAGCATGCTAGGAATAATCATAGGCATAGCACTTTGACGTTGAAAATAGCATTTTCATAAAACTCCGCAATTCGAGCATGGTTGAATCGCCTAGGGCATGCTGCGAGAAATTTTGTTAAGATTTCACGTAGGAGTTTTCCAGCAATTTCTTTGGCAATTGTCTCATCGGTGGTGATTGAGAGAAAGTTTCTCCAATTGAGAATTTTCTCCTTCGCGACTTGGGAGATGAAGACCTGTCGATCGATGATCTTGAAAGTTTCCGCTAACTAAAACAGTTTGTCTTGGGGGGTTTCTTCAGTGAAGACAATGTGGTTGGAGATCTCAGGAGCACTGGCATCCATGATTTGATCTGCCTTGTCGTTCTAAACTAGATAGAAGGCTTAATCAATGTGAGGATCTCTGAATGAGCCCTAGAAATATATTTACTAGGGTGACAGGTTGTATATGTGGAATTCAAGAAGACGATATGATAGGTTTAAGTTGAGTAGAACCATTGGCTGATATTTAAATCCTTCTTTGGAGTGAACGATCCAGATTGATTCTGACGATGACGTCTATTTAAATTGCCTGACACGCTGCATAGTAACGTGTGGTGACACGACGTGGCACCGGAAGACATTCCTCGTGCTAATCCTCATTTAATGTGATGTGCTACCGATATCTTTGCGGTGATAAAAAATGCACTTCATTATGATCAACAATTTTCTCTTTCTCCAATTTTGGCATTTGGTAGCATGCAAAAGAGTGTAAAGGTCATCTTTGAAGAGGAAAACTGAGCTGCTACTTCTGAGCAAAATGAGACCATTTTTGTATTGATCAATGCCATTAATAATAGCTGACAGGTCATGATGATGGCTTCCTGACTAGATGACTAGATGTATGACGTAGCCGACAATCGTGTAATCTCCCATTCCTCTTAATCAAGACACCCGAGGATCTATAAATAGACTTTTTCAATAGAAAGTGGTCACATAGTCCTCCTTTTTAATCAGTGACTGATCATTAATAGAGATGTCTTCATCTTCCTCTTCGTCATCCTCCCCTTTGAGCCTTACACGGGATATGAGGCATATAACCATTTGGAGAAATAAAATTCTGGATGGAGAAAAGCTTCGTGCTGCATGCAGGAGAGCTCCAGATGCTCATGAAAAATTGATGGAGAACTTGAGAGCAAACGACCTGGAGAGTTTTGTAACTGTTACACCTTGCTCATTTCATGACGATGTGCTCAGGATGACGATGCACTATGCTAAGATTTTGTAAGATAGGATTTTCTGCAGCATTAATGGAACAAATTTCTCTTGGTCAGCAGACTACTTTGCGGATGTATTCAGGCTTCCACGTGTCGGATCGACAGTTGTCCACTACTTATGGGAGTAGACAGCTCCGGAGTGGTCAGCTTAGCAGGATTGGAGAATGTGGAACCTTGAGTTTCTCCCAACTAACTCAAGTGAATATCTTAAATCTCGTTTCAAGGTTTCTTATGATGTTGTTAATCAGATGTTGGTTGGTAATTCTCCCTATGAGTGTTGCTTTTCACCATCTGTCTGGAAGGCAATGCTGGCGTTTGAGGATCACGCTCAGGTGGATTGGGCAGGCTTCATATTTGATTGTTTGAGTGCAGCATTGCTGAAGTTGTGTGATGAAATAATTCCTTATGGAATGCAGTTATGCTAGCTCCTTGAGAGACATATCCCTTCCTTGAAGACGGGCCCAACCAATCTAGGCGCGTCTGATTATTATCCCACTAGGGGAATAATTTGATTTCCAAGAGATATGTAAAGAACTGATGTAGATGATCTCCTTTTTTGTACATTATCCTTGTGGCGCACTACCCAGTAATGATTTATCAGTTCAGTTTCTTTCTCAGAAATGGTTTGCTGTTCGAGTACCTTGATGAGCCTTCTGTGTATGATGAGGTGATGAAGGACCTGCGATCCAACGGCTTGGAGAAGTTTGTGAGTCTTCGTCCGCATAAAGTTCAGAAGGATGTCATAAAATCATATGCGTATTCTAGCCGTATTTCAGGAGAAAACGAGATCTTTGGAGTCGTAGACGGGCAACTGGTGTACTGGTCTCCTGATTCCTTTGCCAAGGCTTTTGGGCTCTCTCGAGGGCGCATACAGTTTCATTACTGTTATCGAGAAGTGACTGCACCGGAGTGGTCCGCTTGGAAGAGGTGGAGGGAGGATGATGCTGACTGTGACTTTCATCCAACTGCCTCAACATACAGGTTGAAACGTCGGTATAGAGTGATTTACGACATTATCAACCACATGATCGTGGGCAACCCTTTACTGGATCTAAGTTTTTCTCCGGCAATCTGGACTGGGATGATGGCATTTGCAGATGAAGCGGAGGTTGACTGGGCAGCTTTTGTCTTCAAGCAGGTGTGGGAGTCGTTGGAGATGTACCCTGATGTATCAGTTCCTTATGGAATGCAGTTGAGCTGGCTCTTGGAGTAACAGTTCCCATCCCTTGCTCAGGGTCCAACCAACCTCAGGGATTCAGACTTCTATCCCCTAAGGCCTCGTCCCTTTCATTAAATAGATTAGACTCTTCTTGGCTTTTGCACATTGTAAACCTTTTGTAAAGTTCTCCTGACTAATGAATAGAAGCAACCTTATCCTTTTCAGTCTTTGTGAGCTCAATATGTGGCAGAATAGTTTCCTTAATTTCAGACTGTAACTATTGAATGAATCATACTTTTTAGATTCCAGAATCCAAGCTTTCTTCTTTGATATTGAAAAAGTATTCGTACTCAGAATGACTAACTCCATGCTTCGTCTGCTTCTTTACCTGTCTGTTGCCACTGTTTACTACGTCTAATCTGGAGTAATGGAGTGCAGAGAATTTAATACATCATTGATCCGTGTGTAAGAAATCCCCGATATATATTTCTACAAGGATTTAGAGTTCGACACTTCCTTATTTGCTGTAGTCGATTTATCTTTGTAAGAAATGGGACCTCCTTCTGAGATAGAGAGAGATATATCAAACATCTCTGTATATCGCAATAAAATCCTAGATTTCGGAGGATTCTGGCGACAGAATTGGAGTGCACTCGTCATCTGTAAAGAGGTGCTAGAAAAAATGAAGGCAACCATCTTGAATCCTTTGTGAGTAAGGAACCTTGTGCTTTCCATTTATATTTGTTGAAGGTTCTCGCCTATAAATCCATAGTGACGAAGAATGAGATATACTTTAGTCTCAATGATGAAGAGTTTCTTCTTACTATTAACCCGTTTGCTGCTGAATTTGGACTTAAGCAGGGCAGCATCTCTGTTCAAGACTATCTTCAGAATGTAAACGGTTCTGAGTTGTCAGCATGGCATCGATGGAGGATAGCGATGATTAATTACCACCCATGTGTTTCCAATAATTTCCTCAGGTTGCGGTATAAGGCGACCTTTGATATAATTAGCCTGAAGGTGGTCTGTGACCCATTTCAGACTACTCATTTTTCTCCGGTGGCATGGAGGGCTATGATGGCATTTGAAGATCCGGCCGATGTAGACTGGGCTGCCTTCATCTTCAATCGCCTGATAACTGCATTTCGAGATCCTTCTGAGGTTACTATCCCATACGCAATGCAACTTGGCTGGCTCATTGAGAAGCGACTCCCTCTCTTTATGGAGGATGACCTAAAAATAATTGATACTGATTTCTATCCATAGGAGTGTGCTTCCTCGTATTTTCAATAGACGTGAGCTCCACCTATGATGTACCGACTATAGGTGACATATTTCTCTGTATCCATTTGATGAAAGAATGAGCTCTTATCTCCTTCTGATGTCTATCACAGCTCCAATCATATAATAATCTGTAATTGACTTAATTATAATAATAATCAAGTGCAATTAACTAGTTGTTGTAATAATCACTTATCGTCTCCTTCTCTTGAGACGTCATCAAACTCAAGAAGACCTAGTTTGATGCATAGCTCTTTGAATCGAGCCTCTGGTAGCAGTTTGGTAAATATATCTGCTAACTAATCATCAGTTCTAATGTATTCCACCGAGATATCCTCCTTTTCAGCGTGATCTCGAATGAAATGATGATGAATATCAATGTGCTTCGTCCTCGAATGTAGAACTGGATTCTTTGAAATAGAGACTGCGATATTGCTATCACAGTAGATCGGAACGCATCCTGTATCTATTCCATAATCCTTAAGTTGCTGCTTTATCCACAACACTTGAGCACAACAGCTGGCTGCTGCTACACATTCTGCTTCTGTGGTTGATGTAACCACCGATGTTGTTTCTTGCTGAACCAACTAATCAGTTTATGTCATAAAATTGACAGGTTCCACTCGTGCTCTTTTTGTCGATTTTGCAGCCTCCAAAATCTGAGTCAGAGAATCCATTTAACATGATTCCATCAGTTTTGGGATACCAGATACCTAGAGACTCTGTACTCTTGAGATATCTGGCAATTCTCTTTGCTGCATCCATGTGCGATTTCTTTGGGTTTGCCTGAAACCTTGCACATACTACCACGGCATAAGATATATCTGGTCGGCTGGCAGTTAGATACGGTAAGGATACAATTATTCCTCTATAATATGTCGGGTTGACATGTTCTCCTTCTTCATCTAGAGTAATTTAAGAACTGGTGCTCATAGGAATCCTTAGAGATTTTGTCTTCTCTGGACAAAACTTGTTGATCAGATCTTGAGTATACTTCTTCTGACTAATGAAAATCCCTTCGTCAGAGTGATCAACTTGCAAACCAAGAAAATATGTCATTTTTCCCATCATGCTCATTTGAAACTTGTAGTGCATCAACTGGGCAGACTTCTCACATAACTTGGTATTTTTGCTTCCGAAGATGATGTCGTCTACATAGATCTGAACTAGTAGGATGTCCTCTCCACCCCTTATCTTGAATAGAGTTCGATCTATTGCACCCTTCTCAAAACTATTTTTGAGCAGAAACTGCGAGAGAGTTTCATGCCATGCTCTTGGTGCTTGCTTTAGTCCGTATAAAGCTGGTGTGATAGGCTACATACGCTAGGAATAGTCGAATCGCTTCCAGTCTGGCTACCAGTGCAAATGTCTCATCGAAGTCTATCCCTTCACATTGAGCATAACCTTTTGCAACCAACCTTGCCTTATTTCGAACAATGGTACCGGTCTCATCTCTTTTATTCTTAAAGACCCACTTGGTACCAATTACAGACTGATGTGTGGGTCTGTCTACAAGATACCACACATTTTTGCGAGCGAACTCATTCAGTTCCTCCTGCATCGCATTTACCCAGTCTGTAGACTAAAGTGCTTCTGTGATCTTCACTGGTTCGATCTGAGATAAGAAGCAAGACATCAAGATTGTTCCCTGTCTAGTTCGAACAGGATTTCCAACATCATCAAGAATAGCTTCCTTAGGATGATCTCTTAACCAGCTAGGTTTCTTTGTTTGTCATTAGTGTTGGTGGTTGGGTCTTCAGGTTCCTCTTGAGTTAGTTCATTTTCAGTTTCTGAAACTGTTTCCTCCATTTCTTCAGAAGCTCCTTCATCTCCTGGTTTTGGAACTGCATCCTGGACTGCTTCAGAAGTCTGAGCAATAGTTGGGTCAATGATTTCTTGGCGTCATCATAATGGGCTTCCTTGGATTCAGCTAGATCTTCTTCCAGAATCGCATCCTGTTCTTCTAGAGGCTTCTTTTCATCTGAATCATCTAATTGTGTATTCCCTAAAGCCTCAGCGATGGCACTTGCATCATCGGCCTTCTCGACTGTTTGGAGTTTAGTCGAGGGAGCTGGAGTCTCAGGTATATCACTCATAGATCTAGTCGGAGGAACTTTCTGATCATTATCAAGATTACTTTTGGGTTCCTCATTGACATCATTGATATCATGATTTCCTAGACTCAGTTCTTGTAGAGTCCTGCGCACTAGAGTAGCTTCATAAAAAACAACATGACATGCTATTTCCACAAGCTGGGTTGTCTTGTTAAGTACCATGTATCCCTTGTATGATGGATGTTCATATCCAAGGAACACACCTTCATCAGCCTTAGGGCTGAAGGTACTCAACTTAAACTTCCCATTATTGTGAATATAACAAGGAGAACCGAAAGCATGAAGATGAGCTATAGAAGATTTACGACCATTGTAGATTTCGTAGGGAGTTTTGTGAAGCCGCGTGTTGAATGCACTTCTATTTTGTGTGTAGCAGGCTGTCATCAAGGCTTCTCCCCAGTATCCTTTGGCAATGTCAGTTTCAGCCATCATGGTTCTCACTGCTTCTTTGAGAGTTTTGTTCCTTCGCTCTGCGAGTCCATTCTGTTGAGGAGTTCTTGGAGTAGATTTCTCATGACCAATTCCTAGCTAAGCGCAGAAATCCATTAGAGGTCCATTGCAGAATTCGGTTCTATTATCTGACCTTATCCACTTCACTTTTAACCCTTTTTCATTTTGAAGACGATTGATCAGTTCTGGTAGATGAATCTTGACTTCATCCTTGGACTTGAGCAGTACCTCCCATGTATACCTTGAGTAGTCATCAACGACTTCTAATGTATATTTTCTTTTTCCAATTGTGGGTGGGGTGACTGGGCCAAACAGATCCATATGAAGCAGCTCTAGTATCCTCTCTGTGCTTGCTGTTACTGGCCTGATCTTGAAGGAGGCATTCGTCTGCTTCCCAAACTAACACGCTTTGCAAACTCCTTCTTTATGAAATTTCTTATCTGACAGTCCTTTAACTAATTTGTGCTTTGCCAGATGTCGGATCGAATTGAAGTTTAAACAACTAAGTCTCTTGTGCCATAGTCAGTTTATAGCTTATGAGGAGTTGATTGCTATGAGGCATGTGCCCTTTATTCCACTGGTCCAATCTACATTGTAGAGGCCTCCTCTTCTGATTCCTCTGATTATGATCTTGTGCGACTCCTTGTCTATTATTTGACATTCTGATTTTTCAAATCTGACAATGTAGCCACTTTCGCTTAGTTGACTTATGCTGAGGAGATTGTGCTTCAAATTCATGACCAATGATATGTTCTGAATAATTATCCCATTGTGCTCCACGTATCCTATCCCAATCACTTGACCCGTGGCCTTTTTTCCGAAGCTGACAGTTACTCCTTCATATATCTCCAGGTCTTTGATTAATCCTCTTTCTCCTGTCATGTGGGCCGAGCATCCGCTATCTAATATCCAAGTTCTTGTCTTTTCCAGCGGATTCCTACTTTGCAACACAGAAGAAATTATTTAGGTCCCCGCATCCTTTCGGGTCCAACAGGGTTAGTCTTGTGAATCCAGCCTTTTGGTATCGACACTTGTTTTACTTTCACAGTTTGTGAAACTAAATTGCCTTTCTGGTTATGATTAACCTTATTTCTGAGAAAGTGTGTGCTGTGTGGATGCATCCTTTTTAGGTGTGTAACTGGTGAACTCTTCCTGAACTGACTGTTCTGGAAGGAGTTTTTAGAAACTCTTTTAAGGTGTGTAGCCGTCATAGTCCTTTGATTTAGAGAATGATTTGACTATGGCCTCAAATAGGTGTTCCCCCTATTTGGTTGAAGGGTATGAAAAGTAACAGTTCTATCACAGCTTCTCAGATTGAAGTCCGATTTTTTAACAGACTTCCTTGCAACATGTGCATGTTGCTCAGTTGTTCTTGTTGGTAAGACTGGAGTCCTTGCGTAGGAGACATTATGCTTATCCAGTTTTGAGAAATGGTCAGTTTTCCTCATGACAGTTTGCTTGTCCAGTTTTCTAACTAGGTTTGCATTCTGTCGAGATGCCAGTTCAGTTTTTGGCCCTGAATTGGTCTTAACATTTTGATTCACTGGTCTCTTGGAAACTGCCTTTCCCTTATCCAACGAAGTACCTGACCTGAGTCTTGCTTTGACAAAGCCTAAATGAGTATTCTCAGTTCTTAAGGTGGGATTGTGATTGTTCAAGACTTCCTCCTTATTTTGATATTCAATATATCCAAGTCCGAATTTATCGGATGGAGGTCTTTGAACACTCAGAATCTCACTTAGAGTCTTTGAGCTTCTTTTAAAAGAACATATACATTCAGTGTGCTCAAGTTTCTTTAAAGAATCGCGTTCTTTGGTTACATTTTCAAAATCTTTGAACAATTTTACATGCTCTTCTCTTATATAATTTAATTCTACACTAAGTGATTTATTTCTTTCTATTTCATCTGTTAAAGTTGAAAATTCTGATTTTAGTGAGGCATTTTCACTAATTAGTGTGTCCTTTATTTCATGAAAATTTTCAAATTCTTTGATAATTTTCTATAAGTAATATCTTTTGAGCTAGAACAACATGTTTCAGAGAGTGTATCAAAACATAAGGAAACACTAGGTGTGGGTAGATTAGTTGTTACCAGGATTTCACAATTTGAGGCGCTATCTTCGTTGTCGGTAACATCTCCGTTTATGGCTGCCATGAAGGCAAGCAATGCTTCCTCATCCTTCTCATCTTCAGACGTGTAGTATCCATCATCATGGTCTGGTACGTCTGGTACTTCTGTTCTAGTGAGCATCGCTTGGGCAACAGCTCTGGATGCTCTCTTCTCGAACAGTTTCTTTAATTTGTCTCTCTCCTCCTGAGAGACTTGAGGGCATTCATATTTCAGGTGGTCAGGGGAATTGCACTCTTAGCACGTGTGTGGTTCTCTCTTGATGAACCTCTGCTCGCCCGATTATCCTTCTTTTTCCTTGCCTTTAGCTTTCTCAAGAAGTGTAGTCAGGTTCTTTAACTGCTCTTCCAGTTTGGCAACTGACAGTTCAGTTTCTGTTTTCTGAACTGTGTTGGAGGTAGCTGGTGAGGATTGATGGGAAATTTTCTAGAGGTAAACTGGCCTTTTTGAACACTTTTGGAAGTCTCTTTTGACGAAAAATACTGCATCGACATCGGTTGCTGAGTTTGGAGTTCAAGAAGCTTCATTTCTGTTCACCATCTGGATGTCCCATTCATGGGCTTGAATTTCATCGAACAGTTCTTTGGTTGACATTTTTTAGAGATCCATGGCCTTTAGACTGGTGGTTTTAACAAACCAGTCTTCCTTTGGCAGACTTGACAGAATTTTAGCATTCAAGTCTGCAACTTTTTCTTCTCTTCCAAGATTCTTCATCTCACTGACGATGGTGTTAAATCTTGCCGCCATCGATTTGATTGATTCGCCGGGTAGCATCTGAAATGATTCATATTTCTCCACGGCTATTTGCTTCTTATTGTGCTTCATCGTTTCTGTTTCTTTCGTAAGATTGTTAATCCAGTTCCACAGATCCTTGGCAGTGTTGTTCTCCAACGCTGCGTCTTGAAGGGCTTCTGGAAGGCTTGCTATTAGCATCTACTGTGCGATGAAATCAACTTGGTGACGTTTCATGTCCTCAAATGTCCAATCCTCCTTTGGCTTGTCTATGTATTCGACACCGCCTTGCTGGTCTGCTGTCGCAATGACAACTTTGGGTATCTGAATCTTCAAAGGTCCGTTTTCCAGGACTTCATCCATCTCTGGATGTTGAGCTCTTAGTTGAAGAAGACACTTCTTCTTCCATACTTCAAACTACTCTGGGTTGTATTTGGGAAGAGTAGGATAATTCATCATCTTCTAAGATTAATCTGTTCGCTAAAAACACACTAGATAAACGCAGTTAGAGTGTAAGGAAATATGGATCCGGTCTTAAGCGACTCAAAACAGGACAATCTAGAAAGACCGACCTGCGCTAATACCACTTGTTGGTCCCAGATCAGAGTATGAATAATGTGCAGCGGAAGTAATTACACTCTAATTATGAGTAAATCAAGTTTCAGTGGCAGCCTATAAATAACAATTTTAAGTTTAAAACTCAGTTTTAGTTAGGTCAGCAGATTAGTTATCAGTTTTACAGTTCAAACTGTTAGATAGTTTATATGCTTCAATACTTACACAGTAAGTATTGGAGGTTTCAAAGTATCTATGAAAACTGTATGATGCGAGAAGTAAAAGAAAACTGTAAACGACACAGGATATTATAGTGGTTCGGAGCCTTAAGTCCTACGTCCACTCTTCGGATATCAGATCCGGTAATTCACTAAGTTATGAAGTTACACTCCTCACGATCTATAGCCAGCTGCTGCTGAAACCTCTGTCCACAGCAAGGTGGATCACTCGCCCAGGCAGTTGCACTTCACTCCTTCTTCATTCCGTCGAAGGCTCTGCGTCTTCTCTGTGGACTGGCTCGAAGTTGGACTGAGGACAAACCTCCATTTTCCTTCTTCGGTAGGTTGGATGATTATGTTCTTCCCAGAACGTCGACTGGTTGGCGGTAGCCCGTAATAACCTGTTCTTCCTTTGCAAAGATCAGGTTGTTGTATTCTTACGTAGACAGTAAGAACACCAAGATACTAGATTAAGTATGCGGACTTAATCCTAGTATTGCAACGTCTCACAACGAATCTCCTTAGACTTCGTAGCTATGAATGCAATGAGCTCAATAAATGAACTACGGGAGCTATGACTTCTCTCTTGAAGGCGCTTGAATTGTGAAAGACAATGAATGTGTTGGAGATTCAAATTAGCGTGTATAATCAGATGAGCAGAGTGGAAAAGGTTCTCAAGTCTCTGTGGTTCCTACTATTTATAGGTGAGACACCAGAAACTAGCCGGTAGAGACATTGGAGAGATGATATTCTAATTGTATTCGAATTCCTTTTCCTGTTATTAATTTTCTCTTTTCAGTCCTTCAATTAACAACTATAAACCTAGAATTAATTCTATCTTTCGATCTGATTAATTATAAATCCTAACAATTCAAACAGGAATTCAAAACCAAGCAATTCAATGTTGATCAATTAAACATGCATTCGATTGATATTAGTAACCCTAGAACCCGCTAGGGTTTCTAGCCACTCATTGCAGATAGAAAACCCAAAAAAAACATATTATTAAAGTGCATAAAAATAACTTACAAGAAAATAAAGGTTCGTGCTGGAAAATGAAGGATGTTGAATGTTGAGTGTTGTAAAATATGATCCAGGATGATATATGATATTTAAAACTCGAAAATAAGGCTTATTTATAGTTGTGGATGTGTATCCTATCAAATCTAGGGCTGGAGATATGATTTGATTCAAATTTAATGAAAAATCTCACCAGATTGGCCGCACTTCGACCGAGGTGGGTGAGCGTCGGTCGACGCACGTGTCTTCACCTCGGTCGAGGTCGACTCTCGCCTTGGTCGAAGTCGATCTGCGCGGTCTCACGGTTTTGACCATAACTTTCACTCCCGAACTCCAATTGACCCGATTCTAGTTGCGTTGGAAAGATAACTCGAAGATCTATCCATTGTCATGCGCCAATAGCCTGAATTCCTTGTGTGGAGAAACTATTCACTGCTACTCTTGCACGTCACTGCTTTCGGAACGGTTTTCCAGTGAATTTAAGCCTTAATCCTGCAAAAACACACCATGAAAAGCATAACACCATATATAATAGACTCATGCATGAAATATATATATATATATATATATATATATATAATTAAGAAAACTACATAAAATAATAGAAAATAATATAGATAAGTGAGTGAAATAATGAACTTATCAATGAGGTGCTCAAGAACTTCATCAAAGCTTCCGACTACCGGGTTGGGAAGATTGAGCAGGAGGTTGCAGGGGTCAATACCAAGGTGGACAGGCTTGGAAAGCACGTTCAGATCATTGAGACTCAAGTCAGTCAGATTGCCACCTCACTTGGTGCGCAACACACGCCAAGAAAGCTACCGAGCTCCACCGAGGTGAATCCAAAGAACCAAAAGGACTGCAAAACTGTGAAGTTGAGATCTGGAACCAGCTACTCAGGCCCGAGCGTACCCCAAAACAAGTTCGGGGGAGAGAAAGAAAAGGAGCCCGTAGAGCCACCCTCTGTTTCGGTCGACACACACCCTGTCGACCGAGATAGAGGACAAGAGGAGCAGATCAATTCAGATGCTGAAGACTCGATCGACAGGGCTGCAACGGGTGTGTCAATCGACACACCCCCTGTCGATCAACAGAAATTCCTCCCAATCGACACATCAGCCTCCTCAGCAAAATTCCTCAAATTCCAAAGCTGCCAGATCGCCTCCAATGTCATTTCCTGAATGCTTTGCCAAGCAAAAGGAGGATTCCAAGTTCTCTTAGTTTGTTGAGAACTTGAACAAGGTGAGTATTAACTTACCTTTGATTGAAGCTTTGCGTGAAATTCCTGGTTACATGAAGTATCTCCATAAGTTGATGAGTGAGAAGAAGCACTTTGTGGAGAACTCAACAGTCAAGCTTCATGAGCAATGCAGCATGATCCTACAAAAGAAACTTCCAGTCAAGAGAAGTGATCCAGGATGCTTCTCCATTCCAGTTGAGATCGGGGGATCGCTTTTCCAAAGGTGTTGTGCGACACAGGAGCCAACATCAATCTGATGCCCTTTTCCATCTTACAGCGCCTCAAGATTGGAGAGTTGAGGCCGACTACTATTACATTGTAGATGGCAGACCGATGTGTGTCTTGCTCGAAAGGTATACTTGAGGATGTTCTCATTCATGTGGGTCATCTAATTTCCCTGCAGATTTTGTAGTCTTGGACATGAAGGAAGATGGCAGCACACCCTTCATCTTGGGAAGGGAATTCTTGGACACAAGTGTTGCGTTGATTGATTGCCGAGGTGGGGAGATCACTCTTCGAGCCAATGAGGAAAAGATCACATTCAAGCTCGACAAAAGCCGGCAACACTCCAAATGCTACAAAATCACCTCCATTGAAGATGAAGAGGAAGAATCTGAAGAAGAGAAGGAAGACCAAGCCGCTCAAGAATGGGAGCGAGGGAATGAGTTGGCAAAATTGTCAATTACACCGTCTAATCTCGAGCTCACTGCTATCATTCAAGACCGCTTGGTCTATATGGTGGATGCCCGGGGAAGGCGAGTGCGCTCTAGCCTGCCCGTGGTTCTGAAAAAAGAGGTACCATCGAGCTATGACGTTAACTAAAGCACTTGTTGGGAGGTAACCCAACTTTTACATGCTTTCCTTTCAATTCCCGTTGTTTCTCTTTTCGATTTTCATTTTATTTTCATTGATGTGTTTAACTTTATGTTAAAATTTCTTTTTTGCCTTTATTTTGTTTTATTTTTGAAAAAAGAAAAAAAATTAAACAGTGGAGGATTGACCTCTGTTTCGATCGACATACCTGCTATCGATCGACATAGAGGTCAACACGGAGATTACACTTTCGACCGAGACAGAGCAGTTGACAGGAAGGCTCTGTGTCGATCGACAGGCCCGAGTGCTAGCAGCCACAATTCTTCGTCGCGATGAGCTATTTCCTCTGGTGGATAAAAACGTTGATGTCTAAGATCAACGAGTCAGGTACAAGTTCTTTTTCTTATCTGATTTTCAAACTTTTTCTTACTCTCTGAGTTAGAAATAAGTTTGGGGGATGTGGACAAGAAATTCGAACTTATCTATCCTTTACTTGCTTTATTTTTATTACTTTCTTTGATTTATTTGGTTTTTTTAAATTTTTGCCTAGAAAAAAAATATGGATAAAGTGTGAGGAAAATTTCTTATTGAGTCTTGAATCCACTTGAACTAATTTTGAGATTGGAATCGATTGAGGATAAGTTTGATTTGATTTCAATTGTGGTTGATTGTCTATGAATGTAGAATACGGCATGATAGGGTCTAATTGAAACTAACAGTTGCATGATGATTGAGTGGATTGAAATAGACTAAGGAAGAAAATTTTTAACCCAAGTGAGATTTGAGCCTTATATTTGTTCATGTGAGATTCGCATATATGTTTTGATTTCTCTAGAACTTGCTGATGTTCTATTTCGAGATTGCATAGTGTGCACAAGGATAGAAAATGATCTTAGGCCATCTTTGTTAGCCAAATTATCCCAAACACTGTCCCTTATATATTTTATCCTTAGTAAGCCCCTTTGAGCCTGTTACTTTTCTTTCTTGTCTATGAGTTAAGGAAAGCATTGTAGTTCTGTCTTGTCTATGGAAAGTACTATAAACAGGTGAATTGTTTCTTGTCTATGAGATTTGGGTGGAATAAAGGGAGGATGATTTAAATTGTTCGTAATTAGCCTTTGAGTCCGGGGTTTTTGTTCTTGTCTATGAGTGAAGCTTGGATTCCTTCTTGTCTATAAGTTGAGGTGGACATGATGGACAATAATTATAAGAGGATAGGAAATTTTTATTTGGTGAACAAAAGAAGGTTGGGCTCTAGAAAAGAAAAAAAAAAAAAAAAGAAGTATGATTGTGTCCTTATAAGCTCAAGTCATTAAATAAAATCTTTAAGAGCATAAAAGGAAAGGGAAAGAGAGAGAGAGAGAGAGAGAGAGAGAGAGAGAGAGAGAAAGAGAAAAGAGCCTTGATTTGTGTTGACAATTTTAGGAGATTGGTGGATGATGAAAAGATAGTGGTTGGATGTGTTGAGAGAAGCTAACTTAATTGGTTTAGTCACTTGGCCATATTTCCCTACCTTTCACAAAAAGTGTAGCGCCCCCATTTAGCCTTCCCAACTGCGAGGCACGTTACAGTCGTGGTTCACGATTTTCAAATATTTATTAATCCAAAATCAGCGGAAGACTTAAATATTTAGAAGAAATTTCAGAAATACTATTTAAAATTTCAAAAGTAAGTTAACATTCATTCACGAAAACATAAAGCAGTTAAACATTTTTCTTCAAAAGTCTCAACATGGGAAGGAAAATATTTCAGAGAGCGGTGCAACGGTGTGTGCAGCGTGATGGTGATATGCATGTGACGATACATATCACAGGATCTTCAAAATCTGTAAAATTCCAGCTGCATCCTTTACACCACCACTTCTCCATCCTCGCTGATCAACCTGTGCATTTTAGAAATAACACGAGGGGCTGAGTACATTTGCACCCAATGGAGAAATGCCCAAAAGTTACATTTTAAATATGAATGCTATGCGACTCAAACAGATAAACATGGGGTTTTGTTAAAAAAAACGTGTTATCCAAAACATTTTCATTTGCCGGCTAACTAACATGTTAACATATCTGCTTTATCATTTTGTAACTTGAAGCTGGCCCACTTCTAAGTTACGATGAACAGCTGGGAATAGGCGAACCACTCTACCCACTGTCATCAATTGTGCACAAGGTCTCAGTATCTACACAAGCATTGAGACACGATCGATTTGAATAAATAAATTCACACAGATCCTTATCTCTCCAAGGTCTCAGTACGTCAATTGCACAACCTAAATTTACAACACATTTGAGGTCGCTAGCCTTTATTATCACAGATTATTAAGACTAGCTCAAGCACCAACAAGGCTTTTTTCTCATCTCATAATCAAACTCTCTGTTGATAGCAGTCAACAGAGGAACAGATATGTAACACAAAATATTTATGCATATCAATCGTTTTAAAATAAAACATTTTCACACATTTTAGAAAATAAAATGCATTTCATTTTATACTGAAAATAGTTCCCACATGGTGTTAAGCTTTTACTGACTAGATGTTTCCTCGTTAATTGTGTAGTTCGAGCGTGGTATCTTATCTCCTATCTTCCTTCAATAATCACAACACATAACCAATTAGGATGGATAAACTAGGACATACATCTAACTTGACAAACTCTGAACAATCACTTCACACAGTACGATCTTAACGACCAATTTCAAATTCCAATATTTAAACATGCCTCGAATCTCACTTTTATTGAATCAATCCATTCCCGACATTCGATTTCTTAAACTAATGTTCGTTTATACACTTAACATGCTTCTCATATCATGTATTAAACTTATAAAAAACGACTCGAATTGGATCAAAATAGGTTTAAAAAATGCAAGCATTCTCCTCTGGACTGCTGTGTCGAACGACGTGGCCTCTGTGTCGATCGACATGGTTCCCACATTGATCGACGTGAGTCGTCTTCTCTGACTCCTTCGATGACATAACCTGCAACTCAAATTTTCATGCTTTTTACTCATTCCCAACACCAAATTAACATACCAACATGTCCCTACAACACCCTAGAATACGAACCATGCTTCAAACGCGAGAAAAACATGCAAGAACGAGCGAATAAAATCTGAGTTTCGAAGCTCACCGAACGTCGTTTCTTCTCCGGTGCAGTCGGATTCCGGCGACTATTTTCGTGTTTCAAGGTATCAAACAACTCCATACAATACCGAGAACACATTTCCAATAACCAAACTTCGATCCAGATTCAAAATTTACGAGTTCCAAATTCAAATATTGTAACGGTTTCGAAACCGACGACGTACCTTCCTCGGCTTATATCTCCTTCGATACTTAACCGCTCGGGGCGTGATTGTGCTTTCTAGAATCCCTTAAGAACGAGGAAGAAGATGGTTGTGGTGGCATCGCCGGATGTGGCGGCAGTCAGCCGGAAAAGATGAAGGAAGCGGCAGCGGTGGAGGCGGGTGTACGGTGGTGCTGGAAGTGGGAACTTTACAAATTTTGAAATGAAATTTTCTTACATATTAATACACAAGTCCACCGCCTCACTTGTATGGAAATGAAAATGAATGAAATCCAATTAAATTTCTCATGAATTAAAAATAAAATAACCGCCCCATTTTTCTAAAATTAGTACATTAGGCTGCCACAATTTATTTTAATAGCCGCGTGTTATAAATATATTTATTTGATGGACATTACTTAAGATATACTTTAGAAATAAATACATATCTTTCTAGATTCTATAGAAGATATGATTTCATCCTTATATATAGGATATAATATTGTAATTCTCAACACATCAATGAATAATAATATTCTCTATTTTTCTCTCCATCCTGTTCTCTTTACTGTTTTCTCTCTATTATTGTTTATCTGGGATACAGGAATGATTCGATTTACAACACGTTATCAGCACGAGACTCTAACCAACCAACCTAGGATTAAATTATTGGAAGCGGCCATATCAAATTCCCATCGTCGAATGGGGCTTCAATCTTATCGGGTTATATTACTGTCATTTGCTATTAAAATCATGCATATTTTTATTGCACGAAATTCTACATTTTGGCAGGGGAATCTCCAATTTCAATCAAAGATGTTTCAATGTAGTATTCAGTGGATTAAATCGTATTTCTTTTGAAGTTATATTGGAATTACAAATTTAGTGCATCCGATTTTATTTTCTTTTGAATTATCGAATAATGGTTTTTTGACTTGGGATCTATTTAAGCGGTTTTGCATTGGGTATCTGTATTTGTTCGGGGTGTGGTGTTCACAATAATGAAAGAACTCTAAACTAGAAATTATGCGAGAAGATCTATTTTGGGCAAAATAAGGATTCGTGCAAATTCCACTTCTCTATTTCCCTCTATCCTCAACATGTAAATGCAATTCGGCAAATTCTTGGGCAAGCTCTTCGTAAATTTGGCCCGTTGATCTGACGTTATGTGCTTTCATTTGGAACAAATTTTTACCTTCACTTAGACATTTTCTCAAACACCTTTTTGAGTGAAGCGTCAGGGCTCTCTTGGTATATTTGGTATTTCTTATGGATTATTATAAAAAATTATGAGAAATTCAATTTTACTATCTATATGTGGAGGATGGATTTTTCTTTTGTTCTATCGGATTATTTCGATTATTAGCTCTAATTGTGTGGATCATCAGCACATATTATTCAGACTATTAGCAAGGATTATTTTCTTATCAGCGCAGACATTTGGATTACCTTATTTACTTGGATTATTATCTTCGGAAGTTCTACACAAATTATTTGGGTCATTTAATTGGATTTGGATTATTCTTGTCATTGGGATTATTTCGAGGATTATTTGGATTGTTTAGATTCGGAGTATCCTTGTCTTTGGGATTATTTATATTATTATCTTTGGGGTTATGTACGTATTATTATTGTTCGACGAGATTAGTATCAGGTGGGACTATCTATTATATATGCGCATTCGAATGTTGCATAATTGATCTTGTCACGGCATCCCATTGATAGGTAAGTCGTTCCAAACTCAAACTCTTATATTTATTGAATCTTTATTATATTCTTATATTTATCCTTGTTTATCCATAGTATTTAAGAAAATATAAATAATTGATAAGATGAATTGTAATTAAGAAGTATAGTTCCTTAAACACATACTACTCAACAATTTAACATCAGAAATAGTTGAGTGAATGTATTATATTTTTATTTTGTTTGAATTGATTTATTGATCTAATTATAATGTTGCGTCAAAATATATGACCTATAATTTTTTATTTATGGCATGAGTACTTGGGTCAAATTGGGCATATTATTATATTGTGTCGGATTATTATAATGCTATTGACATATAACATTCAAAATAAAGATATATTGACCAATTTATCAAACATTAGGGTTGTTTTTAAAATTCATGGTTCTTATTCCCTTAAATCCGACCCGCTGCATATTCTAACCATCCCCCATATAATAGTGTGGTAAATAAATAATCATTTCCCCCATATAATAGTGTGGTAAATAAATAATCATTTCTCATCTGTGAATCATTTATTACAGTCTATATTTGTATATCACCACCAAAGTATATCTCTATGGGCTCTCAATGTAACATAAGAGATATATGTTGTAAAAAAATCTCCGTCTATAAATAAACCTTAGCAGCCCATTATAGAGAAGGTTGACTGTAATTCTGAAGAAGATCATTTGTCGGCATTAGGGGGAGATATAAGCCCAAAGCTAATAGAATGCAGAAAAATATCAAAGAATAAAAGGATCTTCAATAATTAAAACCACACATAAATGAATTATAACTTGCAATGTTTAGCAAGTAATCTGTCATATGCATTTATAAATGCATCTATTGTATATAGTGGAGTGATTGAACTTATACACCATAAATAATAAAGACCCTAATTGACCAAATGAATGAAACTCCATAATACCAGATTTATGAGAGACTTCATACCAGAAGTATGAGATATATTGGTGCATAAATTAAAATCCGCGGTTAATAAAATCAAATAAATAAATAACACTCTAATGACCCCTGAAGAGGAATATGTAACCTCTTGAAGAGGATTGTCCTGAAGACAATAATCACAATACAAAAACATGTGCATCAAAATAATAATATTATTGGGATTGCGGAACAAATAAATTAAAATATTATGAGAAATGATAAAAATCAGATAATGCCATGAATATTATGAGTAAAGGAGAAGAACATAAATTTTATAGTTGTCGACAACATACTTATTCCACAATTGCTTCAATCTGGATCCAGAACTTAAATGCTAGAAGCATTACGATTAGCCAAAAATGTAAAAATGAGCAATTGAAATAGTGATTAACTCGCTTATGAATGTTATCCCTGCAGGATACATAATTACGATGAAGTGGTGAAATATAAAGCGAGGTTAAAATTTAAAGGGTTTTTCGCAGAGACCCACACTTAATTTTGAATACATCATTCTCCTATTTTGGATGGCATAATGTTCCGCTATTTGATTTCTATGGCAGAAAATATAAATTTATATATGCAGTTATTAAATTCCATGACTACATATTGATATGAGTCATTGTACGATAATATTTATATTAAATCCCTGATGAATTTTACAGAAAATAGATCGCAACATATATAGTGAAGAGATCACTGTATAAATTCCTCTTGAAGAAGAAATATATTAACTTGAAAAATAATTCATGCCTAAAGACAAAGTATGAAATAAAAAGACTTGGATAATACCAAGTATTATGTCGACCTGCAGATCAACAATCTCCTGAAGGAGTTATTATTATTTCTAACACTATTCAAGGTATAATAAGAGTTCTAGAGAGATCTATTATATTTATTTAGAACACCAATGTCATTTGATCCCCAAAAGTGGATAATGTCTCATTTGGACTTAAAGAAGATAACATTATATTTTTGGACCATAAGTTCTCTATTTAAGTATATTTTGTACACCATTTTATCAGGCCTGATACAATATTCAAAATTATCTTGCTAGCAAGACTTGGTGTTTTTCTTACTAAGAGACATTGAAATAAGCACATTATTTGTTATCTTCGAGGTATACAAATTTTGGTATATTCTATTAGAAACTAAGTATGGCATTGGTGGTCTAAGTGAATAAATGAATATTTATTTGAGTTGATAATTATAGATCTCGTACTGCTTATTTTGTTCTCTATTGTGGTATTGACATTCTTATGAGTTTGAATACTTTCTAAACCACTCATAGATGATATTTTTTTAGAGTTACAAAAGATGTATGATTAATATTCTTTTGCATATATTGAAAGATCGTATGATGTTATGATACCTGAAATATTCCTCATCCTCCAGTGTGAGGATAATAAACTTGTGTTGCATAAATAATTAGTGGGTACACTAGATAAACTTAATGAGATTTATTACTTGTATTCATTTACCCACATCAACTCCCCAAGAATGATTATTTTTCAGAATGTTTGATCTTGTGATAATCCTGAAGATTATTCATAAAGTCACTTGGTACATATGTGGATAATATTGCATCATTTATAATTTTAAGATTATTATGTTGAGCGAAGTGATAAACTCAAACTAATTATGAAGATTTTGAATATCATTGTTTTGAGGGGGAGCAACATTTTGAAAATAAAACTTTGAAGGTTTACATTATGCCCAGAAGGCTAAATAGATGTACTCTTTTTCCCTTGCTGAGTTTTTTCCCATTGGGTTTTCTTAGTTGAGGTTTTTAATGAGGCATCTAGTGCAACACATAATAAACGTATGTCATGTACTCATTTCCTCGACTGTTTTATCCCATAGGGTTTTCGACGAGGTTTTTAATGAGGCGTGAACATAACGAAGTAATGTCCAAGGGGGAGTATTATAAATATATTTATTTGATGGACATTACTTAAGATATACTTTAGAGATAAATACATATCTTTCTAGATTCTATAGAGGATATGATTTCATCCTTATATATAGGACATAATATTGTAATTCTCAACACATCAATGAATAATAATATTCTCTATTTTTCTCTCCATCTTTTTCTCTTTACTGTTTTCTCTCTATTATTGTTTATCTGGGATACAAGAATGATTCGATTTACAACACCGCCCACCTATATATATATAAATGAATTACTTTACCGCGAAGTAATTTTCCTCCACTTCAACTCGTGTATAATATCTTCCGATAAATTAAACTCCTCGGATTTACAATTTGAATTGCATTCTTCCAATTAAATATGCAATTACATGAAAATACTGCATTTAATGACCCCATCTCGTTCATATTATTTTTCAAATTTTTGTAGATATAAATATCGTCCAATTTTTTTAAAATTAAATAAATTATATACCACCACTCGGATCTCAGAAAAGTATACTGATCGTTTCATATCCTTCCATATTTTAACTCCAAGCATTCCCTAGCTCGGTTTAAGAAATGGACCTCCCGAGTGCAAGTTATGAATTTAAATGCGATATTATTATTCTCAAATAATAATTCGCTGCACTCGTCTTTCCTTTAAAAATTGTGACTTTGCGGTCACTTATGATTTCTCGAAACAATCTCATTGGTATATTATAATCGATATCTTGACCCTCATATCTCGATGAGTGTTTAATTCCTTCTAACAAAGCAAATAAATAATAATTTGCAAAATTAAATACCCCTTTATTTAATTAATTAAGCATAATCTCGCTTAATTACATACGGGATATTACAAAAAGCCTACATTACAACCTAATCAAAGTCCTTTTTGATTCTTGAATTGTGTGCACAAATTAGCAATGGAGATTCTAGAAATTTTGCAAGCCTATGGAAGAAATTTCTTCATACATGTTGTGAGTGCTTTCATTGAAACCCAAACACTTGAGTGAATGAGCGAAAATACTTCCTTGTGAGTCTTTCAAAGTTGATGAATTTCCTATCTCTTTCAAATTGCTTGTGTGATGTGGATTGACGATCTTTGAATGTGATGAATCTTGTGAGACATTGCACTTTCAACTGCTTGAGACTTCTTTTCTTTCTTTTCTTTGATTGAGGACAATCAAGTATTCATGTTTGGGGGGTTTGATAAGCTCATATTTATACTCACTTATCTATATTTTTCTCCATTGTTTCAGTGCAATTAGGTTTGGTTTTTAGTTATTTCTGTGCATGAGTCTACTTTAGAGGATGTTATGCCTTCTATGGTACGTTTTGCAGGTATTTAGGGTTAAAAAGAGGTGAAATGGTGAAAGAGCCGAGTTACACAGCGTTGCCGCTTCGATTGACGCACGGGAAGTTGACCAAAATTGGAAGACAAAGCCAAAAATCTAAAGAAGGACCTTTGTGTCGATCGACGTGGTGCATGTCGATCGACACAAAGGCCGGATGTCGATCGGAGGCAAGGCAGAAGAAGAAGGCTCGATATGTGCAAACATGTCGATCGATAGGCTCCCTGTCGATCAATACGAATGACAGTTGCAGGCATGTCGATCGACAGGGAGCCTGTCGATCGACACGGAGGCCTGAGAAGGAGATTTTGGCTTGTTTTGGCAATTTTTATTATTTTAACCCAATACCCAGTTTAGATGTTTTGGCTCCTCTATAAATACTCTACTTATTATGCACGAAATCTTTCTGGTTTTTACACTTAGAATATTTTAGCATTGGAGTTTTTACAAGACTTTGAAGGTTCCTCTTCAATTTTAAAGTATTCTATAATATGTTTGTTTTTGTTCTAGTTATGTTTTGTGGCTAGAACCCTAACAGGTTCTAGGGCTATGTGTATTCTCTTCTGATGCATGTTTATTGAAATTAACTCGAATAGCATGGTTTAATTTGTTGAGATTAATTTAATAATCTAGATTTAAAATGGATCGAGATATGAATTTGAGTCTAGGTTTGAAGTTATCAATCGAAGGACCGAGAGGTGAAGATTGTTAATAGGATAAGGGAATTAATTATATTTGTTTTCTGTCTCAAAAGGAAGAAACTTGTATAGGAATTAATTAGATGTTTATTGAGATTAACTAAATTGGTGTTCTTGAGACCGAGAGGATAAAGTCGCTGTTTAGTAATATAGGATTTAATTGCCAGACCAGGGAATTTAATCCACTAAAATCTATTGTTTCCCTATTGCTGAGTTGATGAATATTGCATGTTGATGATTAGAATATATGCCCTAGGATCTGTATTTTCCTTTAACTGTTTTCAAATCCTTTATTTTCTCGCATTGCTATCTTTAAGTTTCCAAACAAAATCCCTTTTCCAAAACCCTCAAACATCTATGTTCTAGAAATTGTGGCTGGTACTTTGGCTATTTTGTTGCACAGTCCCTGTGGGATCGACCACCTACGAATGTAAAAATTTATTTGCTCGCTGCTTTCAACAGTGTTATCAGGGAGACGGAGTAAAAGGTGGTGTTGGGTTGAAATCCCCGGTGTCGGGGCTCTCGCAATTTTGGGAGTCAGGAATTGAAGACATTCTTAATAGAAGGCAGAAACCTAGGGAAGAAGAAAGGAAGAAGACAAACAAACCGGTCAGTCGACATCCGATTGCAACCCTAGTTCTACCCTTCCTCTGTACCCCGGAAGTAATGACAAAAGAAGAGGAAATGCGAAGAGAGAAGGGCAAATTACCTGGAATTCGTGAATTAACCACCGGGGAAGAACGCGAGAAGCATTCGCCGAAAATCGCACAAGTAGAGAGAAGACAAGGAGAGGGAGAGAGAGAGAGAGAGAGAGTGAGTGGGTCTTGGAAATGTAATATTCAAATCCCTAAAAATGACGGTTAAAAGACTCGCGCTCGTTCGACTGTCCACAACCACCCTTAGACTTCACGATAATTACGTGACTGCCATTACTCAGGGCAGCAAAATTTGAAAGCAGTCCGAAAATTTGGACTTCGAAAAAGCAGTTCGCATGAACGAACTTTCGCAAGATTTTCGAAAGAAGTAAATTTCACTTCGAATTTGACTTTCTGACATTAAAAAGGTCCTGAGCCTAAAAAAAGACCTCTAAATGAGAACTGAAATGGCTCGCAGGGGCTGACCAGATGGCTAACATTTTATCAGACAAAACCCGAATTGTCCTTCCTATGAGCTGCAATTTCGGGCCCGCGGCTATGGCCCTTGCTGCAATTTCAAAGAATTGCACAAGTAAGAAGGATCACCCACAGAGGAATTGATCCTTCGGGCCGGGGAGACGCTCTTACAGCTCTTCTAAATATACTGAGTTCCCGATTTTGAGGAGTTCAAAGAGCCGACATCTGGGAATATACAATTTGCCTACCAAAACGGCGCGATTATTCGATCTATCAGACTATCTAGAGCATACCCTGCTAAGTCGAAGGGCTTTTGTTGGGGGTCGATTTCAGTGACCTAATTACCAATCCAAATAAATGGCCCAATTTAACAGCCCATAAGCAAGGCCCATGATTATTTTGCAGGAGCAAAAGTGGATCGGCCCAAGAGAACAGTTCGAGTGTAGATCGAGCCAGGGAAACTAAGTAAAGCAATTCGATGGAGAAAGCAGTCTGACCAAAGGGAGTTCGATTCAATCAAAGAGTGGTCCGATGAGAGAGGCGGCTGTAACGGAAGAATTGCGAACTGCCCAACGGTCGGAAAAGCTACTTAATGGTGAGGGGTTACGATCGCGAGCTCTTCGGGCAAACGGTTGGAAACGCATGCGGAAGACCAGGAATGCATTAAATACTACCTGGCGGAAAAATAGGAAACATTCAAGCTTATAAATATCCCTTGTAAACCTCTTTTTTCGGGCATCTGAGCTCCAATATAAAATTCTCAAGCAATTTCAATCTCGGGAGTTTTTTCGCTGTAATTTCATTGGAAATGAGGAGTTTCTCAAATTGATTCTATATCGAATATCAACTGTTTTCATTCTCGAGCTAAAATACGTTGTGATTTAATTCTTTAGTACATAAGTTCTCTAGTTATTTTCTGCACTCTTCCGTTTATATCATAAAAGTTCCTGGGGCCAATTTGTCCAACAAAAACACCCTCAACACAATACATGAACAAATAATTTAAATTGAATGAGATAAGATTATTTAAAGTTTTATAAAGATATTAGATGAGAGAGAATATGTAGAAGAAAAATAAGTGTGTCTGATAGGAAAGAGATTATGAAATTTATTGTGGTCCATCATGATTAACTTACCTAAATGCCCTTAATTATAATTTAAAATAAAAATAAAATTTAAATATCAAATTTTAAGAATAAATCTGGACTAATTATTTCATCAAATTAAAGGACAATATTTATTCTCTTCTCCTATCTAAAATGGACTTATGATAGGATCACCACACTTATATATATATATATATATAAAGGAGGGATCATGTAAAAAAAATCCCCCTGTAAGAAAAAAGAATGAATCATGTCCATCAGATCTAAAAAAATCAATGGCTGATATGCAAACAAGCAATGACTAAAACACAATCAAGCAACAAAATAATCAAGCAACAACTTAAATACAATCAAGCAACATTGTAATCAAGCAACGACCTGAACACAATCAAGCAACGTCATAAACACAATCAAGCATCTTTCTCACTTTCTCACGTTAAGAATTTTCTCACTGGATCTGCTCCCTATATATATATGTATATATATATATATATATATGTATAGGGTAGTGATCAGGTGAGAATAGGAGTTACTATGAGAAATAAGAATAGATCTCGCGCGTCCATCTCATCAAATCGATGAACATGATTCATTCTCAGCAAATTGAAAAATGCGGCATTTTTGCTCCAATATCATACAAGTTTTTGCCTTTAAAGGCTAAAACTGTAAAAAAAACTCAAACACAAAAAAAAAAATAAACATCTTCTTCTTCAAAGCAGCAACACGAGCGTAGTCTCTATAAAACTCAATACCAACTTCAACAGTTCTAAAAACTCTGCCCTTAAAATTCTTCATCTCATCAACACACTTTGGAATAAATGAACCTGTAAGATACAAAAATGCACAAAGTTAACACTAAAGATGCACAATATAATAGTAAAAATGAACGTCGATCTGAATAAAATAAATTTTTTTAAACTATATTCATGCACAATAAACAAAGTCGAGACCGAACACGAATGCGAAATCCAGAAACAAAGAAAAAATTTGATCGACAGAAGAAATATAAATCAAATCGAACGAAGAAGGAAGAAGAAATCAAATCGCGCGAAGAAAGGAATAAAAAATCTAATGAGATACTATTTCAGATTTTTAAAAAAAAGCTAAAATTACAAAAATAACCTTAATTTTGCAAAACTGCAGGGTAATCGAGGAAAACTGCACACGGAGTGAAATAGATCATGAACGTTGAAATCACAAAAGAAAAGGCTAAGATTTATTCTCATTTCTCATACTAAAAACTATTCTCATATGATCACTACTATATATATATATATAATTTTAAACTATGTTTGCATCATTCGTACACTAATATTCAAAATGGTCTAGACGATATACACATTTTATTGTTTTCACTTTAATTGAATAGTTTTTTAAACCGTTTTAACATGTCGAATCAAAGCATTTTAATATGGTTTGACCGGTTTAATTTGAAATGATTATTTGGCTGATTTGATTTGGGAATATTTCAAATCGTAATTATTGATTAATTTGGTCGGTATTTCACCCTTCAAACCGAATTGTGTACACCCCCACTGTCCTAATCTATTATTTTATAAAAAATGTAGCATACATAAATAAATATATATATATATAATTTAAAATTTTTATATTCAATCATGACAAATTAAATCTCTTAATCAGATATATTATCCACATTAATTAATTGTTTAAGTTAAGGCTCTATTATATTTATGCTATAAGATAAGTATTTTCATGTAGGTCCTAAGTGGAGACAATCATTCACGGATTATCCGATTTATTTCTGAATAACTGTTTCAACAGATGGCGGGTGTTTGTATTCCCTTGGATCCTTCCTCATCCATCACACAATAAACCAACTCTTCCTGTTTTCTAGTGCTTCGTTTCTTAGCTGCTCATCTTCAAAATCCCTTCACCACCTAAGTTTGTCTCACAACTCTGCCATTCCACTCCATGACAATGCGTAACATGAATTTTGTTTTTCAAGATTCGTTATTAATTAAGATTAATTTTATTAATTAATTGCCATATATAATTTGACAAGTGAAGAGTTCCCTTGAGATCAAAAGTAATAGGTCTACAATAATTTGGTGGCAAGATATGACTAATTATCTAACCCTTTGATTATAAAAGTAATTAAATTTTGTTGGATATTGGAGACGCCTATATGGTAGCTGGGAAGGCAACAGATAGTGGTGGCGTCCCATAAATCTTTCGTGATTGCCTTAGCTAATTAATAATCAAAAACTGGCATACATAAACATGTCTACTGCCAAATGATCGGCAAATATGAAATATAGACGCGACATGAATTGATGAGACCCAAGGCATGTAAGGATGTACGTGTTTTATGCGCAATATCATTGGGGCGGTTCATTAGCATCTAAATTAAAACATGTGGCCCAAAGTTGATTCACACAGAGGTTGTCCGACCATATCTTTGTAGTTTTCTCAGTGTTGCAGTCTGCTCGACTCCATCTAACAACCTAAGCCTTTCCATTTGTGTGCAACGTGATCAAGAGATGTCCATTATACTATATCCTTGTATGCCCTCTCACCATTGAACCTTCTTCTCTCCCACATCTCTCAGTTTGATCTGTTCAAGATGAAGGTTAATTGATCGACCAAATTCTTGCATTAACTTGGGACTACTCAGTTCTTGTACTAATTTTGGATCATCTTCTTGCTTCATGTGTATGCAGTTACTAGGTTGGATGCACCGTAAGCTCATGCAGAATAGTATAGACCCATTGAAGAGTCCCACCATAGGTAATAACTTAGCTTCCTCAAACTTCTCTCTCTTCTTCTTCTTCTTCTTCTTCTTCTTCTCTCACATACATGCATGCTGTTCAGGAGCTGCCTCCAGCTTCTCACTTCAGACACTCCCCCATGAACAACAAAACTACTTCATGGAGCCTACGAGGTTGTCTCACAGCTCCAACATCAAATTCCACGACTCCAAGTTTGAAGAATCGTTCGAATTTCTGTCGATCGGCACTTTTGGTCATGTGGAGCTGCTCAACGCTGATGAGCCCCCGACGCCGACACTCCCCGTGTCGATCGAAGACCTGACGGATATAACTGAAACCGACCTGGATCTCATCAACTACGAGTTGGAGAGGTTTCTTGATGCTGAAGAGACGGAGACGCCGGAGAGGAGCAGCCAGGCGAGCATCATAACGCTGAGTTATAAGCCGGTTGACGGATCAGACTCGGAAGGGCACATCCACATGGCTTGCCCTCTGCAAAACTATCTGTTCGCGGCGTCTGTGGAGCTGGTGGAGACGGAGAGAGAGGTGAAGAGAGAGAGGGCCTCGCTGGGGGAGCTGTTCAAGAGGAGCAACTGCAACATAGTTCAGGATGATGATGCAGCAGTAGTTAAGAAATGTGGAGGAGCAGAAGAGCCTAGGAAAGGAAATGTGGCTGATTTTATGAAGAAGGTGGTGAAGAAGTTCCATTCATCGACCGCTGCGCCACCAAACCCAACCAAGAAGAAGCTCTCCAAGGTCTGTTTCCTCACTTGATCTAAAATATTATAAAAACTGATGCTTTGATCCCAATTAAGCATGTTAATGTGTGAAGATGTGAGTATATTAGTCAAGCCGAATCAAGTATGACTTGAAATTGATTTAATATTAACTGAGTGGAGCTTAAACCTCGAGATTTAAAATAGGCTCGTAAGTCTTATCAATGTCGAAATTAAATCAAATTCGAGTCCAGCTTAAATTCACAAGCCTTACCAATTTTAATATAATATTAAATCTTATTCCTAAATTTATAACTTAGTTATAAATAATTTAATTTTTTATTAAAAAATAAAAATCAAAGTCAACCAAATTGAATCTAACATGACACCAAATCTAACTTGAACTCAGAACTTGACCCTACTTACCTTACTCAGATGGACTCATGAGCTTATACGTGTAGTGTTTTCATATATCGGCAAAATAATTTCTACATGCTTTGCAGTTCTTGGAGTTTCTCACAAATCATAGTCGTAGGCGCATTTTAATTCTTAACATGAGTATTTTTTTTTATCCCACAAAAAGAATGTCGGTGTATAATAGGAAAAAATATTGGTATTATATCGAAAAAATATTTAAATCACCGAAGTTTTGTTATACTATAATTTTTTATAAGGTATTATAAAGTTTTTGATTTAAAAAAATAAAATAAAATATTTTGTAAATGCTCGATTGCTCTCTACTTTTCAAAATAATTGAGAGTTACCCCTAAAAACATAATTAAAAATAGAAACGTTTGCTTCACTATATGCTCTCTCTTGTACATGTGCACAAGTAAATTGGGGTGTGTGGTGACTGCAGAGCATTGTAAAAATGTTCAGCAAGAAAGTTTACCCAGAGGAGATGACAGAGAAACAGTTTATGAAGCTGGCAAAGGGTAGGAACAAAAGCAAGCATGAGGAATCAGACACAAAAAAGACTAAGAAGAAAACAATCAAACTATCATTGGCCGGAATCTGCAAAGGTGCTTCCCCAGTAAATGCAGGCCATTGGATTAAGACTGATTCCGACTGTAAGTTCATCTTCTAACACTCATCTTTATCAACTCCACTCCCCTAACTCGAACCCCATTAATGTTAATGTGCAGACTTTGTGTTGGAGCTGTAGCACCCAAATCCTCCTCGTCTTCTTCTTCTTTCTTCTGCCTGTGTGAATCTGGAGTTTGCTTGTGCATTGCATGTTAAGAAGTGTGAAGTTAAATCAAAAAATATATATATAATAGAAAAACGAAAAACAGGGTCTCCTTCCAATGAATGTAAAGTGATGCTGCACTGCCACTGCATGTTATCTTTTGCTGTATTTGAATTTGATTACTGTATTTTCATGTGAATGCCATCATCATCATGTCATGTCATGTCATGTAATGGTGGCACCAAAAACAATTCTATTTGTGTTTGAATTGTGATAAGTGTCATTGTTGAAGATTTATGGCTTTCAAGAATGACAAATGATCTAGCTCGTGGAAAAATGAATAGAATTGTCAAATTTCAGGATTTTCAATTATTCTCAAGAAATGCTAAAAATAGCAAGTGCGGCGCCAACATGCATGGCTATTTGCTCATACTCCCTTATCTTAGTCGATCTCTCCAAACTCAAAAACTAAATTAATTCACCTCGATCCCCCCACAAACTCTTATCCACTACATCACCTCCTAATTCCAGAAACCCTTTCAGTAAAGCAAAAAGTAGAGAAGAAAATGAGAGGACAAGATCAGCAGCTCTACGAGCTGTGGTCAATGATCAGTCACATCTTCCGTTCGCCGCCTTTTCCAATCCCCTTACCCACCCTCTCTCCGTCGTCTCCTTCCACTTCGCGGCGGCCCCAGATTTCTACGGCCGCCTTCGGGTTGCTTTTTCTTGGGATTTCGATGGCACTCATGCTCTTCGGAATAGTTACTTTCTTCATCGGATTTGTGTTGATGCCACTGGTGATGATGCTAGTCATGCTGTTTTCTCTCGCCGGAATTGTCTCCAAGCTGTCGGAAATCGGTCGTAGTATACTCTGGCCTACCACCACCGATTACAGTAAGCCTGCACTAGGTAACAAACCACACACATCTCCATTTATATATTTTCAAACTTACAGATTCCTAAAAGACTAAATGATCTTCAACTAGTTGCAAGACTTCTCTTCTCTTGGTTGATCATTTTTCCGAGTTTTAACAATTAATTGTAATTATATTACACGTGCAGCGTGGAATTACTCAGACTAAGGGACTACTTGTTGTACTACATAAGACGCTTTATTGAGGAAAAGATGAGACAGAATTCACGCCTTGTCGGAATAATAGGAAGTTTCTAGAGGTTATAGCAAGTGATTATAGTCTCGAGGTGAGAATAGATCGGATTACTAGTGATATTATTCATATAGCTACTGTTACATGCTAAAGAATTTTGTGTATATGGATCTAGTTATATCGAGTTTTTGAATGAAATCTTCTATTTTCTATCGTGATCTATATAATCTTTTTCTTTATATATGTAATGGAAATAAGAAGGGTATGTGGGCAATCAAAAGCTTCCAAGACTCTGCGAGCTCCTCTGGCTTTTAGCAAGCTACCCTTGCTTTTCTGGTTGCTTTTAGTAGCTACAATTTTGTACATCCCTAGAAAAGCAATGTGAAAAAGGAAGGTTCACATATTCAAATAATTGGAAGCTTGCACACAAAAAGAACTAGTGTCAACTTCCAAAAAAGCAATCCCATTATGCTTTCCCTCCTTTCAAATCCTACCCTGTGAGAAGTTTGGCATCCTCTACTCTACTTGTTTGTTAAGAAACATCAATCAAGGCACTACATATATCTGTCTGCCTGCTTATTTTGTAGTTTTCTTGGAAGAATTAGTTGAAAAATCAAGTAAACAAAACACATATACAGAGTAGGCAGAGAAATGGGACCTGATTGGGGGCCGGTGGTGGTGGCGGTGGGGCTGTTCATCCTGCTATCGCCGGGGTTGCTATTCCAGCTGCCGGCAAGGGCTGGTTTCATCGAATTTGGTAACATGTATACCAGTGGGATCTCAATCCTTGTGCATGCAATTTTGTACTTCTGCATCTACACTCTCTTGGTGATTGCTATAGGAGTTCATCTACATGCTGACTAGATCAACTCATTTTCCTCATCTCCTGTTATTTGTTTCCTAATGAAATTCTGAATCACATCACATGGATTTATGGTCAAACCTTATGTTTTTCTTCATATGTGTTGTATTTGATTCTCTCTCAACAAATTCCAAATGCTCACAAATAGCATATGCTCTGTCAATTTCCATCAGCACAAGTTAATCAAGAATCACACACACACTCACACAATGGATTAGAGGGCAAAACAACTGTATATTGTCTGGGATCCATATTTATACATATACTATGGTGTTCTAATGAATCAACAGCCAACAAGTACAGCACTCTGAACTCAAACAAGTTACAAAAATTCTTGCAATATTTTCAGAAAAAAAAATAATAATAATTAAAAATTAATAGATATATTGAAAGAGAACCAGCAAAGCAGAGAGCATTGTAGAAGAAAATGATATTAATTCTGCAAATGTAAACAATTAACCTTTTCCATTAAAGAAAAAGAGGGTAGCCCACCATTGGAGGTAAAGACTTTAAGGGATGTAGGCGACTGAACGTCCAAGATGAGAAAAGCATAGACAAGGAATTGTACAACTCCGATAAGCACTGGGGTCCAGTCCGCCATCGTTGCAACCTATCGACGGGCAATGGGTTAGAAACTGAAAAGGAGAGCACAACTGTCATGTCTCACCACCACTATCAACTATTTATGAAAAAGAAGTAGCAGGTCACGATTTGAGATTCAAAATAAAATAGGCAAGTTAAGAAACATATACAAGTGGGACGCACCTTTTTCTATGATATTTGTGGATTTTTTATGAAAGAAAAGGCAGATGGTGTTGAGGAATATAGAATGTTGGTGCGCCATCTTCCATCAAGGTAAGCTTCACCGTGGTCACTTCTTTACAGAATCAGGTTTTTCAAGAGAAACAAAAAGTAGGAATAACACAAACTCTCTCCAGCAATTTGTCTAAGCTCATCCAAATCAAAGTCTTGTTTCTTGTAAAATTGTTCGACGAAAAACCTGACTGAACTTGAGGCTGTGCTGCTCCTGCTCCTCCTCGAAAGCCTGCGTCTGGATCCATTCTCACGCCATAGCACCGCCTCTTTCTCAACTTCTGGATTTTGGTTCTCTCTCATATCCACAATTTCTTTATAAATTCAAATTCTTCTACTTATAGAATTTCTTGTTTTACTGACATTTTCTTTGTTGAGTTGAATCTTTGTATTATGACTTCTTGAGAAAATTATGCTGGTTGATGTTTTAGAAGATTTCATTCTTATCACAAAACGACTCTGATATATTGTGCAATAAGTATACACTTATTCATAACTCATCACCCATATATCTGTATACAAATTGACATTAATTATTCTGTGTGAATCCCGCAAATCTCATCAATTGAATGTGGAGCAATCCCTTCGTATTTCTCCTTGGACTCCAGTTTTGACGCCAACCCTTCCCAGCTTGGTGATTGCAGTGATGAACGCTCCAAAGAAGTCGCCAGACATTTGGGCGAAGTCCACCACAGTTTGCTTAGAAGCTGGATCAGTAAACAGCACCTGATCGGATGAAAACAGGCCTTTCCCTCTCACCAGATTCTGATAGTAGACATTGTCAAATGTGCGTGGTGTCACAGGATCCATGTTTATGGCTATCCGCGGGTCCACGTTCTGAGGGCAGTCTTGCATCAACTGCAGCGCGTAGTTCGGATCCAGAGTCGGGTCGACCGGGTTGAAAGACGAAAACGAGTATAGCCTCTTTGCAAAACGGCTGCAGTGGGAGAATCCCAGCGTATGGCATCCTGAAAGTGCGATCATATCAGTCTGAGAAAGGTTATGCTTGGCGAACATGGTGTTGAGTTGGACCAGATTGAATTCTGGCTCCGGCAAGTTCCCGGCAACCCGAGAAGCTTCGGAGATAAGTCCATCCCGCCTTCCTAGCTCCACATTGTAAGCTGGCCCTCCTGCCTGAACATGCAGAAACATTACAACAATTACATGATCCTAGGTTTGAGTTTGATCATGAATATTAGAATGTCGATTACCAGGAAGACCACGTCTCGAGCAGCAACGGCTAAGATGTCTGCACAGGAAACTATACCGGGACACTCAGCCTCCACGGCTTGTTTGGCCTTAACAACGGTGTCGAAGCCGTCTCCTGCTAATGAGAGATTGTCCGGGGCATCTTTCTCGGCATCGTTGTTGGGTGAAGAGATGAGAACGGAGGCATCACATCCCTGCTCATCAATTTAGAGGTTAATTATGTTGAAAATGGAAAGATCAAGAGTAATAATCAAAGCCACAAATGTTGAAAATGGAAGAGATCAAGAGCAGCAATCAAGGCCACAAAGATCGGAGAAGATTAAGCAATCAAGAATCAAATAAAATCATTTATTTATTTCTATAATTTCATCCTATTTAAAGGGCACCTTGTACGTGTTTCAAATGATCATCAAAGAAGAAACAATCTCTCTTTTTCTATCAATCATGTCAACCCCTAAATCTAACATGGTATCAGAGCAGGTTTAATACCCTGTCTCTGCAAACCCAAAACCAAAACCAAGGCTCAGAAATGAGTTCATCATAGCCAAACCGTTCTCAGCCCCTCAGCAAAATCAAGGCAGATATAGCATAACCTTTCCTTCCTTCTCAACCCTGAAACCAGATCAAGCACCATGTCAGATGAAAAGAAAAATACCCTAGCTTAGCTCTCCCGATAGGCAGGTTTAAAACTCATTCACTACCAACTAATCTCCTATTTCGTCCCAACTCTAAAGCTGCTCAATTCTCTCACCTCTGCCGCCGCTGCCACCGCCGCAGCCGCACTCTTCACAATCTGAAAACAATGGCGTATGTCGCAGTGAAGCCGACGAAGCTCGGATTTGGAGGAGCAGCGGCAAGAACCAGCGCCGAAAAAGACGGCGGCAGAAGCAGCGCCGGATGGAGCGGAATCCGCGTCGCCGGGGGCGCCGTCGGTTCTGGAGGAGCGGCGGCGAGAGGCGCCGAGGCAGACGGCGCGAGAACCAGCGCCGGAAGGAGCGTCGCAGCGGCGAGAATCAGCGCCGCTGGGGGCACCCGTCCTGGAGGAACAGCGGCCGAGGCAGACGACGGCCGTGCAGGGCGAATGAACTGGGCAGACGGAGCCCCGGCGACGGTTATCGCCGGTGAAGGTGATCAGGCAATGGTGACAAGATTTGGAGAGGAGGGAGGCGGTGAGTTCGTCGAAGGTAAAGGGCCTATTTTTAATAATACATGTTGTGTTTGCAATTCAGTCCCTGGATTTCTAACTCCTTCAATTCAGCCCCCCCATCCTTTTAAAAACCTAAATAACTACCCATCCTTATGTAATTACACTTGCAAAAATAAATCCATACCAAAACCTTTTTTTCAAGGATGGATTTTTGACTGTGGAGCTACCGACACTATGTCCTTTGATAGAAAAGATTTTTTAAACCTGTCAAAATCCACTAAAACACATATCCAAACCGCTAGTGGTGACTTGATAGAAGTAGTAGGATCTGGTACGATTCAAATATCCCCGTCCTTATACCTCTCAAATTGCCTATTTGTTCCTTCTCTCTCACACAAACTCTTATCCATTAGCCATATTACCCGTGACTTAAACTGTACATTTCTCGTACACCCGTCCTTTTGTATCTTGCAGGATATCAGGACGAAGAAGATCATTGGACGTGGCACTGAGAAGCAAGGATTGTACTGTGTCGATGAGGTCGAGCAGAATGGTACTACATTACTCACTCATTCAGCTAATAAAAACTTGTGGTTATGGCATAGGAGGTTAGGTCACCCTTCTAGAGAGTATTTGAAATTATTGTTTCCTGATTTGGTTCAAAACTCCGTTTTTTCTTGCGATACTTGTGTTATGGCCAAAAGCCACAGACATTCTTTCCAACCTAAGAATAAACGAGTTGATCATATATTTTCTCTTGTTCACTCTGATGTGTGGGGACCTGCTCCATTTTTGGGTGGTAGTCGTTTTAAATACTTTCTCTTGTTTGTTGATGATTGTTCTAGGATGACGTGGATTTATTTTTTAGAGAACAAATCCCAAGTCTTCGAAAAAATAACTCTGTTTTATGCCATGGTCCAAACTCAATTTAACAAGAAAATTCAAATTCTCCGTTCTGATAACGGCAGGGAATTCGTTAATTCCTCTGTACTAAATTTTTGTCAACAAAAAGGCATAATACACCAAACCTCCTGTCCCTATACCCCCGAACAAAATGGGGTCGTAGAAAGGAAAAACAGAATCATTCTAGAAATGACCCGTGCCATTATGATTGATTCTTGTGTTCCCACCACCTTATGGCCAGAAGCAGTTGCAACCAGTGTCTATCTTCTAAACAGACTACCAACCAAGGTTCTCCAATTTCAAACTCCTCTTCAACACCTCTCTTCCCATGTTACCATACCTTCAGCACTTTCTCTTGAACCTAGAATTTTTGGCTGTTCCGTCTTCGTGCACATTCCAAAGCATGAGCGAACCAAATTCTCGCCGTGTGCTGAAAAGTGTGTATTCGTGGGATATGGGGTAAATCAGAAAGGGTATAGATGTTATAACCCAAAAACCCGGCAAGTCATTACTACCATTCATTGTGACTTTCTTGAAACCGAGTATTTCTACCGGAGCAATTTTGGCGGTCAGGGGGAGAACAAACAGGAAACTATTGACCCCCTAAACTGGCTAACCAATTTTCCTACATCTGATCATCTGCATATACCATCTGGTCAACCCTCAGAGGACTCAGTACAACCCGAGCTCGAGGTGTCACCTCCAAGATCTCCTGAAATACTGATATCCTCGGGAAATAATGGTAACATTTCTTCACTCCCTTCTGAATTACCCAATCCTGATATACCCAGCTTTTATCTTCCGCCTAATATACCCGGTGAATTAAGGGAGCCGGAACCCGAGACTGTTTTGCAGGAACAATATGTACTTCCTCCCCGGAGCACAAGAGGCATACCTCCTAAACGATATTCCCCTGAAAAAGAGAGTCGAAGAAGCAAGTACCCTATTGGTTCCATTGCCCGAGTCAACCTCTCTAAAGAAGCCACAGCCTATGAAAAATCCTTGTATTCTGAGGAGATACCTCCCTCTGAGGTAGAAGCACTGAGGATTCCACACTGGAGAGAAGTGATTCAGAAAGAGATGGATGCTCTTGCCAGGACTAACACCTATGATAAATGCCAACTGCCCGAAGGGAAGAAACCTATTGGGTGTAGATGGGTTTTCACCATTAAAAGGAAACCAGATGGATCCATTGAGCGATATAAGGCTCGGTTAGTCGCTAAAGGGTACACTCAGACCTATGGTATTGACTATTCCGAGACTTTCTCTCCAGTGGCCAAAATGAACACAGTCAGGGTTTTGCTTTCTATTGCTGCGTCTAAGGATTGGGCCCTCCATCAGTTCGATGTCACGAATGCCTTTTTACATGGAGATCTGAAAGAAGAAGCCTACATGCTCCCACCCCCCGGGTTCTCTCATGAATTTAGGAAAGGTGAAGTCTGCAGGCTCAAGAAAACTCTTTATGGTCTCAAACAATCTCCTAGAGCATGGTTTGGGAGATTTACTGCCGTTATGAAGAAATTGGGTTTTCTGCAAAGCAACTCTGATCATACTCTCTTTATCAAACGAAGAGGGAACCTCCTGACATGCCTTATCATTTATGTCGACGACATGATCTTGACCGGAAATGATACAGAAGAAATTGGCAAGTTAAAGGCAAACTTGTTCAAGGAATTTGAGATGAAAGATTTGGGAAGGTTGAAATATTTCCTTGGCATTGAGGTCCTTAGGTCAAAACAAGGTATTTTTATCAGTCAGAAGAAGTATACGCTTGATCTTATTGTTGAAACTGGACTTCTAGACTGTAAAGCAGCCGTAACTCCAATTGTTGTTAACCATGGGCTCCGGATCAGAGAAGGGGCCGAATTGGTAGATCGCGGTCAATATCAACGACTAGTGGGACGCCTCATCTATCTCTCCCACACCCGACCAGACATATCATATGCTGTTGGAATTGTGAGTCAGTTCATGCACCATCCTCAAACCGAACATATGGAGGCTGCTCTGAGGATAGTCAAATATCTAAAGGGTACCTTCGATTTTGGCATTCTCTTCAGAAAATCCGACAATCTTGAGATCCAGGTTTACACAGATGCAGACTGGGCAGGAAATCCGGTCGATAGGAGATCTACCGCCGGTTACTTTGCTCTTGTTGGGGGAAATCTTGTTTCGTGGAGAAGTAAGAAGCAAAAGGTGGTTGCACTGTCCAGTGCAGAAGCTGAATTTAGAGGAATTAAGAGTGGTCTAACTGAAGTCCTATGGTTAAGGAAACTGATGAAAGAACTTGGCCTGTTCTCTGGAAAGACCTGTCGACTTCTTTGTGACAACAAGGCTGCTATAAGCATCTCCAACAACCCTGTCCAACATGATCGGACAAAACATGTGGAGGTTGATCGACATTTTATAAAAGAGAAGATTGAGGATGGTACAATTGCTCTTCCGTATGTCTCCTCGAAAAATCAGCTGGCTGACATTCTGACCAAAGCAGTGGATTCTAAGAGCCTTTCGGATGTTTTAATCAAGTTAAATATCGGCAATCCCGATACTTAACTTGAGGGGGAGTGTTGAAAATGGAAAGATCAAGAGTAATAATCAAAGCCACAAATGTTGAAAATGGAAGAGATCAAGAGCAGCAATCAAGGCCACAAAGATCGGAGAAGATTAAGCAATCAAGAATCAAATAAAATCATTTATTTATTTCTATAATTTCATCCTATTTAAAGGGCACCTTGTACGTGTTTCAAATGATCATCAAAGAAGAAACAATCTCTCTTTTTCTATCAATCATGTCAACCCCTAAATCTAACAAATTAGCCATTGCTGGTGCTGTCTCTTTCACTTATTCAATTATCACAAAGTAAAGTTGTGCTGTATTGAAACTCTCTGTTTCTTGAACTCTAATAATGTTTCCATGCTATACATACATCAGCTCTGCCTACACGTAAACTAAATTGCACACAAAATAACTTAGGCATGCTTGTACCTCAACGAAACAGTCATGGAAGAAGAGGCGGACAGTTGCCGGAATGGTGACGAACGTCTGGTTTATCTTTGACACCACAGCCCTCCTTATGATATTCTCAACGTTGGGACATGTTGACCTATAGAAATTCTCCCTTAGTTGGGCCTCTCCACTCTTCACTAGTATGCATATTATCAACACATGACAGAGCACTTCACCACATCTCCCCATCCCCTCTTCCTCTCTCTCTCTCTCAATCTGTTGTGTGTGGCTTCTCTTCTGATGGTCCAAACTGAATCAAACAGTTAGAATATAAGCAAATAGGATGATGACTTTGAGCAACAGAGTGTTTGTTATACTGTATAAGGTAGTTGTTGTATTGTATTTGGTCCAAGACTGAGGCTACACCTGCTGAAGCCTAAATATTTTACTAATTTATCTAATTGTGACAGGAAATTTATTTATTTTTCTTTAAATATGACCAAGTTCTTGCATGATTTGCTTTTACGATGTTGCTCCATTGATTATTGAAGTTTTCAACCCGTGTTACTTGTTCGCTACTCGTCTGAAAATCATTTTTAAGAGCAGTGTTCATTTGCAACCGTTGATTTCGGTTGGGATTGAGAAATCAAGCTTGAGTATTGTCTCTCTCTTTTTCGGGTTAAAATCCTCTGTCCCATATTGTGTTCCACTTGATGTTCCATTGTTTCGATTACTAATTTTAAATTATGTTTTTACGAAAATAAAAATCAGGTATAATACAATATGGTCTAATTGATTTATAAGAATAAAAAACAAAATTTTATAAGAACACAAATTATAGTTATAAGTTAATCAATTTTAATAATTAAATTTTAGTTAAAAATTGAAAAATAATTACTAAAAAATATTATATACCCTAATTGGGTGGGATGAACCCTATGGTTGAACTTATAAAATTAATCCAAATTATAATAAATTAAGATTATAAAAAAATATTAAATAAAAATTAATAATTTTAATAGTGGAACACAAAAAGTGGGACAGAGGATCTCATGCCCTCTTTTTCTAGGGAAATCATTTATTTCAATCTTGAAACTAGATATCTTAATTATTTAGTTAACTATTAGAATTTCTATAAATGCTATGAGGATTGATATTGCTAATATACATGTGTAAGTGAATAAATATAATATCTTAAAATCTTTTTTTAACTACAATATTAGCTTGTATTTATGCATTAGGAAATGTTGAGATAATGTGAAGTCAAAGTTTTAAATGAGTCGAGTTGAACTCAATCAACAATAGTTTAAACTTATTCAAAATAATATCGAGCACTAATAATTATGTTGACTATCCAATGAGTCGAGTTAAAATGAAATTTTAATTGAATGGAACATACCTCAAATTCAAACAGTTTAACGTTTTCTACCTATTTACTCAATTGTTACATCTTGAGCTAGCTAGTTGGAATTCATACAAAGCTGGCAAGATTTATTTAAAAATTTAAGCAGTGAAAATGACATGGTAACAAATCCCTATCTACAAACCTACTCAGCATTTCTTTCAAATGGAAGAATACAATGTGTTGTTAATTCTCTTACGCCATTGTTTATTTGTCAACCTATCCTACCCCAATAATTGTAACTTCAATTTTTTTCCATAATTATATACGAGATCATTCATATCAATATCCATCTAAAAATATGCACTCAAATTCGAAACAAAAATTAAATCAACCCATTATCCTATGGTTGTGTGACAACAAGCAGTCCCAAATTCTTTTTGCATTTCAACCATTCAATATCATCATCTTCTTGTTTTTTCTTTTTCAGAAAATTGAATCTATATGTATGTGTTTGTAAATCAATGCGAAATTAAAATTAAGAAATCTCCTTTACTTTATATAATCTACCAATTTGGTTTAATTCATGGTCTATTTGCTAACATTATTCGTTAACTGTAGCGTGTAGTAATAGAGAGATGAGTGCTTGCTAGTTCACTTGAAGTTATATTTAGGACGAAATAATATTGTGGTAAAACGGGTAGGTGTCTCCATGAGATTTTAAATTTTTTGTATATTAATATTTAAAAATAAATAAAATTACAAGAGGATTAATCAAGCACCCACAATGCTCAAATGCGTCGGGTTATATTTATATAAGATGATGTATATAAACTTAATCCAAAATATACATATATATAAATATAAAGACCAAAACCAATTTTTTTCTTTAAATTAAGTTATTTGTTCCTAGGAGCAAGTCAGCATGGTGATCGTTGGAAAGTCGGTATCACACTTAATGTTAATAACTAAACTTCAGTAATATTATATGTTTAAATCAACCAACTTCGAAATTGTTATAGTAATTTTCTTAAAAAATAAACGTTGAAATATACATGAAAAATAAATACGTTAGATCATTTCTGTGGAATATTATTTTTCTTTCTTCATATGCCCACCTCTTCACGACAGTATATAAATTAATTCAATAAAAAATGTTTCTTGAAACACACTGGTTAGAAACTAAGTTTTAATTCTCTCCTAATTTGATATTTTTATATTTTAAATTTACTTTAGCACTAAGTTCTAGAATTTTATAATGTAATCCTTGTATAGAATTGTTTTATAATAAAACTTAGGTGCTGAAAACCGAGTGAAGAAGTCGCTCAAGATTTGAAGAAGTGTTCGTGCTTGAAACTTAGTTTTACTAAGTGTGGTTATGGTTACCATACTGACTTTGGGAAGTCAATATAAACGTTGCCCATACTGACTTTGGAATGTCAGTATGGAGGCTCTTATTTCAAAAGCACGAGGAACACAAGGCGAATCGAAATCGGACTTAAAGACGAGTAAATGTCAAGTAATAGTCAGTACGAGGATGTCTCATACTTGGATTCCTCGGACTGAAGCTGATATTCTGTGTCTGAACATGAGACATGAGTTTTCAACTCAAATTAATTATTTTGTGCATCTATCTAAGTGCACGAGGCTGAAGCTACAAGTTGAAGCTATCTACTTGGTGAATATTACTTTTCTAAGTAATTTTCATAGCAGTCATTATCCTATTCTGGGATTTTGATTCTCACGGGCTTTTGCCAACCAAGCTTAGTTCAGGAAAGAACGAGTAAACATCCAACCTACCATGAAGAAAGTTGCGGGGTGCGTTCTCACTTTGACCTGAAGAAGTGTCTAAGCGAGTGACGTCAGCAAACCGGAGGACGGAGGATTCCGACGGGCTGACCACAGATCGTATGGAGGCTTGTAACCTGGAACTTAGTGGATTCCCGATTAAGTTCGGAAGAGTGGACGTAGGATATTAAGTCTGAACCACTATGTTGGGACCGTTGACTCCGACATTAGTATGATATTATCCGCTTTGGGCATCACAAGCCCTCGCGGTTTTGTTTTTGGGCACATTCCTTGTGATGCCCAAAGCGAACAATCATACTAATGTCGGAGTCAACGGTCCCAACAAACTATAATATTATGTGTCGTTTACTTGCTTACATTACTTATCTGACTTAAGTTTATCAATCTTACTTTAAAACCTTCAATACTTAGTCAAGTATTGAAGTGTATATCTTGAAACTTACTTAAGAACTTCTGAACTAAACTTACTTTTTTATTAACCCAAAATTGAGTTTCAGTCAGTTTCGGAGAATAAGTGCAAATCAAACCTACTTCCGCCACATTACTTATTACTCTGATTTTAGGACCAACAATACTTTAGAATTAGAAATTTCGTAATGGATATTTTTTTATTGCAAATCTATCTCTATTAAAGAAATTTAATAAACCCAGCAAAATATAAGGCATGGCAAGTGACAGCAGTGCTGTAATTAATAGATTAACTAATGACTGAATTAGTATATGGTTACATATGCCATGCTTGACACCTGTATATCAAATTAGTTTATATAAAACATCTTGAATCAAAATATTAATATTAATATTTTATATTTATAATTATAAATAGAGGTCATCATATCTGTTTTGCACGAAGACTTTGTTACAGTTCAAAATCCTGGGCACACAATTGTCGTGTCAATTTATATAAATTATTTACCATTTTTTATGTTTTACTTCATGAAATTACATTTTTTTAAAATAATAAAAAATAAAATAAACAACATCTTAATCAGGGTATAACGGGAATTCTGTAAAGCTTTTACAGTTTTAATTAAAATCTCAAAAACTAGGGTTGATATTGAAGTAGTATTCCCCTTCAACACATTATGCAAATAAATATTAAAGTACACTACACTTATCAAACAAATGTCGAGATGGCCGAGTTGGTCTAAGGCGCCAGATTAAGGTTCTGGTCCGAAAGGGCGTGGGTTCAAATCCCACTCTCGACATATTATATTTGCTATTAATTTTTGGACGTGCAAATTTATTGAAAGATTTTCAGATTTTGGGTCATACACCTTGAAGCCATTTATTGAATATTATTTATATTCTATATATTTTGACTAATCATAAAAAAATATTGAATTGATAAAAGAATATTTTATAAATAGAGATTATACTCTTCAATTAATTGTTCATGTATTTGTAATTTAAATTCTCATGTGTTATATTATACTTTGTTAATTTATATTTTATTTATATTTATTTTTGTATTTCTTATTTGTCAAATAAACTATGAATTATTAGTGCATAATAATTTATTTAATTAATAAGAATTAAAAAATATATTTTTATATTATATTATAAGAGAGAAATTAATAAAATAAATAAATAATTATTTTAATTAAAAAGTTAGGCTGGATTGAGATTACTGATAGGGATGTAAGACCATACCTAACAATGATATTTTGCTCCATTATCATTAATAAGATAAAAGACATTTGATTTAAAAAAATAATAATAGGGATGAGTGTCGTGACACTAGTGTGTCACATAATCTATAGGTTATTCAATCACATGCTGTCACTTGGCAGCATATAAATAGATACCTTAGTTTTTACGTCTAATCTTATATATTATAAATAAATAAAAATTATAACAAATTCATAAATTTTCTCTCTATAAAATGAACCTAATATTTATACATTTTTATTCACAACCAAAAACTTTCAATTTTCTCTAAATGACATCAATTACTTCTTCACTTCCAAAAATTATCAAATCCAGCATATTTATCCAATCTCCCAAAGCTATTCGAATTACCAAAATTCGCAACAATTTTCAAATGTTGAAAATCTAAATTTTTTATTTTCTCCTAATTTCAATAGACCACATTCCTCTCAAGATGTTGAATAAATCAGTACCAAAATGTCAAAAGGATAAAAAATTAGTTGTGCGTAAAAAAATATGTAGCCCTCATGTCTTCATGGATCTATGCTAGTGAGGATAGTATACATGGAAAAAATCAGAAGGGAAGCTCGTTATGGGGTCATGTACATAAATGGTATCGTGATCGTCAAGCAAAAAATTCAAATGATCTCAACAAATGTTGAATCATTGAAAGTCGTTGGAAACGATATAGTGAAAACGTAAATCGGTGGGTGGGTACTTACAAGGATGCGTATGATCGAAAAATGAGTGGAATGAGCAAGACCGATATTGAGAAAGAAGATCAGACACTTTATGAAGAAGGTGGGCGCTAGAAGCAAGTTTCAAGATTTTTTTTGTATTCAAAGAAGTTATGTGCATACGTATAAAGTTGGATATAACGTCATTTCGTTGTAAAAATGAAGAGGATAATGATGAAGATGGTGGTTGTTGGGGTCGATAATAAACGACCCAAAAGAATAACCCATATAAAAGGCCCATAAGTAAGGCCCATGTTATTTTGCAGGATGGCGGAGTAGTTTGCGAAAGCGGAGTAGTTCGCTCCAGAAAGAATAGTTCGAAGTACAGTTCGACTCGTTAAAGCAGTCCGACGAAGTAACCGACCGTGCCAGAGGAGTCCGATTTAGTCAAAAGGTGCATTATGAGAGAAGTCAAACACAATGGGAAGATCAGGCGAATTGCTCAACGGTCGGGGGAGCCATTAAATGATGGGGAATAATGATCGCGGGCTCCCTGGGAAAATGCCAAGAAATGCATGAGGGAGACCGGGGAGGCATTTATTGCTATTTGGCGAAGATTTAGGAACGTTAGAGTTCGAATAGGGCCTATAAATACTGATTGTAAATCCTTTTTTTGGGACCTAGCTTTTGAGCTTCAATTCTACGTACAAACAAAGTGAAGATTTCGTTCTTATATTTATGTAGATCAAATTCATCAAAAAAGGTCATCGAAATAGGGTTTAGTTGACACACCACACATTCTTTATGGTTTGAATAGGTTTATTGAATATCTAATCTAGGTATACGCGGTTATTTTCTGCATTTTCATCTCTTTTATCTTGAAAAGTTCTCGGGGCCTCAATCCAATAAAAAACACCCTCAATAGTGGTAGAAGCCACAAGAGATCAAAAACATCCGAAGATGGAGGATAGTATGTGCCTGTTAGGTGTTGATGTAAAAATCCCACCTTTAAAATTGATGTTTTGATGTGTCAAAACTGTGTATCAAAGTCTGGGCCTTAGAGTTATTACCTCATGTAATCCTTGTATATAATAATCAAGTTGTAATAGTCTAGAAGAGAACTGTCAAAAACTGTGGAACAGTTTTTTAAGTAGGAGTCGTCCTGACAAGAAAAACTGAGCAGAGTAACGGATGCGAAAAATTGTGCAGACAGTATTCCAACTGTCAAGGATTGTATATCAAGAAAAACTGTGGATACGATTTTTATAAAGAAACTGTCCAGAGGCACTCACAGTTTCTGATCAGGACAACTTCACATCAAAGGAATAAGTGAAAAGCAAAGATGCAGATCAATCAAAAAATAACATTAAAGAAGTCAATGACAAGAGAAGTGGAAACACTCAGTTATGACTGACGTACAACGTTGCTCGGTGTCTGACACATCAAGTACAAACTGCCTGCAAAAAACACAGCAGTGTTTTATTTTTTTTATATTTTGAGAGTGTGTGCCTTTCTTATTTGTTGATGTTGCCGTTTAGAATAAGTCCTAAATTAAGATGTTGAATTATGCTTATGGATGATATTCACTTTAACCATATTTACCCATCCTTAACTTTAGCCTTACATTACAAGCCATGAAGTCCTTTTGATCTGTGAGTGGCATAGATTTCATTAGTGGAGAAAATGTTAAAGGTCAAGTGGGAGTGAAAATAAGTAACATTGATGATCACTGAGCTTAATGAAATAGCTTGAGTCATGTTGAAAAGTTGTGCTAGCTGATGTTTATGCATCTTTGTTTTTGGAACTTGGGATTTCAAATTTGATTGAGGTGCTTTGTTAAACTGAAGAGATATGTTTTTAACAATTTAATATTGATCATGGAATATTTTGTTAAGTCTTTCTTTTTATAATTTTTTTGAGGGCATGATGGGATGTTGCTTAGGCTAAATTTGACTATCTCATGAGGGATTATGTGTTGTTTGTGTCTTTGTTGCCTGGGGACAAGCAACACCTTAAGTTTGGGGGGGGGGGGTGATAACTCCCTTTAGGAGTTATTATTTGAGTGTTTTATAGGTCTCTTTTATGTTCTTTTTAGTGTTTCTAACTCGTTTTCGGTTGTTTTTGTGTTGTATTTATCATTGTCTACGTTGTGTGTCTTGTATAGTTGTGTTTTGCTGTTTTTAGTTGTTTTGTAAGGAAAATGAGTGATATTAATCAGGTTTCATGCCAAAGAAGTGAAGAGTAATCCGTTGAATGTTATGCTACAGCATATGAGTAGCATTATTGGGAGCTGAGAGACTGCATCAGGGGGGACCACCGGCAGACAGAATCAACTTACTTTTCAGATTCTGTCTCAAAAGTTGGACAGGTGTCAACGGTTGTAAGCCATCAGAGTCAAAGGGCAGGATGAAGAGCCATGTGTAGGATGGAGATTCATTGGAAGTAAAAGGAGTGAATATATTTTAAGAGCAAAGAGAGAGAAAAACAAATATTTCCCAACAATTATTCTTCCTCAACAAGCTACGATTTTGGAGAGAGGAATTTGGGGCTGCAGCGCAGAGATGGAGGAAGAAGAAGAGCAGCAACTGGACACATTGTTGCTGGTTTTTCTGCATCTCTAGTTTATGTTTTTAGTTAATAGAATGAAGGATAGTTGGATTTTAGCCATTATTACTTATTTTATTTTTAGTTTAAATATGAACTAAGTATTTTGCACTTGGGTTGTGGATTTTTTGATTTGATCTTAATATGTGATAATGGTTGTTCTTGCTTCAAATCTAGTGTTTGGTTATGCTTTTGGTATGTTTGATTCCTTAAGACTAGAAATAACAGCAACCACTCTACCCCAACCCAACCGCCACGTCACACTTTTTGTATTAAAAAAAATTGAAAAATTATTCCACCTCAACTCAAATTGGTCGACAAGAGACCTCTCTCAACCTAAAAGGTCTGTGGGCCCCACACTACTTTATTGATAGACTAATAGAAGGATGCCATTTGTATTCATTTTATTGATCAATTAATTTTGTATAGCAATAATATTAAAATTTATATATCTTTTAAATAATAAAATAAAAATAAATAAAAAATATATCAAAATTCATATTTTTTTTTATTCTCTACAAATAGAGACTAATTCTGATATATGTATTTTTTAAATTGAATGTGATGATCTAAAAATATTTTATGTAATGTAATTTTATTTCCTAATAGTTATATTATTTATATAATTTAGATCAATTTTATTTTACTAATCATTTTATAATTTATATTTATATATAATTTAATTACAAGTTGTATTTTTATTTTAAAAAAATAAATAAAACCAAATAAAAAAATTATATATTGTGGTTGGGTGGTTGAGTGGTCATTGATAAACTTGCAAAAATAATGTGGTTGGGTTGGAGTGATAATTGATGACGTGGAAGTGAGATAAACTATTAAAATATAATAAAGGTTGGGTGGTTGGGCGGTTGGGCCGGTTGCTGATAAACATAGTCCAAACACGACAGTGGAAATGAATATTTCACCTAGGGAGACCGAAAGAAGATATAGGCTTGGGAAATCTTAATCGATCTTGATTCTTGTGTAGACATACAAAGAACTTAAGAATTGTAAGAACCCCTATTTTGATAATTGCATTTGAAGATTAATTCTATCATAGATATATGAAGATTGATAAGAAAATGCAGATATAGTAGTGTAAAAACATGCTAGACATTTAAGAGAGTGGTTACAAGACCCAGAGTTGATGTCTGAACTATGCTGCAACATATAAGACAGTGAAATATTGAAAATCTATAACTCAAGTGTGTTTCTCTTCCTTTGTAAGTGTTAGTGGTCATTTGTGATTGGTTTATGATCAGAAGGATTGTTAATCTTGTTCATTTTAGTTTGCTTTTCACTTTAGTTTATTGCACATTTAAATTTGAGTACCAAACCTATTTTGCAAGCAATATTGTGTGCACGACTTGATTAAACACTCTCTAGGGTTCGATATCATGATAAGATATATCAATAGAGAATGTGAGACTGGTCATGAGCGTTTGATGAATGATTATTTTGTGGAGAGGCCGACATACACTCCACAAATGTTCCGATGGAGATTCCGCATGCAAAGATCATTATTACTTCGTATAATAGAGGTTTTCACTGTCAATGATGAATATTTTCAATAAAGACGTATTGCATCTGGCAGGCAAGGTCTTTCACCAATACAAAAATATATTTGAGCAACGAGGGTGCTCGCATATGGGATATCATTTGACGTTGTTGATAAATACTTGTGAATGACAAGAGACGCTATTGTACATTTTGTTGATGGTGTCATTTCATGCTTCGGTGAAACATATCTTAGAAGGCCAAAACGAGAATAATTTTGCTGGACTGCTCTATGTTAGAGAATAACGTGTTTTTCAGGCATGATTGGTAGTATTGATTGCATGCATTGGGATGAAAAAATTGTCCCATTGTGTGAGCGGGTCAATATACAGGGAGAGGTGGAAGTCCAACAATAATTTCGGAAGTTGTTGCTTCATATGATTTATGGATATGACATAATTTTTTCGTAATACAATCGTGCAATGATATCAATGTACTACATCAATATCCTATCTTTAGTGATGCGTTAGAAGGTCGATCACCAAGAATTAATTATATAGTGAATGATCGTCAAAATGATAGAATATATTATCTCACTGATGTCATTAACCCTTCATGGACTGCATTTGTCAAGTTAATTGTTGCTCCCAAAGGCTATCAAACACAAGTTATTTGCTCAACACCAAGAGTCTACCAGAAAAGATGTCGAGAGAGCCTTTGGGATTCTGCAAGCTCGTTTTGCATTTCTTCGGCATCCATGTCTTATTTGAGACAAAGTTGTGATGAGAAAATCATGATGGCATGCATAATTTTGCACAATATGATAGTAGAATTTATTATGGATAACCTCACATGAGTAGAAGGTGAAGATGTTGAATCGCTCAAATACTCTACACAACGCATTTACCGTTTGTCTGCTTATATGATTAATAGAGATGAACTTTGCAATAGATAAGCTCATCAGACCCTTAAACATGACTTGGTTGAACATATATGAGAAAAATTTGGTGCTCATAATTAAATATGTAATTTTAATTTTTTTGTAATTGCACTTTAGTAGTTTGTTCTTGTATTTTTAATACACGCATTTGTATTTAATTTATATTTCAACCTTTGTAGTTTATATTTTATTATGAAGTCAAATATTAACTTTACGTAATATTTTTATTATAATTATATATTTATATATAAATATATAATTAAAAATTTAATAAAAATAATATAAATAATATATATTGAAGTACAAATATAAAAATAAAATAAAGTATAGATTGAGTGGATGTCATTGCAGTAAGCTAGTCAGAACGGTGACTTAGCAATTGGGTTAAAAGAAAATGGCAAATAAAGAAAATTAATAACAAAAGAAAAAACTCAAAATGTTGTGTGACTTGAGGCAGCCTGCAGCCCTACGGTGCCTTTCCCATTTTCTCTGCAAAATTAAATACGTGTCATGGTGTCATTTTTTTAAATATATTTTATATATTTAAGATAGTATTAAAAATGCCTAATTTCACGAAAAAAAAATCGTAAATAGAAGTATAACATGTAATTATTTAAATCTTTATTTTGTATTTGTATTGTATTATTATCATTATTTATCAACTAAACTACGAATTCTTAGTACATAATAATTACAAATTAGAATATTTTTTAATTTTTTATATGATATTGGAATAGAGATAAAATAATATTTTATTAAAAAATTAGGTTGGATGAGGTCATTGATGAGTGTGGTAAATAATATTATGTTGTAGGTTATGTAGTAAATGAATAAAAATAAATATTTTATTAGATGATTGAGTCATGTCGATAAGAATAGCCTAAGTAAAAATTGTGTTAAGTTATATAGGTGGATGACAGAAAAATTATTATTTTATTGTTAGATTGAGTTGTATAGAGTATTGGTAGACAATTAGTATTTTATTAAATGGGGGATAGCCTAATTAGCAGGATCTATTTTCGAAATTTAAATTTATAGTGATATTCTATATAAAAAACAAAGTTGAGCTTCCACTGATATGTTAGTTTTGCTTTTCTTTTTCGTCTGTGCCACTATATTAGTTATAGTGCAAATATATAAAAATAGTCACTTCCCTTATCAAAAAACCTTAAGTAGCCACTATAATATACAAATGCAAGAAATGTTCAAATTTATGTAAACTTCCAAAATTGTCCTTACAATTAATCTATTTATTGCAGGTTTATTAATTTGAACAATTATTATTAAAAAAATTATTTATTACTACTCAAATTAGTACTAAAAATATATTTACCTAATTTCAATTAAATTTTAATTATGTATTTTTAAATAATAAATAAAAGATTTAAATAATGGTGTTTGCAATTTGAATGAAAAAACTAAATATATTTTTCCTAATTGTCTTAGAGTAATTTTGCGATTAATTTTTTAAAAAAAATAATTAAATTTTACTGTAATCAACAACCTATAAAAATGAAAAAAATTATGTAGCAGTATGAGACAATTTGCACCATTTGCAAATTTTTTATTTTCAACTCAAATAAAAAAAACTGAAAAAAAAAATTAGTAATACTTTGCAATATGTTTATTTTTCTAATTTGTGATTTAGAATAGGTAATTTAAAATTAATTGTTAATTAATGAAAAAAATAAATAAAATGGTTTATAATTTCATTTCACTTAATGGAAATTGAGGGTAATTTAGCAAAATTGGTTATTTCTTAAATGAATACATAATAGTGACTATTTAGGGTTTTTATATAGTGAACGTGACTATTTAAAGTTTTGACTCTTAGTTATATTTACTAAAATGACAATTTTTTCATATATATTAATAAAATATTAATTTTATTACACTCACAAATAATAATTAACATGCTCGATCAATATGTGATAAATTAAGAGAGCAAAATTTAAATAGCCACTTTGGATAAATCAACATGTTATATAGCCACAAGTTTAAAAATGTATGTTCTTAGCCACTTTCCAGAGAGAGAATTTAACATTATAAATTTGTTAAACATTAATTGTTTTTGGATTTATTATTCATCTACCCCACCACCTACCCCACTTCCTCTCTCTCTCTCTGAAACTAGCGTTTTCCCCCACCGTCGACTGCCATTTTCGCCGATTGGAAGCTCCAAACCACCGGATTTTGCTCGCCAAACTAAAGAAAAGCTACATTCCATCGAATATAATGTCTGGTGAAGAAGAAAACCCGAATCAAGTAAGTTAATTCCCACTTTCGAGAACAAAAATATGTCTTTTTTCTGAAATTTTTGTCGAATTTCTATGTTTTTTAGGTTTAAATACATGTTTAATTATGTATAAAGTTGATTAGGTTCATATTTCGTCGATTTATATGCTTAAATATGACTAGAAACAATGTAGAAATGGATTTTACTGCGTTTTTACTCTGAAAAATACTGCGTATACCCGCCCTAGGAAAGAGACGACAAGATCTTGAAATCGATATCGAGATCTCGATATGCCAAATCGAGGTCTCGATTTTTTTAATCCAGAGTTGTTGAAATTTTGAAATCGAGATCTCGATTTAATTTTATTTTTAATTTCTGCTTTGAATTCCTTTAATTCTGCTTTTATTTAAATATTTTATTTTATTTAATTGCAGGTTTGGGAGTGGATCAGACCCAGATTGCAGGGGACAGTCCCGCGGTCGATTAATTGTTATGACCGGGACATTCTTGAGGACATTCAGACCAGATTAGTGAGCCTCGGAGACGACGACGATATTTTCGATTTATTTAGGGAAGGTCCCTTCGGTGCTTTTCTCTCTTTCCGGTGGAAGAAGAGAACGATACGAGCTACTTGGGCTCTTATCACCCACGAGATTAATGTGGAGGGAGTTGAGGATGAGCTGTGGGTTAGGGTTGGTGAAACCAACATACAGTTAGGTGCAGAGGAGTTCTGTTTGATGACCGGGCTGCGGTTCGACGATTCGGATTTTGATCCTACTGCATTGAATGATGTGCCGAAGGATGGGTGCTTATATTCTCACTACCAAGATTTGCCGAGTGTAGATCAGTTGCACATTGATTTCATGAACAGGGACCTGGTTCTGAGCGATTCTATTGATGATTATGTGTAGATCGCTCAGATTCTTTTTGTTTACCGGATGTTGATTTGCTTGGATGAGAAGCGACTGGTGGACCCATGGGTCTATACATTGGTGGAGAGGCCTCATGAGTGGAGGGCTTTCCCCTGGGGCTCGTGGTCATTCAGTGTCTTGCTGCATCAGATGTCTGTCGTGATCACATCTTCGAAGTCAGCTAAGGTGCCTTTGGTCCATATATACAGCCCTGTTTGGGTGTTAGAGGTAATTGTTTGTAATTTTCATTTTTAATTTAATATATTTTTAATTTATAAAAGATAAGACAAGAATTGTTAATTATTTACATTATTTTGCAGGCATGGGCGTACGAGGTGATCCCTGATCTGGCAAAGGTATGTGCGATACGCAGTATGCCAGAGGGGACTATGCCTCGATGCTTGATGTGGAGACCTCATTATGTCCAGGATGCTGACTTTACTGATTTTTTCACAAATGAGGTAATTATTATTTACAGTTTTTAATACTTATATTATAATTAAATATTATATGTTTTATTTGATTTGTGTTTTTTTTTTCAGCATCATTGCAGTACTTCACTGCAGCCGACTGAGGATGAGGCCGATTCTGAGTTTTGGCTCAGTCTGCGGAATGCTGAGAAGGCGATGATTCGCAGATTCAAGCCTTATAGAGGCTTGAAGCCCCGACCATCAGCCTCTCAGCGGCCTTTTGCTAGTACCTCGAGGTCTTCTTCGAGGAGGGTTCTGCAGCAGCAGCAGTCGCTGCCACAGCATCAGCCCTCGCCACAGCGCCAGCCATCGCACGTGTTCGATATGGGGAGTGGTGGTTTTGAGATTCCAGTCCGCACTTCTTTCGAGCATACTGATCTTCCTCATCGGCGGCGGGCTAAGAAGCGCCCGCGACGTTCCGCATCTGCAGAGCCTCTAGAGGTACTTGTGTTTAAATTTATTTGATTATATTTTACTTATATATTTATATTATCTTTTCAGACTGGACAACCTCCATGGTACGAGGGGCACGAGATGTCCATGGATGACATGGTGCGATTTGCAGTGCCATTGGCTGGTCAGCTCGTGAAGCCACTGGCAGATACACTTCTTCCACCACTGAGAGATGGGCTCGTGCAGCCACTAGCAGATTACATGATTGTTCCAGTGGCTGATCGCATCATTGATCCAGTGGCATAGCGAGATGTGCCACCATTCGCGGAGCAGCTTATATAGCCATTAGCGAATTGCATCATTAATCCAGTGGCACAACGGCTTATTAAGCCATTGGCAGAGACGATGATTGATCCGATGGCTCAGCGACTTATGGGGCCAGTAGCTAATCGTGTGGGTCAGTATATTGTGGAGCCGGTGGCTTCCAGGGTTACTCAGAGGCTGAAGATTTTCATACGGGACCTCGCAGATACACTTCTTTGCCGCCCTCGCCGGAGCCAGAGATGGGCCCCACCGTACCCTTATTATTCTGGCCCCACTTTTGGCCAGACTTTTGGCCCGACCACCTCTCAGACCGTTGGCCCCACCACCTCATCTACTGCGGGCCCCTCCACCTCATCCACTGCGGGCCCCACCGCCTCATCCACTGCTGGCCCCACCGCCTCTTCCATTGCGGGCCCCACCACCTCTTCCACTGCGGGCCCCACCGCCTCCTTTCGTGCTCCTAGTGCCAAGATGATGAAAGAATATCTGTCTTACATGGATGATATCACGCAACAAGTGAGGGTGCCTGAGCAGGGATTGGTTATGAGTAGGGAGC
>JAPKLW010000156.1:54501-111121 GCA_026898455.1 Plectranthus barbatus | reverse complement strand
AGAAGGGCACATATGGGCAATCGCCTTGCCCATAACAAACGAGAGTTAAGGGATTCGGCTGTGTTGGATGTCATGAAGCTGAATCGGGTACCAGGGCAATGAGATCTCGACCAACGGTGGACTCCTATATCCAGAAGCCTTTTGTAAGCTCCGTCTTTGCTCAGAATCTCCAAAGTAGACATGTGCTTTTGAAATGCATCGTGCCTATAACAGTAGGCTGCATCTCGTAAAACAGCACCAACTTGAGGACCGTACCTCGACATGTTATTCGCCAAGTGGTAGTAGCAAATAGCATGTGTAGCATTCGGAAATGCTAACTCCACTGCATTTTTTATGCTCTTGTGCTGACACTGACAATGATGAGTCATTCGCGATCTCCAAAGCAAACATGCAAGCGATGCATGAACCACATCCACGACTCATCATCCTCTATGGGTCCGATCCCGATAGCAAGGGGAAATAACTGTTCATTGCCTTCTTTCGTCACCGCAACAAACAACATTCCCTTATTCTTGCCCTTCAGATGTGTGCCATCTACAACAATCACTGGGCGCATGAAGCTGTGAAATACATCGATGCATGGAGAAAGCGCCAGAAACATGTGCTTGAACAAACTCTCCGAAGAAGTAGATATATCATACATCGTGCCTGGGTTACGAGACTGTAGCATGTGTAAGTAGCCCGTCAGCATCGCATAAGACTTCTCCCACTCGCCGAATACCATTGCAATGGCTATGTTTCTTGCCCGCAGGGCAAAACTGTAATCAATCTTGATGCCGAATTGAATCAACAATTCAGACATCATCTCCTTCGGCTTTAGAATAGCGCCCTCCGCCGCCAACTTACTAGAGAAATACTTACCCAACACTCTTGCGGGCACTTTGCGGGGAGCAACACGATCAATATCTGTCTGGCATATGTGCATCAGATCACACTTGAATACTCTCCAAACAGTTCCAGATGATCTTGCACGTAGCATAAAAGGACAACCATTCCCATGCTTGCATCTGAAGTTGAGCCGAGTAGTGCTGGACCTCTCCGTGGAGTATTCCAACCGGTGATGCAAGTGATGCAGTCCTACAGCAAGGTCAAGTTCATCCTTGCTGCTAAATGTCGCTCCAATGCATAGCTCAGTCAGTGCCCAATCTGCGGGAATAATCCACTCCAAACGCTCAGGAGCATCAACCTCTATTAAAGGAAGCACCCAACTCCTTACTTCCTGATCATGTCCACGGACTGACTCAAGTTATTGTTAGATAGTCCGTACTGATCCATTCGCCCAGGAGCTAGAATCCATCTAGAAAAATCACTGACCAAGGACTCAAACAACCGACTCCGGCCCTCCTCCTCGTCCCTCTCCTCCTCGCTTGCCTCATCATTCTCCTCATCCTCGTCATCACAATAATAATCATCATCATCTGTAGATTCCGCCTCATACTCATATACGAAATCATCAGCTAATGAGATGCTAGGACCACCCATTCGTGTTGATCGCTGTGACTGTGACTGAGGTGCCTAAAATCCGGAGTGATTTTGCTTCAATTTGGTGACCACGTATATAATTGGATCAATGCTATTTTCATATAGCATCCGCATAATATCTTCATCGGTCTTCAGTCCAGCCTTCACATGCCTCGAGCCCCCAGATATACTGCTCATGTAAAACAAACAGTAGCTAGTAGTGAGGAGATCACAGTGCATGATCTCGTGAATCTCGGACAAAATGGCATTGTAGGAGATTCATTCACGCCTCAAACATATCAATTGCTTGTCTCCGCCCATATATTCGGATCTGTCCCATGAACCACCATGACGTATGATGAAACGTTGATACGACATCTACGATAAATGAAACGAAAATATTAAAAAAAATCAAGAGCATATTCCAGCAGACAATTCGAGATCGAGATCTCGATAATACATAAAAATTAATTGAGATCTCGTGACAAAATTGAGATCTCGAGATGATGTCGAGATCTCGACATCATTTCGAGATCTCGATTTTGTCACGAGATCTCGAATTCCCTGGGTTTCTCCCTAAGTTATCTGCGTATTTTTTACGAAGAACAATCCTAAAATCGCTATATTTTCAAAAAAACTAAGATATACAAGTCGTTTCTAAACACATATCATCAATATAATGCATAAAACGAATGAAAAATGTGGAAAGACGGTTGAAATCAACATACCTTCGATTTTTGGCTCTCAAAACTCTCTCAACTATCTTCAAAATATTTTTTTGAATGCTTCCTCGTACAATGAAAGCAATTTGTTTGTAAAAGGTTTTAATAAATTTCCAACAACTTTGCTTGTTGAAAATAAATGATAAAATAAATATTTCCGAAAATGGAAATAACTTTAATAAAGTTGATTTTGTCTTGTAGCAGAAAATGGAAGAGAGAAAAAGACAAAAGTACAAAGTGATTAGAAAACTTATATTTTTATCCTTGTGGCTATAAAACATACCCACTTATTCAAAGTGGCTAGTTGAATGTATTCACACATTAATTAATTAGGATAGTGGGAGTAATTCTTAACTTAAATTTTAAATATAAATAATGTACACTATTGACTATTTATATCCTGTTTGAATTCAAACCAAAGCGCTCGTTTGATTCCGCACACAGCTTCCCTCCCAAAATTTCATTCAAATATTCACAAACTTGCTAAATAATCTAATTTTATTTCAGCGAATTTACTTTCTAATACTGCAGAGAAAAATACTGTACAATTACACACATGCACAAAAAAAATAAAAAATTACATACATACAAATATAGTAAAAAAGTAAAAATTTAAATCTGATTTAACCATAGCTGATAAACAAATAAATAAATAATATCCCTCCAGAGCTTCTCCTACCTAAAAAGTAAAACCCTAATCTAAACTGAAAAAGAAATTCAAAACAATGGCGCCTCGAAATAATTCCCACCCGCCAATCCAAACGACGCGTCCCTCGCAAGCTTCTCCTCCAAAACATTCAATTTCCCGCCCCCCCTTAAATTCCCGAAACCCTTATTTATCGGCCCTCAATTTCGCAACCCCTCATCTCACCACCACTCCATTGATTTCCGATTCAAATTCCTACTCGAAAATGCCGTCAATCCCAGAAGAGCCCCTCTTGGCCCCCAACCCCGACCGCTTCTGCATGTTTCCCATCCAGTACCCTCAAGTCTGGGAGATGTACAAGAAGGCCGAAGCCTCCTTCTGGACGGCGGAGGAGGTGGATCTCTCGCAGGACCTACGCCACTGGGAATCCCTCACATCCGACGAGAAGCATTTTATCAAACACATTCTAGCCTTCTTCGCAGCCTCCGACGGAATCGTTTTGGAGAATCTCGCCGGCCGCTTCATGAAGGAGGTCCAGATCTCCGAGGCGCGCGCCTTCTACGGCTTCCAGATCGCCATCGAGAACATCCATTCCGAGATGTACTCCCTCCTGCTGGAGACCTACATCAAGGACTCCGACGAGAAGAGCCGCCTCTTCCGCGCCATTGAGACCGTTCCTTGCGTCGAGAAGAAGGCCAATTGGGCGCTCAGCTGGATCGATGGCTCGGAGACGTTTGCAGAGAGGTTGATCGCGTTCGCGTGTGTGGAGGGGATTTTCTTCTCCGGCAGCTTCTGCGCGATATTCTGGTTGAAGAAGCGCGGGCTCATGCCTGGGCTGACGTTTTCCAATGAGCTGATCTCCAGAGACGAGGGCTTGCACTGCGATTTCGCGTGTCTGCTGTACAGTCTGTTGAAGATGAAGCTGAGCAAGGAGAAGGTCAGAGGGATTGTGGCCGACGCCGTTGCTATTGAGAGGGAGTTCATCTGCGATGCTCTGCCTTGCGCATTGGTGGGGATGAATAAAAATTTGATGGGTCAATACATCGAGTTTGTGGCAGATAGATTGCTAAACTCTTTGGGATATGGGAAACTCTACAATGTGCAGAATCCTTTCGATTGGATGGAGTTGATCAGTTTGCAGGGGAAGACCAACTTCTTTGAGAAAAGAGTTGGGGAGTATCAGAAGGCGTCAGTGATGTCAAGCTTGAGCGCCAATGGCGGCGACACTCACGTTTTCAAGCTGGATGAAGATTTCTGAAATAATTTTCAGACGTTGTTTGTTATATTTATATTTGGTAGTGGGTATGTGCTCACTTGTATTATAGGGGTTTAGGATTTGTAATTTGGTTTTCTATGTTCATCATTTCTTGGAGCATAGTTACTTCTTAACTTGCACAAAAGATTCTTCTTTTAGAGAGAGAACACAAGGTTCTTGATAAATGCAACTTAAAAAGAAGAAAATGGCATCAATATCCACCCATCAAAATGCAACTTAAACCACACACTTTGTTGGTTACAAAGATTAAGTTTTTAATTTTTTATATTATAAAAAATGTAAATTTAAATTCATAAAGAGAAAACGATAAAAATGAGTGGCAAATTTGTAAATAAAGAAACCGAAAGACCTTGTTATGCAGCAGTTGTTCAAATAAGTAGCCGAAAAGTTTTTGAGTTTCATTCTGTCGCATCTTCCTTCTGGATTCTGGTAATTCATATCTAAGCAATAAAAGTTGCTCACTTTCTTGCTCCAGCTTTGGATCCATAAATCTAGGTTCCTTGCTAGCTGGCGTATGTTTTTTTTGTTTCTCTTGCCCTTTTGTTTTGCGCTGGATTACCGTTGTATCTAGTTCATATATTATCATCATTTTGAAATTAATTCAGCTCGTTGGGCACTGCTAATTTAGTGAAGCGATGCACAACTTTTTGAGTTCTTACAAGTTCGTTTTTCTTGGATCGGCATTATATTAATTATGCATTTCTTGATTTCAAGAATGGGGCTCAACTTTCATTAAGCTATCTGGAAATCTTATTGTGTATGATGGTTTACTTTCAGTGCCCTGAGTGCTACTGCTGCTTATGTTTTGTGCAAATTTCATATAGAAGAACCAGTACTTTTGAGAAGATAACCGATTACAAGCTTTTTTTTTTCTTTTCTTTTTCCGTGGTTGATTTTTGTGATGTAGTAGTTGGGCATGATTTTCTTGGGGCATGAGTCTCTGTTATTTGGCTTTTTTGTTCGTTATGAATGAAACATAAAGTATGAAAACTATTAAAACCTCAATTTCTCCGTCTGAGTCTATCTGCATATGGAGTTTGAGTAATTATGCTCTGTTCTTGGTCTTCTAGATTTATAAAAACTATGTTTCACATCCACACCATGGATTATTATATAGTACTTGCTTTAGTTATTAATGAAGTATTTTTTTGCTGACAACTAATTTTCGTCAAGAAACTCTTCACTCTGTCGCTGAAATATTAAGTTGGTTCAGTTATTGTAAGTAGACTAACATTTTTTTCACTAAATAATTTTGAAACTATTTATAAGTTTGCTGCTACACTTCTAAGAAGTCTTTCTTTCTTGTTAGTATTACTATGCACTGAGGTTTGGTGTTTATAATTTTGTACTTATAGCTTGCTGAATGCTTTTCTCTTAGGCAATTTATTTATCTGGATATCTTTTAGATGAGGTCACTGATAATATTTGGATTATGCATTTGAGTATAGGTTTCGCATCATGGAGGATATTCACAGCTTTTGGCAATTGGGTGATGAGCTCCGAGGACAGTCGAAAGAGTTCGAGGATCACAAATGGTTTCTGGCTGCTTCAAGATTGGCAGAGCAGACTAGGTCAAAAGTTGAACCTAGGATCAATGTTGATCTCTCAAAGGATCCTGCAGAAGTGAAACCCACGGCTGATTTGGGATATCGAGAAGAAAATAAGTTTGAAAGTTTTAATTTCCACATGCTGAACTTGGAGACCAAGATGAACGAAAATGTAAACAAACCCTCACTTAGGAAAAATATTTACAATATGAATGAAATTTATCAAAATTCAAATGTCAACTCTGGGGGGAACACTGCTGGAAGCAAATATAGCAGTAACAACCCCAGCAAGGAGTCTAACAACTACACAAGCAGTAAGGAGGATAGCACAAATGCAAGTAATGCAATTGACAAAAGGTTTAAAACCTTGCCTGCAGCTGAGATGCTTGCGAGGAACGAAGTCCTTGGTGGATATATCTTTGTCTGCAACAATGATACTATGCAGGAGGACTTGAAGAGACAACTCTTTGGTAATCATATCAATTGCCTTTATTCTGTATCACTAGCTTATTGATTAATATTAGGAAATTGATGTGAAGATTTTGAGGTACTCCATTTCATCTGCATTTAACACCTGAATGCTTTTGTTTGAAGTGTATTCAAGTGTTTGATTTGTTGCCTTCACATTGGAAGATATAGACCTCACATGGAATAATTTTGATGGATTCCCAGAATTGCGGTGAGTCGTGTAATTAAATGTTTGCAGTGATAGTAGCACAAGACGTTGGTTCTTTTGCCAAGGAATGTTGACAAATGCACTTGTTCTTGTTTTCCTTTCTTCCAAAAAAAAAAATAAAAAAATCTGGAGAATTGGTTAAAGATGGTTAATAAATATGATTGTTCTCTCACTCCATTGTCCAGCAAAGTCATAGTTATTTACTTGTGAAGATTCTATTTGCTTCTCATGGTCACTTTTTTTTTTTTTTTTTTTCCGTTACCAATTTATATAACTATCTATTTCATTTGTAGGCTTGCCACCGAGATATAGAGATTCTGTAAGGGCAATAGCACCTGGTTTACCTCTGTTCCTCTACAATTACACCACTCACCAGTTGCATGGTATTTTTGAGGTATCTGAAATTTATGAAGAAGTTGGCATGCAGTTTAGTTGTGGCTTGTGAACCTAATAGCATATTTGTCTGGCAAAGATGATTTCAATTCTTTAGAATTTTTTGCATGAAGCACTGCTTTCTGGTCATAATTTTAATGATCTTGTTTTTAACAAGCATTGGAATATTGTTATACGAACAAGCATGCATTTGTATGTTTCCATACGCCTCACATAATCTTTGACTGGTTAATAGCTCTCCTAGTTATTTATTTTCTTTTGAAATTACTTTCATGCTCAGGCAGCGAGTTTTGGGGGTTCTAACATTGATCCTACTGCTTGGGAAGATAAAAAGTGCAAAGGGGAGTCAAGGTTCCCGGCTCAGGTGGAATATCATTTGTTACAATCATTGTCTTACGTATTTGGGTTATGATTTCTCCGGAATCTCTTATTGTCAAATTAGGTGAGAATTCGAGTAAGGAAACTCAGCAAACCTCTGGAGGAAGATGCCTTTCGGCCAGTGCTGCATCACTACGATGGTCCCAAGTTTCGCCTTGAGCTTTCGATTCCTGAGGTACACAACTTGTACCCCCAAAGGTGTTCTCCCCCTATATATCCATCTAAAGTCGAAGTTGATGGTGAGATGGTCTTGGTGTTTTTTGGTGTTGCAGACATTGGATTTGCTTGATCTCTGTGGTGTGTGAGTTATTCTTGCAGACATGACTCCCACCTCTCTGCACGAGCAAATTATACGATTAATCTCTGGTTGGGTTTTTGGAGTTAAAATCGTTTGTTTTGTGTTTTTTCTTTCTGAAAGGCAAGTTTGTCTAGGTAAACAATGTGGGATGTAGAAGTTTGTGTATCCGTTTGTGATTTGAATGCAGTGCTACTAGAAAACTATACATTGGAAGGTTGCATAAATGTATCATTAAACTATAGAAATATACAAGTGTAAATAAAGTTTTATGTAATCGACATAAACCAATCTCTTCTTTTCAACAGGAAATGATTAGCACAAACTGCTCCATCAAGGGAGGAGAGAGGTCTCCATCAATCTCGATCGCCATTATATCGACTCACTATCTCCTCGCTGCCTCATCGTTATCTGGAGTCGGAGGTCGATTTACAGAATGCCTTCTACTCCTGTTGCATTAAAACTCTTTATCATACAACCTAAACCTAATATGTATTGGATTATAGGAAACTTGGATTTGATTTGTGGGGTTACATGTTTGCTGATTACACTAGAGTTTTTTACGAAAGCTACATTTCTTTTTCTTTTTGGGTTAAGAGTCATATTAACTTAAAAAATTTACAAGTAATATCATTTTTTAAAATCAAAATGAAATTTAACAAAAATAAAATCTGAAAAAAATTCGACATTTATTGCAGATGCTTAAATAAGTTATGTATTTTAAATAAAATTGAAATAGAAGTAAATTTGTTATTTTTAAAAAATTTAACATAAAAACTGAAAACTTAAAAAAATTAATAATTAATGAAAAAGTCAAGATACCAAGCGTAAAAAAATATGAATACGATTTTTATTTACGCTGTATATTTTTCAATGTTTTTAAACAAACGCAATATAAAAAATATGAATGCATGAGTTTTCTAAAAAAAAATTCAGATTTTGAAAATATAAGCTTTAATTTTCTATCAGATTTATTTTAAAAATATATATATTTATTTTGATTTCAGGTTTTATTTTTATATAATTATTATTTTACTTTTTAGATTGAAAAAATATATAAAATACTCTTCAAATAATGAGGGTATAATAATAATTTTAAAATCTAAAGTGATTAAATGAATCTATTTTAATAATTGAGGGATTTAATTGATCCAAATAGTCATGGTAATATGCTCCTATCATAATAGTAAAGGGGTTGAACTGTTTGTGAGATATTTGGATCTCGAATTGATAAAAATTGGTTCAAATTTGTTTAGTAAAGCTCGTTTATTAGATGAAATAAAATCAAGATTGTTTATTGCAGTAATGCCAATAACCAAATTTGCTTGAGAGAGAGAGATATGGGAAATTTGATATTAGATTCACTGGAGCTGAATATGGTGCTTTATACAAAATTTAGTTACTAAAATTGCTGAATATGTACTGCATTGTTCATCCACATTGATTTAAGTGAGTGAACTGCAACCAAAGAGTTCATATAAATGTATATATATATATATAATTCTCAATGCATGGTGTCAAAACTATGAAGTGCCGTTGGGAAGGCTCATCTTCTTTTTCCTTCCGCTGAAGTTACGACTCAAACGCAGCCCAGGAAAGCAACATTGTGCAGACACCTCCTCTTTTCTGTAGGTGTTGCTTGCTCCATTTTCACTAACGTCTCCCTCGTCTCCATCTTGGTGGTGGCGCAAGCTCTCTTTGAAAAGCTCCGAGAGTCTCTTCTTGGGAGATGGTTCAGGTACAGGATCAGTTGTTCCTCCAACAGGAAGGAGCTTAATCACCGTTGGATTTCCAGATGAGAAGTTGTGGTGGACAGGAGTGGTTCCACGAGATGGGGTAAAATCTGCAGTAAACAACACTTGATATCTAGCAATGGAATGAGGAAGGAAGCTTGAAGAAGATAAAACTGGAATTTCCCAAGAGTTACTTCTTACCACCATTGACACTCAGGAAGTCATCTTCACAATCTGACTCCAACCAAGGCTGGGAATCGAAGAATGCTTCGTCTTTGCTACCTGAAACAAATCACGGCACCTCAAAATCAGCACCATTTGCAGAAATAAGCCTAATAACATATACATCATAACTGCAGCCAAGAAATTCAATTTCATCAATATGTTTTATGCCAAACGTTTCAGAGGATCAATACATGCAAAGGAAGGAACATAAACGACTTCGTTTTCTATACTAGAACTCAAGTCTAAACAAGAAAAACAATCAAAGTCAGGCAAATTAAAGCAGTTTACAGTTTCATACACATAAAACAATCAAGAACCATCACTTGTCCTGAAGTTGGCATTCCAGGTCAAAACACAATTGCAGTTGATACTTCAATTACCAGAAGCAAATTCTTCCACCAAATTCAAATTACTGCAGCCCTCTAATTAACTTGAAAGGTATAGTATATAATCATCCACCTAAGAATGATTGCCACATGATTAGCAGTTAGAATCAAGAGATCTGTCATCTGAAGGGAACATAATGTGGAGATCCTCAACTTTAGCTTGCCTTGTCTTTACCAGACAAGAAATATTCTTGATATGGTTATGTAATAAAATTTTTGTTGGCTATGTTCCTTAGCTTGCTTTCTGTATTGTTAAGGAAAGGGCCATCTCAAAACTTCAAGAAAAAGCTTCACCCTCCTATTCCAGCTCTCAACTTCCACAGTATTCAGTTCTACACCATTTCGTTCCACAAAACTAACCACACAGTCCACAAAGATTCAGAAGCTAAAACTCTGAAAAAATAAAAAAAAACTTAGTACATGATTGCTGCCATCTTCAAGATTTTAATTTAATCTGGTAGCTCGGACAGTAAATCTAAATATTAATTGCAGCCCTGTTTCCAACCTCATAATCTGAAGCCAGTTGGACAACCAAACAAATAATTGAAACACTAATACAGAACCTACCATTTTAAAAGTCATTTATGTCAGAATTGTATTCAAATTTACAGAAAACTTTCCACCCAGAAACCATCAAAACTATAGGCCTATTACTTTGCACAATAACCCTGTTTATTAATTGGTCCACCTAGAAATCCGATTCACAAAAATAATAAAATAAAAAAATAACTTAACAATTCAAAAACTCCACCCATCATCAATCACATACAAATTTCACTTTCATGAACAACTCAATAAACGACAATCAACAATTGTTGACATACAAACAAGGGTTAATAAGAGCCGCATAAAAAAAATATATACACATAATGAATTATCTTTATCCGGAATACCTTAATTATGGAGATGCCTCAACAGATTATTTTGTCAAAGTTCAAAAAAAAAAAAATTCATCCATAGAACAGTTGTTCGAAATTGCCGCATACAAAAAAAAAAAAACAGGTCCAAAATTCATCGAAACATAAATAGAAAACGAAGGTACCATCATCGTGGGAACCGGGAAGTGAGCGCTGAGACTTGACGGAATGATCCTGACCGTTAACAGTAACGTCGTTGTGATTGACCGGTGATGGGACGATAAGCTTCTGGTTTTTAGATTGGTGTGATGGTATATGGACCTTCATGGAGGTGTCAGAGTCTCGGGAAACGCATGAACCCATTTTTTTTTTTTCCGGTAACAATGCAAAAACCAAGTCCTCCAAATAGTTGCTACGGTTTACCACCACCGGAAGCCATTTATGAAGAAGACTGCTTCGTCCTTTTTCCTCTCGGTTCCTTTTCTCGAAGGGAAATAAAGGAGTTGAAGTGAGAGTGAAGTAGAATGGAGATTGGAGAGAGAGAGAGAGAGGAGGGACCAGGGGTTGAGATTCTCAAAATCAGCTCCCTCCGTTTATCCGAATGGTCAATCCCATAATTATTAATTTTCCATTAATTTTATGATAAGTTTGAAAATGAATCCTATCATAAAATCCCGTAACGAATAGAAAATATATATGTGATTACAATAATATTATTCAAATAAAAACTTATTGAAAGTAAATTGATATTTTCCTCATATATATTGGATGACTTGTCCATTTGTAAAATAAAAATAAAAATATGGAAACTGTTAGCATAAAATTAGATTTTATAATATCATTTGATTTTCAACATGTAATAAAAAGTTTACAGAAAATCCAAATTAGGTTTATTTCGTTTTCTGAATTCTGCTAATGAATAAAATATGAGTTTTAATTTTTTTTGTGGTTTCAAATTCTTTATTAAAACTTAGTATTAATAATATCTGTGCATGTGAATATTTCATCATGTATAAAAAGACTTTCAATAAAGTGTTGAATTCTTACATAAATATTTTTAGTTAAGAGTAGTAGTAATAAATATAGGCCAAATACGGTGATTGCCGAGATTGAATAAATTAGTCAGTAGATTGTTTAAGAAACTAGTTAAATAGTCTTATTTTTAGTAGACCACCAAATTTAAATCAAAAGTGTTGTACTTCAATTTTATTGTTTATAAAATTAATTCATTCAAAGAATATCATAAATCATAAAAGATACACACATAATCTAAAAGATATAGACATAATGAGAAAAAAAAAAAAAAAAAAAAAAAAAAATATATATATATATATAAAAGCCCTACTATGATATGGTTATATCCTTTGCAAGGATATCATGCCTATCTTGTCTAATAAATAGTTATTTATTTTGGTTTTATATGTACCGAAATGATAATTTATTATATCAGCAAAAATAACTAATAAACTTTAGGAAATTAATAAATTTTATTTTTAGATTGATCTTATAAAATCAAAAATAAAAGTTTAAAACTCAAAACTCTATTAATGATAAGATCAAATCCGAACAATAATCGAATATATCAACATTTACAGTACTATTTTTTTTTGAAAGGTTTATTTTTTATCCTTCTTTAAAGGTGGTGAAATTACTGCACCCAACAAAATTATATTGCTTGATTCTGTTACTGTTGCGTTGCCCTTAATCCCAAGGAGTCAGTCAAAGTGCATCGAAGAAGGGTTTGTGTTTTAGTTATAAAATTGAAGACTTAGTTAAAATGTTAATTTGTTGAAAATGTGAAGTTCCCAAGGAGTAAGTAGTTGTTGAACAATGAAAGGGAATTTGGGAGGTTTTATTTCATGAATATATTAATTAGACTATGTTTATCAGCAACCAGCCTAACCACCCAACCACCCAACCTTTATTACTCCCTCCGTTCCGATTATATAGTCCACTTTGATTTTGCACGTTTGCCCAAAATTATTTAATATTTAAACAAATTTCCAACATTACCCTTATTTAAAACATTAATTAACCTCTCATTTTCATAATATTACATTTAATATTCTCATTTTCCAAGATTATTCAGGGATGTAATGGTAAATGACCATATAAAAACAATACCAAATATAGAAACTGGACTATATAATTGAAACACCCTAAAATAGTAACCCGGACTATATAATCGGAACGGAGGGAGTATATTTTATTAGTTTCTCTCACTTCCACATCACTCCAACCCAACCACAATATTTTGTCAAGTTTATTAATGACCACTCAACCACACAATATATATATATATATATATATATATAGGGAGCGGATCCAGTGAGAAAACTCTTAACGTGAGAAAATGAGAAAGATGCTTGATTGCATTCACGGCATTGCTTGATTGCATTCAGGTCGTTGCTTGATTGCAATGTTGCTTGATTGTGCTTTAGTTGTTGCTTGATTATTTTGTTGCTTCATTGCGTTTTAGTTGTTGCTTGATTCAATATCAACCATTGATTTTTTTAGATCTGATGGATATGATTCATTCTTTTTTCTCACATGGGGATTTTTTACATGATCCCTCCTCTCTCTCTCTCTCTCTCTATATATATATATATATATATATATATATATATATATATATATATATAATTATTTTATTAAAATTTATTTAATACCTTATCAAAAATTAACAAATATTTTATAACTACAAACATTGCATTTTAAATATGAGAAGATATGAAAATTAATAATAATAATAATAATAATAATATATTTCCTTAAAGAAAATAATAATAATCTCATTGCTACAAAATAATATAATTAGAGAATAATATATTTTTTAAAAAATAAAAATATTATTTATAATTTAATTTAATTAAAGTGAATAATTAAATATAATTAAATATTATCAGAAATATTACAAACTAAAATAATATAAAAATATTCAAACAAAATAACTTCGTATATATATATATAAGTCAATTTAAAAATAAAAAAATATATATCAAAAATAGGTTCTATTTGTAGAGAATAAAAAATTATGAATTTTGATGTATTTATTATTTATTTTTATGTTTTTCTATAAAAGATATATCAATTTAATTATTGTATTTATAAAAAAATTATAGATCAATTAAATATAGACAAATTCATATTACTATTCATCAATCAATAAAGAATTCCAAAAAAGTATATGTGGGGTCCACAGACCATTGTGGTCTCTCTTGGTTCCCGGTCGGCCTCTATTTTGCTCAATTTTCTCTCTCTTTCAATTTTTTATTCTTTATTTTGCTGATGTGGCGGTTGGATTGGGTATCAAAGGTTGCTGTTATTTTAAGTCTTAGTGGCCGACATGGGATATTTCAGATTTGCAAAAAGGGCAGATAAATGTGTTGATTTTCAGATGAAAATGAAATGAAATCCATATATATTAAAATAAGACAGGAGGTATAAATGTAAAATTATAATTATACTTATTGTTAATTAATTAAATTTATTTATTAATATGTATTGATAATATATTTAAAAAAACTAATTGTATTTTTAATATGTGAAATTGCAAACAATATATTCTAAATTTTATTTTAGATTTACTTTTATATATTATATATTTCATAATTTAATATAGATATATATGTAAATTTTTTAAATTAAAATATTTTCATTATTTTTATTCAAGATGTATGATTTTATTTTCATTATTTATATCGATGAAATAGAGTACAAAATCACACTAAAAATAATATTAAAAGAATCCAAATTTTATTGTTCATGACATTTATCTAAAGATCTATGCAAACAAATAATCATTTTACTTGGTTTATTTATCAATTAATCTTATATCCACGAATTAAATTCATAGGAGCATGCTAGGTTTTTGTGAATTGGTATTGTGAACAATAACCATAAATCGGTCCGGTTCATTTAGATTTTGTGATTCGGTTCACGATAAATCCCTACAAGATGTATCACACATAGATCCCCCACCTTAACTTTTGAACTCGCTTGAAAAACTATATTTGACAAACCGAGACGAAAGAAGAAGAGTAGTTTGAAGAACAAGAAGAGAAGAAGAAATGGTTGGTTTGTTAAAATGAAGTGAAGACCCCTTTTTATAGTAAATTTTTGGAAAATGAAGAGTTTCAAATTAATAATATAAATTAAATAATAATTTATGGTGGTTAAGTGAAAGGTTTGGAGATAAATTTTGAAAATAATGATAATAATAATAATAATTATTAATGAGTTATCATTTATTGAAATGTAATAATTTAAATAATAATAATAAATAATTTTTTTTATAAAAGGAGTTACCAAAATGTTCAAAAGTTTCGGGTTGTTACATCCTCCACCACTTAAAATAATTTCGTCCTTGAAATTTACCTTTACTTGGTGCGATGTGGCTGGCGAGATGATGACTTTTTAAAATAATTTTAGCAGAGTCTACAGAAACGTAAATCCGCTCTGATACCAAACTGTAACGCCCCAATTTTCGTAGAAATAAAATAATAGATAATATTTGCATAAAATGGGCACGTCACTTTTATTTAAAAAAACTTACAAAATAAACTATTTTCTTTTCAAAATAACATAAAGGGAAAATAAGCATTTTATTTAAATTCCTCGTCATCATCCGCCACCAGCCCATCGTCCAACATTTAACCGGAAAAATAGTAGTAACTTTGGGGTGAACGTTATTAGCTTAGTGGTGATCACGTTTATCCAAGCTATACAATTATAACAAGGTAAATGTAGGTAGCCATTTGGCTAAGTAGAACACATGGGCAGCCCGTCGGCTTATCTCGTGGTTAGCCCGTCGGCTAAACCGTAGGTACCTGCATAAAAGCATAACATGGATAAACAAGATGTATCACACATAGATCCCCCACCTTAACTTTTGAACTCGCTTGAAAAACTATATTTGAGAAATCGAAATGAAAGGAGAAGAGTAGTTTGAAGAACAAGAAGAGAAGAAGAAATGGTTGGTGTGTTAAAATGAAGTGAAGACCCCTTTTTATAGTAGATTTTTGGAAAATGAAGAATTTCAAATTAATAATATAAATTAAATAATAATTTATGGTGGTTAAGTGAAAGGTTTGGAAATAAATTTTGAAAATAATAATAATTTTAATAAGTATAATAATAATAATTAATGAGTTATTATTTAATAAAATGTAATAATTTAAATAATAATAATAATAAATAATTTACTTTATAAAAGGAGTTACAAAAATGTTAAAAAGTTTCGGGTTGTTACAGTTATCACTTTTTCATAAATGATATATTTGGAATTGCAACTAACATATTCATATTTGTTGAATTATCCGACATCGACCATGGACCTGAGAATATACCACTATATAATGGTGAAACTCCCCTCTCCTTATAAGCCGATTTTGTAGGGAGAAATGAAAATTTTTTACATGGTATCAGAGTCTGGTTGATTCGATATGAGATCCGATTTATCTAATTTTGTAGAGAGAAATGAGGATCTTTACAATATCCAACTGGCCAAAAAATAAAATTGTGAGTGGACGTTCGTTTTCTGTACTTTTATGTATTTTCGTATGTTGAATTTTGATTTTTATTTCCCTAATCAAATATAATTAAATAATTTTGTTGATTATTGTTCAACGTTTCAGAATGTCAAATTTTACAATGTTTTCTGGATTACAAATAAAATGCCATTTATGTTACATACATTAGGATAAAGTATCTGACACTTTTTCTTAAAATGATATTTGGAATCTTTGTAAATATATAGAGGGTCAAAATATTAAAAAAAAATAAAAATCCTTCAAACATCCACGAATGTATCTAATTAAGGGGGTTTTGTCTCACATTTCTTTAGGCAAATATATCTTTACTTTATTTTAGGATAAAATGTTCTGTTAACTAAATTTGATAACTAAATTAGTTTGATGAGTCAAATTTAAGTTTCACTTATCAATAATGTATATATTTTATAAAATGGTATTTTTTATGTAAATATTATTTTTTAACGATGTTTTTAGTCTAAAATTTGAAAAGCTTAACATTCGGAATCTAAAATCACACATTAAAATGGATATGTTTAAGGGTGTTTGGTTTAAGTGACAGAATTACTTAAGTATGAGTATGAATTTGAAAGTAAAAGAAATGTGTATGAGTTTAACCATTACAATTGTTAGGAATTTTAGTTTATTGTTTTTGTTAGTATTTATATGTCAAACCACTTGATCTCAATTTTATTCTATATAACGGACTAATCTTTAACTGAGTTAGAGTGTTTCAAACCTGTAAGTTTTGTATAGGCTTATTGAGTGTAATAAGAAATTTTTTCAAGGAGAGAAAACCATAACGTAACTAATTCAACCAATTACTTGGAAAAGAAACCAAGCAGAAACTAACTAAAGCATTTACCTGGAGAAATAGATGCTCAAAGTCTTGAAACTAACAATGAGTTAGTTATGGACTCTTCATGAGAATATAAATGCAACTGATAAAGACACGTTCTACTCTTAGAACTGATAGCGAATATAACTAATAAAGAGTCGTTCTTACAAGAAGTACATAACACAGAAAAAGGCTGAAAAGTTGTAGACATCAGAAAATGTGTACAACGGCTAGAAGTCAATATGCATACAAAGTGCTTGACGAAACCTATAAGTACTCAAGAAGAATATTAGTTATAGGCTATTGATTATGGCTGCTTTCGTTAACACTACTACTATTGCTCAAGAACACAATTGTTATGAAACAAAGTCATCAAGTAGCGAGCCTATTCCGCTTTTTACATGACTCTTAGCAAATAAGTTAGAGTTACTTCGGATCTCACACTCTCTTTCCAAGAATTGAATATGAGAAAGGTTTTGTGATGAACGCAAACTCATACCGACCAGCTGGTTGGCCTAATGACGTGTTCGTGGTAAAACTTGCACCAGATCTGAAGAGATCAGCTACAAGTGGACTAGCAGAATGCACGTACAACCGGAGAAGGAGTCTTCCGCGACTGCAATAGATCAGTTACATCATTTGTAATCATGATCTAGTGATTTTCATAACAAATTGAAGAGTGAACGTAAGATCTTTTGGCATCCAAACCACTATAATATCCTTGCAATATTTGAAATCCAACAACTGACAAGTTGTTGGTGTAGTTCTCGAATTTAGTTAAGTAAAAATTTATGAGTTCTAACCAGCTTTTAGAGCACTAAGTGATTTACATAAGAGTCAGTTGAGCTACATTATGTTTGAAAAACTTTCGTTGCATATTAATTGGAAATTCAGGACTAACAACAATAAAGATGCTTGGTTTATAAGATGAGAGTGGAAATTATTTTACATTTTTTGGTTTCTTAAGTTTATGTATTTAGAAAAAGAATTAACTGTTACATAGATAATAATTATAATAATAAATTTGATATAAAAAACAATAAATATTATAAATAAAACTAACTAATATTATAAAATATTTGTCTTCTTATTTATTTTATATAATATAAAATTAAGATAAAAATAAAAATAATCACAATATATTATCACAATATTTAATAATGAAAGATACTTTAATATATTTTACATTAAAATATACAATAATATTTTATTAATAAAATGTAATTTTTAACCTATATATTAATAATAATTATGGAGATTTTAAATTACTATTTTAAAATAGATAATATAATTTTACTAATATTATTCATTGTAATAATAATGTTTTATATTATAATTAAGATTATGTTAATAGATATTATGAAATTAAAAATCAAAAAAAATTTCGGAAAAAGATTTGAGTATTGGAATGAAACCCTTCAAAATGAAGGGAAATGAGGGTTCCCAAGTTTTAAGAAATAATTTTAAATCTGATAAAATAATACCCTTTAACTAAAGTCGAATTTCAAAATTATTTGATTTTCTAATTCAAAAATCCACGAACCAAACTCTTTTTGACTATTTTCCTGAGAGGTTATTGAATGCAAGTGGGGTGCGGGAGTGCGGATGGCGGCCATCCATTTGTGTAGTTTTATTGGTTGAAAGCGTGTCCACATTATTCCTCATTCATCTATTATTGTTGGAAGCTTAATTTGAATGAAGAAAGCGTTACAGAGCACCAAATCAGGTAATTTTGTTTGTTAAGAGTTGTGGAGATGAGTTTTTGGGTCAGAATCGAACTTCATTACTGAAACTTCTGGAACTTTCTTACTAAATGCCAAATTATCAAACTCCAACCGCTGAATTCCTCTCCGTCTAAGCTCCCACGTGTTTCATTTCACAAATATATTTTATTTCCCAGGTTGCACATGTATAAGTATAATATTTGAAGGACATGCATCAAATGAATGCATATGAAACAATAAGATTCATTGTCTTTATTTAATATATTTCTCATTTCAAGTTGTAAATACATTATTTTGTAAAAGATGTGATATATATTTAATTCCTCTCTCTTTTGTTAAAAGGAAAAAAATTGTACTTATTCGATTTAAATTTATATTTTACTTGTAATTTATAAATTTGAATGATATTTCACACATGAATTTATATTGTATATGTTTAAATTTTCAAAAACATATTTATAGTGAGAGATGAAGTTGATGTTAAAAATAAAGACTATGCCAAAGTTTTTATATTGATTATATAAATTGTGAAATAAAAAACATTATTATTATTAAAGAAAAACAAGATCAGATTTATGGTGGACTCTGTCTAGATTGTTTGAGGAAATATCACAATTCATAAGTATGTGAATGTGATCACATTCATATAGGGAGGAGGGATTGCAAGATTGACAAACTCAAGTCTCATATTAGGAAAATAATTTCTTTTTTGGATATACGTATCCACACAAATTATATATATTAGTATGAAATCTTTTAAAAAATAGATACCTAATAATAACATTTTGAGAGTTTAATCAATCCATAATAGACAATACAATATCATACTAAAAATTACTTCCTCCGTTCCACTCCAATTGTTACACTTACTAAATTGGGCGTCCCAACTAAATTGTTACATATCTAACAATGACAATTTTTTCACACTCAACAATAAAATATTAATCCCACTAATTCATTCTACACTCACAACTCTTAATTTTCGTGCCGAAAAGAAACATGACAATTTGCATAGGACGGAGGGAGTATAAAAGAATGTGTATATAGTGTCCCTTTGCTCGGGGTGTAGTGGTTAAAGCACATTTTCTGAGACTGAGAGGTCACAAGTTCGAGCTCCCAGGGAAACATCTGAGTGTGTGAGTTTGAGATTAATGTAGACTTATTCAAAAAAAAAAAAAAAAAGGAAAAAGAATGTGTATATAGTCAAATCTTATTGGACGGGACTCAAAGAATCAATGTGAAAACAAGAAGGCGGGAGACTGATCTACAAGCTAAAACGACGTCGTGAAATTACTACCAATTATCACGACATCATAATCTTAAACTCGTCGAAATTGAGAACGCCGTCGCCGTTGAGATCAAAACGAGCGATCATACTCTTGCAGTCGTCGTCGCTTCTGCTCTGCCCCAATTTGTTCAGCATTTTCTTCAAGCTCCTGGGCGTGATGCACGCGCTTCCCTCCGGCGCGTACAGTTGGAAGGCCGCCTTCAAATCGCTCTGCTTCTCCTCCTCTCCCGCTCCCTCCACTATCTTCACGAAATCCTCCAAACACATCAGGCCGTCCCCGTCCGAATCGGCCAGCGCCACCGCCGCTTCCGCCTCCTCCACCGTCATATCCCCGCCGATCGAGCAGACGCACTGTCGCAGCTCCTCCGAGCATATTCTGCCGTCGCCGTTTGAGTCGAAGTGATTGAAAACTTGCTCGTATCTCATGTCCATTAATGATCAAGGTGGTGATTGCTGAGTTAATTAGTGAGATTTGAAATCAATAATCAAGAATTTGTTTGTGAGTTGAGTTTGGAGTTCGATGTATTATTTATAGCAAGTGATGTAAGAAAACGCGGAAAATTATTAGGAACCGTTTCTTTACCAAAACTGAAGTATAATTATAATTCTAATAATTGGCGTGGTCCATCTTCCAGATAATAGGAAGCCGCCGCGAAGACATCATATTTAAATATTGTTTCATTCTAATTACGGTAATTTCGATCCGTTATATTTTATTATTATTAAAGTAAGAATGGAATTTTCATTTATTTTTAAAAAGATATATTTGATACTGTAAGGAATTTCAAAAAAGACAATGAACAATATTAATGTATAATGGTTGTGGTAATTTTGCGTAAAATAGAGCTAAAGAAAATTTAAAAGATTTTATGTGATTTATGCCTTTTTGCGGCGGTTACAATTATTCCACTCACTATATGGATCAACGTTGAGCAGCATAAATCGTTACGTTGAGAGCATGGATATATTGTGGGTGTGGATTGTGATGGTATGCTTTGATCATGAGCATATATATGACCTCGTTGATCCCTTATATTGGTCATTCATTATGTGGTTTTCTCCACAGAGCTTTTGGTATGTTGAATGGATCCAAAGAAGATTGATGCTTCGTAAAATGATGGACATTGCCTTGGTCCGGATAACTTTGTTATGCTTATGGGTTACTGCCTTGTACTTGGACCCTTCGCCTAAGCATTGTTCGGGTCGTGGCCCGTGTTTGGCATGAGATCCTCTGTCCCACATTTTGTGTTCCATTCTTTGTTCCACTATTAAAAAATTTACTTTTTATTTAATAATTTGTTTTTTATTAAAAAAATGGGGATGAGTTAGCGGCGGTTAAGGGTTCTTGCACCCTTTTCTTTTTCTCTCTCTTTTTTTTTGATAAAAGTGATGTATATTTTATTCATATCACACAAACAAGATACAAAGACTACGTATATGTAGGTACAGAGAAATCTACAAGAAGGAAAGAAATAAAATACAAACAGAGCCCTAGAGAATAAAGGAAAGAAATCATGCATGATAGGTTGCATGTATCTCCCAAATATTTACGAATAAGGAAACAATATATTCCCGGATATGTCGTGATATCAGCGATCTCAACACCCCCCTCAAGTTGGCGAGTGGAGGTTTCGAACTCCCAACTTGCTAATTAAATAGCTTAGCCGTTCTGATCCCAATGGTTTTGTAAAGACGTCGGCTAGCTGCTCCGAGGTTGATATTTCATGTAGCTCCACATCCTTCGATTCAACCCTTTCGCGAACAAAATAACAGTCCATTTCAACATGCTTGGTTCGTTCATGAAAAATCGGGTTTCTCGCAATATGACGGGCTGCTTGATTATCACAATGCATCCGTGTTGCATTATCCTGTATCGCATCGAAGTCTGTCAGCAGCCATCGCAACCAAATCACCTCACTAACTGTGCTTGCCATTGCCCGATATTCAGCTTCGGCAGAGGAACGAGACACAACACTTTGTTTCTTTGTACGCCAAGATATTGGCGCTCCACCCAGTTTAATTAAATACCCACTGCGAGACCTTCTCGTCGCATGACACCCTCCCCAATCCGAATCGTAGTAAGCTTCCAAAACTGGTTCCCTAGCAACCGGCAGAAAAACTCCTTGTCCAATAGTGCCTTTTACGTACCGAACAACTCGCAATGCTGCTTCATAATGCACCTGCTTCGGTTTATTCAGAAACTCACTAAGAATATTGACAGCATATTGGATATCTGGTCGTGTAACCGTGAGGTACAGTAATCGACCTATCAACCTCCTGTATCTTTGTGGATCTATCAGCGGACTTTCTTCCTCATCCTTGTCAAGGCTGTTTTGCCGAAAGTTTTGTTCCATCGGCATGTTGCTCGGCTTGCATCCTTCTAGTCCGGTGTCTTTCAAAATATCAATTGCATACTTTCTCTGAGATAGTACCATTCCAAGGGGTGACCGAGCAACCTCAATTCCTAGAAAATATTTGAGTGGTCCCAAATCCTTGATGCTGAACTGTTTATCAAGAAATGATTTGACCTCATTGATCTTCACTTCGTCATTTCCGGCCAACATGACGTCATCTACATATATCAAAGCGCAGACATAACAACTTCCTTGCCTGAGAGTGAAGAGTGAGTGATCGACTTTGGACTGTTTGAAACCGATGCCAACAAGAGCTCCCGTGAATTTCTGATACCAATTCCTGGAAGCCTGTTTTAGCTCGTAAAGTGATTTCTTTAGTTTGCAAACTCGCGTGTCACCTTCTTTAGCAAAGCCTTGCGACATTCTCATGTACACCTCCTCTTCTAAATCTCCATGTAGGAATGCATTATTCACATCCAACTGATGAATAATCCACTTCCTTTTGACCCCGACTGTAAAAAGGCATCGCACGGTAACTAGTTTGGACACTGGAGCAAAAGTCTCGTGGAAGTCCATGCCCGATATTTGAGTGAATCCCCTTGCAACTAGTCTAGCTTTGTACCGTTCAATCTCCCCAGTCAGCCTGTACTTGACTTTGTAAACCCATTTTGAATCCACAGTCGACTTGTTTGGCGGCAGCTCAACCAGCTCCCAAGTTCCATTCAACTCTAATGCGTTTATTTCTTTATTCATGGCTTCTCTCCATTCTTTAATCTTGATAGCCTCCGAAAAGGAACGCGGCTCATGCTTATTGTCGAGGGATGCCAGGAAGCACTTGTGGGGCTGAGAGAATCTGTCATAAGATATGAAATTTGAGATTGGATGTGCTGTTATTGAACCTTCGCTGGAAACCATTGACTGAGCATGATCTATTGAGCCAGGCAAATCCACCACATACTCATCTAGATGCATTGGTCGCTGTTTTGTTCTTTCACTTCTTCGCAGCACTACGATATCTTCATTGGCACGAACGTTCTCAGTGAGAGCACGTTCATCATTCTCGCTGCTATTTGCATTATCCATTTCATCGTGAACACGGTGTCCAGAATGCTCATATGTCTCGTCAACATTACTCAAGTTGTTTCTCTTCACGCCGTCCGCATCATTTCCCGACTTAGCATAAGGGAAGGTATCTTCAAAAAACTTCACATCTCGTGAGACATATATTTTATGAGTCTTGAGATCATATACCTTGTAGCCCTTTTGTCCGTGCGGATAACCAATGAACATGCACTCTCGGCCTCGTTCAGCAAACTTGTCTCCATGTTTGCTTGAGTCCTTAGCGTAGGCAAGACAGCCAAAAACTCGCAAATGCTCGCAGTTAGGCTTCTTCCCGAAGAGCACCTCGTATGGAGAGCGACCCTGCAAAACCTTTGAAGGAAGACGATTTATGAGATATCCTGCTGTGAGTCCCGAAGAGCACCTCGTATGGAGAGCGACCCTGCAAAACCTTTGAAGGAAGACGATTTATGAGATATCCTGCTGTGAGTACACATTCACCCCAGAAACTCACCGGCAGATTCGCTTGAAACCATAGTGCCCTTGCTACTTCCAGTAAATGTCTATGCTTGAGCTCTACAACTCCGTTTTGTTGTGGAGTATAGACGCAGGAAGACTCAAATAAAATTCCTGACTCGGCATAATGGTTTGCCATTTCGTGAGATTGAAACTCACCTCCATTGTCCGACCGGATCCTTTTTACTTTTTTGCCAAATTGTGTTTCAACCATTCTGCAGAACAACTTAATATACTTGCTTACTTCGGTCTTGAATTTCATCAAATAAATCCATACTCCTCTAGAAAAGTCATCCACAATAGTTAAGAAGTAATGAGCACCAGTAAAGGATGTAGTTTTATACGGTCCCCAAATATCACAATGCAGTAACTCAAAACAGTCTTTAGTTTGAATAGAACTTAAAGAAAAAGGAATCCTAGTCCGCTTTGCCCTTATGCAAGCATCACAAACTTGATTTGCATTCCTACGATCACTATACGCCTTGCTTTGTGAGGCGTGGCCCAGCCTTTTGTGCCAAGTATCTGCGTCAACAGTACATGCAAAAACATTTTGTCTTTCGTTAATTTGCTCCAAAAGGTAAAGGCCGTCGTGCTGCTTACCCGTCCCAATCAACTTCTTCGAGACTAAGTCCTGCATGACACAACCATTCGGAAGGAAAATCAACGCACAATTTAAATCCTTTGTGATACGACTCACTGAGAGGAGATTGCATCTAAAACTTGGTACGTGAAGAACATGGTTCACGTTGATATTATTTGTGAGTCTAACACTCCCTCTTCCAACAACGCAAGCCTCGTCCCCATTCGGTATTCTCACTGGGATTCCAGTTGTGGACTTAGTGTAGTTGGTGTAGGGGCATTTCTCGTGCGTGATGTGTTCCGTGGCACCTGAATCAATAATCCAAGAGGTATTAACAATATCCTTACCAGCCATGTTTGCTGAGTGGCTTGAAGCTGAACTCTGACTGCTGTTATTTAGAAAATCCCTCAGTTGGCTTAATTGATCCGCAGTGAATCCCTGCATGGAATCAGAATTCGCGACGGTTGTGGTGTCAACATGAGCAGCACGCGCTGCTGGCTGCCGTTTCTTCCCTCCATCCTTCTTCCAATTCCTGTTTCCTCTCTTGTCATCGGGATATCCCACGATCTCATAACAGGTGTCGATCGTGTGCCACAATTTTCCACAATTGCCACATTGAGGAGGCGGTTGTCTGGTCCCTTCTTTACTGGCATCTCTTCAATCAGAAATAACCGAACGCTGCACTTGAAAAGCAGCCCCGTCGATTATTGGCCTTCGTGTTCCGGTGATGAGTCTTTGTCTTTCATCCTCAGCAATCAGATGGTAAATATTTCCGAGGCTGGGCAGTGGACTCATACTCAGGACTTGACTCCTGATTGTGTTAAAAGCATCATCCAGCCCCATCAAGAATTCATATATCCTTTCTTTCTCGACTTTATCGGCGAAGGCCTTCCCCAAGTCACACGAACAACTACCGCACGTGCATCTGGGACACGGCATCGATTTCATCCCATATACTCTTCATCTTGGTATAATAGGCCGAAACAAATGATTTTTCTTGACGTGTGATCGTGAGATTATGCTTTAGTTCATACGCCTTCGGAGCGCTTTCTTTCCCAAACCGCTCGCTCAGATCTTTCCAAATCTCTCGAGCTGTCTTTGCGTGTTTTACGCTGTTTCTTATTTTCTTCTCCATTGCTACTACGAGCCATCCCTTCACCATGGCGTTACAACGATTCCATAAAGGCAATTCGGCTGAGCTTTTCTCGGGCATGGAAACAGACCCGTCAACAAATCCCAATTTATTTTTCGCAAGAAGACAATTGCTGATCTCGTCCGACCAATCGCCATAGTTGCCATCGTTTAAGAGATCTGTGACATACACGTGGCTTGGATTGTCCGATGGTGCTATATAGTAAGGCGACATAACGTCGCTGGCATTCCCAGCCTTGTCTCCATCGAGCTTCGCCATGACGGGAGAAGAACAAAAGAAAATTTGCGGAAGATTTTATTGCAGGTTCGAAAACCGCTCTGGTACCATGATAAAAGTGATGTATATTTTATTCATATCACACAAACAAGATACAAAGACTACGTATATGTAGGTACAGAGAAATCTACAAGAAGGAAAGAAATAAAATACAAACAGAGCCCTAGAGAATAAAGGAAAGAAATCATGCATCTCCCAAATATTTACGAATAAGGAAACAATATATTCCCGGATATGTCGTGATATCAGCGATCTCAACATTTTTCATAATAAATTTGATTTTAATTTTTTCAATTTATATTATGCTATTTTAATCATTCCAATTTTATTTTTATCTAATTTTCTTAATAAGAAATAAAAATTAAATAAAAGTAGTAAAACTAAAACCATTTAATATAATTTATAAGTAATATACATTTATGTTTCTTAGTTTAATTTTTTTAAAACTAAACACATAATAAATTGATATCAAATAAATATAATAATTAATAATCGGATCCTTGCATATCCGAGAAATAATTTGATTATTAAATAAATTGATATTTTATGAGATTTATTTATTTGATGTGAATTTAAGTTATTTAAGATTTTAACTAAAAATTAAAAATATAAAAATAAACAGAAATATATGTGTATATATATATATATCAAAATATATAATATAATAAATCAATAATGAAAATTAAATGAGTAGTATAAGGAATCAAAATGAAATATTATATTTTAAATAAAAAATTTAAAGTTTGGATTGTAAATGAATATGAAAAAATTGGAAAATTGGACTGAAAAATCTGGAAAACCGAACTGGAAAATCATGTGAATGGTTGGAGATGAGGTTTATCCAACAAAAGGAGTAGATTTATTTTTTGAAAAGGGAAAATGTTTAATGTCGTGTAAATCAATTAGTTAATAAGGAATCTGGCAGCACGATCAGCTTTTTCATTGATCAGAAAATTAGTTGGGGATATGATAAATTTATATATTTTTGAATAATTTGAATTAGATTTGAAACGGACATAATTTACGATATGATTAAACATTTTCCCTTTTCAAAAAATAAATCTACTCCTTTTGTTGGATAAACCTCATCTCCAACCATTCACATGATTTTCCAGTTCGGTTTTTCAGATTTTTCAATCCAATTTTCCAAATTTTTCATATTCATTTACAATCCAAACTTTAAATTTTTTATTTAAAATATAATATTTCATTTTGATTCCATATACTATTCATTTAATTTTCATTATTGATTTATTATATTATATATTTTGATATATATATATATATATATATATAGATATATTTCTGTTTATTTTTAATTTTTAGTTAAAATCTTAAATAACTTAAATTCACATCAAATAAATAAAATCTCATAAAATGATCAATTTATTTAATAATCAAATTATTTCTTGGATATGCGAGGATCTGATTATTAATTATTAATTATTATATTTATTTGATATCAATTTATTATGTGTTTAGTTTAAAAATAATTAAACTAGGAAAACATAAATATATATTACTTATAAATTTTATTAAATGGTGTTAGTTTTACTACTTTTATTTAATTTTTATTTCTTATTAAGAAAATTAGATAAAAATAAAATTGAATGATTAAAATAGCATTAATATAAATTGAAAAAACTAAAATCAAATTTATTATGAAAAAAAAGAGAAAAAGGAAAAGGTGCAAGAACCCTTAACCGCCCTAACCAATCCCCATTTTTTTAATAAAAAACAAATTATTAAATAAAAAGTAAATTTTTTATTAGTGGAACAAAGAATGAAATACAAAATGTGGGACAAAGGATCTCATGCTCCTGTGTTTAGATTCGTAAGCTCTTATTTTTTGGAGTTAAATTGCATATGATTGTGTTGTGACAATATTATATTTAATTTTATTTTTGTAATAACAATTATTAAAATTAGTAGTTGAGATAGTGTAATATTATAGTGGAATAGAATATATGATCTGTTTTGTCGGAATTTTTTTTAGGGAAATATCCCAATATATAGTTTTGATTGGTAAAAAATATTTTACGTCAAAGGTAATTTCGTGTTGATCAGACGTTAAATACCACATATCAACCTCCACATCAGTTTATTTAATTTTCTTTATAAAAAGAATAAGTAAAAAAATCTTATATTAAGACCACGTGTATACAATTTTAAGATTTTTATATAATAAAAAGATGAAGCATATCTATGGATGATGCATGAATTACCACAGACTATTGTGGATGTAGAATTCTGGATGTCGGCCCGACACAGTAGACCTATTGTTTTAGGAAATGAATTGAGCAATGACGTAAGCAATTATGGTCTGGCTTCATGGGTTGAAAACGTGTCCCACATTGTCTGATCTTCAATTATTAATTAATGCGTTGAATCAGTGGTTATGGTTTTGTTAAAGTTGTGGAGGAAATGAGTTTTTGGACCGACTTTTAGATTTTTGTGCGTCTGTGATTGAATTTGCAGTTGGAATCGAACTGTATTTTCGAACATTCCTCAACAACTTCTCGAACATTCCTTTCCTACCAGATTAATGCTAATCTATCAAACCAACTGCCAACACCAACCACTCACTTCCTTCCCCCTACACGTTCCCATGTGTTTCACCTATGGCTGACAATTCGTGCGTGTTGGGTCATTATCGTGTCGACCCGTTAAGAACACAAGATTTCGTGTCGTGTTCGTGTTGTGTTCGTGTCGGATCGTGTTATATGATAATATATCGTGTTATCCGATAATTATATCGTGTTCGTGTCGTGTCGTGTCGTGTTCGTGTTATCCATTATTTTTTTCTTAAAAGATTTTCGTGTTCGTGTCGTGTTCGTGTCAGATTCGTGTCAATATCGTGTTAACAGGTAATAATCGTTTCGTGTTAACAGGTAATTATCGTTTAAACTTGTAATTATCAGGTTCTTAACAGATAATTATCGTGTTCGTGTTCGTGTCGTGTTTTGTCGTGTTCGTGTCGTGTCGCATCGTGTCGTGTTTAACCCCAATATTATCGTGCGGGTTCGTGTCGTGTTATCGTGTCGTGTCAGAAATTGCCAGCCCTAGTTTCACCTCACAAATATATATGACAAGAATTTAAAAATAGTGGAAATATTTTTATATATCCATTTTCATAAAATACATATTAAAAATACCCATATCTTATAACACATTAAAAATACCCAAAAGTACAAAAGTTTACATGGGGAAGTGAGTTTTGCCAAATTTGATTCAATCATTTTTTATATGATGATAATATGATTACTTAAAATAGATTTTGTAATTAAGATATTAGTTTCAGATATAAAAAAATTAAAAATTCATATTATGTAATTTCAGTCCGGGTCTGATTCTGGGTCCGTTTCGGGTCTGATCCGGGTCAGACTCGTGAACCTTCCAGGAACCGACTGAATAATGGATGAAAAACCGTGGAATTGACCGAAACCGACCCGGCTGAAACCGACCCGGTACCGAACCGGGTCGGTTTCTGGTCTGATCCGGGTCGGTTCCGGTCAGTTCCACGGTTTTTTTTCATATGCTGAATTTTTCCTACTTTTTTCACGCACTATGGTCCAATAAAGTCATAAATAATCTGACATGAAAATTACATGATCATCGATTATTTACATACACTATTGTCCTATGTGCGTTATTTTCCCAACTTTTTACATACAATATTGGTCAAATGAGCTCATAAAGTGTATTGACATGAATAATGCATGACAATCAATTTTGTTTTTGACTACATGAGTGGATGATAATTTTGCGTACACTGCAATGCAGATGAGTAAATGGCCATTCACTGTATTTGAAAAGATCAATCAATTCATGAAAATAATTCAGATTGGTTTGTTTATAAAATCCAATTCATTTGCAAAAGACGAAGCATACACATTCACTATTTCTTCCTTCCTTATTTTCTCCTTCCTCTACAGATTCAATTAATTTTCTCATTTCCCTCGATTTGAAATGGATAATTGGTGCACTATATTTGTTCATTACAATGGGCAATTTGATGATTCATCTAACTACTTGGGTGGAGAGGAAAGGTTGGTTTACATCCCAATGACCAATCTTTCCATACAGTATCTAAGAAATAGCATCCAGTCGCTTCTGGATTCCGAAAATATTCAACTTCAGTATAATCTCTATTATACTGCCCAGAGTCGTAGTGGAAGAAATGTAAGATCGTTGTTGGCGACCGATCTTGATCTGCAGCGGCTTTGCTCTGTTTTTTCAGAGCCCAACGTTTATGTTGTTTTCAACAATGTAATCAACATTGGTGTTGGGAGTTCTCAGCGGGAGCCATACCCGTACAGACTGTTCATATCTTCCTTTAGTCCACCGCCGAATGCTACTTTCAGTCCATGTTCGGAGGACCTTCAAAGGTTCGATTCTTCTATGTTCTTTGATCAACAGTACGAAGGTGGTGGTGGTGCAAGCGGGAGTTCACATATTCCCGACTTAAACGAGGGTGGTGGTTTAGTGGAGTCTGATGATGACGATAATGAGGAGGAGGCTGAAGACTCATCTGAGTCAGAGGATGAGGATTTCAACCAATCTTTAATGCATTGTACGGTGGCTGAATTTTCTGCCTGGGTGCAATCTGTTGGTGGTATGAATACTTTTGTTTCAAATCTTTTGCCGACTCATCCTCTACCTGAAGGTCTGGAAGTTCAATTGAATAATTGGTTACTTCCAATCATTCCATTGGATACTTCTGATTCACCCGTCCTGCAAGACATCGCAGCCATACTCGACCAGGAGTTGACGGAGGGTGCCATATTTTGGAGCAGAGATGATCTGCTTGTTGCTGTTGGTCTCTGGCATATGGAGCAGAGACAAGAATTTAAAGTTGCCCGGTCTGATAGTACTCGTGTTGAGTACAAGTGCAAACGAGATGAGAGTTGTTCGTTTCTTATACGTGCTACGTGCAAAGCTCACTGTTGGATTGTACGCAAGTTCAAACCTATTCATAGTTGTAGGATGAATCTTGCTGGAGTTGGTGCACGTAATGTTCGTTCAAAAGCTGTGCCTGCTTATTTTGCAAGGAAGATGCGTCGGCAAGGGTCACTCATCAAACCGCGTGAGATTATGGCCGAGCTGCAAACAAGTTTTGGCATCCGTATGACTTATGGTTCTGCGCTAAAAGCATGGAACACATCCCCATCGATGTTGTATGGTGGTGTCGAAGATTCTTTCAAGATGCTGCCGAGCTACCTCGAGGTACTTGTTCAGTACAATGCAGGGACGCTGACAGATCTTGATATTGCTCTGGATAGACATTTTCGCCACTTGTTTGTGGCACTCATTGTTTGTTGAACTGCTTTCGAGTCTTCCCTGAGATAGGTTATTATTGTCGATGCTACTCATTTGAAGGGAAGAAACAAATGAGTTTTATTTGTTGCTGTTACCAAAGATGGTAATGAACAGGTTTTCCCACTTGCCATCGGTGTTGGCCCGATAGAGCATGACGAGTCTTGGATTTGGTTTATGACTCGACTCTGGATAGCTTTTGGCTGCAACGATCAATTATTGTTCGTATCCGACCAACACATTAGCATTTCAAATGCTATGAGCGCAGTGTATCCAGGTACCGCACATGGACTTTGTTTTTATCATTTACAGAATAAATTAACCAGCTTCCGTCCGAACATTGTCCCGTTGTACCATCATGCTGCGTATGCGTATCAGTCAACTATATTTAAGCAGGCTATGGATCAAATGAAAGTTTCAAATCCGACAGCATACGACAAGTTCATGGATGTTGGACCTGAAAAGTGGGCTAAATCGATGTGTCATGTCCGCCGGTATAGTTTCTTGACCTCAAATGCGGCTGAGGTCTTCAATGTAAGACTGTTAGATGCTCGTCGATTGCCAATTTGCTCGCTGTTAGAAGCATATAAAAGTATTGTCGAGACTTGGTTCGACCAGCGACGTGCCAAAGCTACTAATTGGACTGATGAATTGACAGAGGAGGCTGTAGCAAAGATGGAACCTTTGGTGGAGAAAGCACGCTCATACAACGTGGTTCGTACATTGCCACATGCCTTCAAGGTCAATGACGGCACTCGGTCTTGGAATGTGGATGTACAATCTAATTTTTGTGAATGTCGTGAGTTTCAACTCGATCTGATGCCGTGCGTTCATGCCTTAGCTGCAATTCGGTATGAAGTATACTCATTATTTAGTTTTAATTTATAACCTCCAATAGTTTCTAATTTTGTTTTATAGGGCATATGGATTGAATCTGTATGACTACATTTATCCCTACTACAAGACCGAGACTTGACGTGAGATATATGGTGCGGTTGTTAATCCTCTCCCCCCTCAAGATGAATGGGATGTTTCATCCGAAGCAGCATCAGTAGTTGTTTTGCCGCCAATAATAACACGTCAAGCAGGTCGGCCAAGGAACAGTCGACGTCCTTCAGGTGCAGAACATTCTCAATCTTCTACCAGCAGACATCACGCCCCTAAACGTTGTAGTATTTGTAGATCAGATGGTCATACGAAACGAAGTTGTCCTGATAGGGTCCCGGACAATCAGTAAATTGTAATGTTTGGTTCTCAGTTGTATGCTTATTTGATCATTTCAATAAATATATGTTTGCATAATCATAAAGTAAAAGATTTTACACAAATAAAAATGTTAACTACTGAACATCAGAACTACACTCAAATGATCCTAATGCTATAAAAGTACGATAAAGGTAGGTGCCTTCATCGCTCTCCATCCACGCTCGTGTCGGACGTCGAAACAATAGCATTTCAATATGTGCTAGCACATAAGTTGCGCTTTGCTTCGGCATCGTCCCGTGGAAAAGTGATGTCCATCGCATCTCTGCGGGGCGGCAGGGCGAATAGTAAGCCCGAGAGTGTTTTCTTGTCAATAGTTTATGGCTCTCAGATAATGCTTCATCTTATTTGTCGTCTTTGCCAGTTCTTTGCCCAATCTGGTATGCTCTTGAAGACTTATATCCGCCAAATAGGCATTATATATGTGCACCGTATGATTTCGAATACTGAATTTGACAGCAACCCAGCGAGTAAGCAGGAATACTGGTAACACAATCTACAAAAGAGAAAATTCATAAACAAGTGTTAACCATAGAAAATAATATTCTTTTGCATTAAATTGTAATATATTAAAGTACTTACCGAATCTGCACCTTTCCAAGCTCTTGACACTGGAGTGTCTTTGCCTTTACCGAAATCCAAGAGGTCATCTGCCTCCAGGAGAGGTGCTCTATCCCCACGATAATGATGCCTCATCAACATCTTCAACAATATAGAACATCAGTATTAGATACTTATTACTAAATAATACTCCCTCCGTCCCACTACAATTGACACACTTACCAAATTGGGCGTCCCAACCAAATTGTCACATTTCTAAAAATGGCATCTTTTTCACACTCAACAATAAAATATTAACCCCACTAACTCATTCTACACTCACAACTCTTAATTTTCGTGACGAAAAGAAACATGCCAATTGGCATGGGACGGAGGGAGTATATAAAATAATTTATGGATGAATACTTCACTTACAAAGATTTTTGGTAGGATAATCCGAACAGTCGTCGTCTCTGCAGTCATATAGAATCTCCTCTGCAGGACTGGAATATACGCCTCTAGAATATCTCCGCCCAAATCATTGGTCAGATTCTCGAGAAAGCTAAAATAACTCTGCGGGAATTGCCACGGTCCCCATAATTGGGCTCTGACTGCCTCAGGATCACCATCTCTCCACCCATTATAATTCAAGTGCACATCTATCCCAATCCCCCATGGTCGTCCATCATTCGGCTGAATAAGAAAAATTGACAACGTAAATAAGATAAGTAAAGATATACATAAATGAAATTAAATAATAATATTTACCAGATCTGCAATATCATATGCTAATAAGGATACAAAATGATCAGTCACCCTCCTCGGCTGGCTACTTGTCTCTCCAGGACCCCGTGGGTGCGAGGTAGCAACGTCAGCATCAGAACTGTCTGAGAAAACTAGGGGTAACCAGATCCCGTCCACCGGAAACACTTTGACAATCATCATCAGGGATTACAAGTCTCTTACCCCTCTCAAGATTCGTATCCCTCCTCGTACCCTCCATCTCCTCCAGCCTCTGTCTGGTCTCACCACCAGATACACTCATCCGCCTCCTCTCCGCCTGCTCCGCCCTCCTACTGGTCTCACCACCAGATACACTCATCCTCCTCCTCTCCGCCTCCTCCGCCCTCCTACTGGTCTCACCACCAGATACACTCATCCTCCTCCTCTTCGCCTCCTCCGGCCTCCTACTGGTCTCCTCCGCCCTCCTCTCCGTCTCCTCTAGCCCTACGACTCCAATCACGACTCCTATCACGAGCCAAGACCTCTCTAAAGGCTGCATCATCTACATCTGTGCAATAACGGCATCTAGATGCACGAAATAAGTCTGTAACTAGGGGGATCACCCTCTCTGTCAGTGCCTCATGAATAACGGTCCGGATACTATCCAATATACTCCCAGATAGACGATGTCTCCTAGTATCCCGGGAATCCCCACTGGAAAAATGTGCATGATGCCTTGCCCGAGTGCGTCTACGTGACGGTGTAGTGGTCTCCGACGGTGATCCTCCCTCTAACTCCCCACCAGCTCCTCTCCCAACCCGTCCTGCACCTGCACCCCGTCCAGCACCCCGTCCTACACCCCGTCCTACACCCAGTACTGGATTTTTTGGCAGTCGGAACTGTACCCCAATCGGATTGTCCATCTCCGCAGAAGTAAAATATAACATCTCCTACTCGGCAGGAGAAGCCTCCAAATTAGAACTCACTTCAAGCTGTGAATTAAAGTACTTACAATTAGAAAAATATTAACGGATAATCTAGATAGCCAACAAATTACATACCTCATCTTGAACGAAGAATTGCCCCCAATCAATCGTATCCGGCCTCGAAAACTCCCATTTCATAAATCGAAGGAGTGCATCAGGCCTTCGCAGAATAACGCAGGCACGACCCAACTTAGGAATGGCCTCATAGGCCCACACCTACAAAAAATAACATAAAATATTTCACTCTTGTAGGTGTAAGAATTAATTAATTAACAAAATTAAATTATACATGTAATGCCCAAATGGGTCCGCCTAAAATAAAGCTCGCACCACTGATTCGATCTGCTGTGGTAGGGGCAAGGTCCAAATAATACCATAAACACTGAAAAGCATATGCCCCCATGGAAATGAACCCCACCTACCCAAATCCTCAACCAGAACATATACCCAACTCTCAATCTTTCTTTTTTCGGAAAGTCCTAAAGCAAAATTCTAAGCTGCTAATATATTAGCCACCCTCAAGTGCAAACCATGATTAGTGCGTTCTATTTTATTATCCCTAAAAATTATCAATAATTCTCTAGTGCTAAGACTCTTACCCCCACAAACTGTACGAAAAACTGAAGTGCTAGAAGGATCGTGATCGGCAGAGGGATCAAAAGCACTAGAACAAAAAACAAATCCCGTAACTAATGCAAATTCGGGCACTCCAAATTCTATAATCTGCCCATTAATACAAAACCATAAAGCATTAGGGGATTCACTAGTAATTTGAAAGCCTAATAGCTCTATTAATGGTTGCGATGCACTAGGACCATTTCTCTTCCAAATTAATAAGTTACCGAACGGCCCATTAATAAATTGATTAAGCAACTCATCACCCCCTATCGAATATAATGTATCATTAATAGTCTCTAAAGTGGTCACTTTAGTGTATAAGTTCACTTTAGTAATTAGACCACGAAAAGATGGTCTAATCCACTGTGGCTGCAAAAATCAAACACAAAATGCAACAATTATGAAAGATTCGCCAATTTAACATGTAATTTAATTCAACAATATGCATAATTCAACAAATTCAACCAAATGCATAATTCAAAATAATTGCAACAAAAATTATTCATTCAACAAATTCTAGGCGAATTACTTCAACAATTGCAAGATAAAATATTTCAACAAATTCCACTAATTTCATTCGAATTAATTCACCAGAAAATAAAATAATTCAACAAATTACCAAAAAATCAACCCAATTACACACGACATCCATGTAATAATTCAACAAATTCAACTAACACTATACATTTCAAACATGTAAATATTCAAATTTAACATATACCGATTCCAATCTATGCATAAAACCATTAAAATCTATAAAATTTCAAGATAAAAAACCTTATTTTTTTCGAATATAAACCGTAAAAAACGAATAAAAATTGGAGGAGTGGGATTTACAAACTTACTTCTTGGTCGGCCATGTCAATTAAACAATTGGAATTGGTGGTTGGGAAGGATTGAGCAGTCGACTTCGTGAAGGGGACCAGACCCAGCTTTTCTTTCGTGAGAAACCGACGCAGAATGGGGAAAAAAAGGGTTTTTTTGTGTTCAAATATTTTTTTTTCAAAGTTTTGACCGGGTCGGTATCGGGTCAGTATCGAGTCGGTATCGATAATGACGATACCAACTCGGGTCGGTTTCGGGTTTATACACGGGTCCAGTCTGATTCGGGTCTAATCTGACTCACGTCAGTTTCATTTTGAACGAAACCGATCCGACCCGAAAATGGTCTGATCTGGGTCAATTCGTGGTCTGATCCGGTCTTATCCACTTTTTTTTTTTTACGAAATCTAATTTTTCAAATAACTTATAATTCTATTTTTTTAAAAAAGTCCGAATATTTCCAGTATTTTAAATTATAAAGCTAATAAAATTTAAATAAAAAATCATTGTTGTTTGAAAAAAAGTACACTGATATGTGACTTTAACTGAAAAGTGTACTTTTGGGTATTTTTTATATATGTTATAAGAAGTGGATATTTTTTATATTTGTATTAGGCTAAATGGGTATTTTGAATTTTCCTCTCTTAAAAATAACCACTTTCACTATTGAGTATTTAAAAAATATCCAAAATATTATATTAATTTAAAAAATGTCCACGATTATTTTGTGACACTTTTCAGAGTTAGTTATTGTTTATTTTCATCAAAAAATATATTGATTGATACATGTTAACTGAAATTTAAAATTGTTAGTTGATTTGGTACAATATTTAAATAATAGAATCCGACATGAATTACTTCCAAAATTAAATAAAATATTAAAAAAAAGCTCAAACCACAGGGTCGGTGCCACATATGGTCGGTGTCCTAGTTAAGAAATCGACCGCAGACACCGACCTACGTGGCAAATAATTTTCGAAAAAATGTTAAATGCCACGTTGGTCGGTATCTATACCACATGGGTCGATGTTTGACAAAGACCTCCGACACCGACTGACCTGGAAGTTGCCACGTAGGTCGGTGCTGTGAGTCGGTGTCTTAGCAAATGACACCGACCAGGAACCGACCGACCCCTAATTTGGAAAAAAATATAAAGACTCGCAGAAAGAGAAAGCAAACAGACATCGACCAACCTCACACAAAAGCAAGCAGTCGGAACCAGCTTCAATCAGCATCCCTAATCTGGCAAAATTCCATAAATTTTTCGCACGACATGGCCGCGGGTAATGGGGTATCATTGTCCAACTATTTTCTTCCATTTTCACCAATGATTTAGTGAATACTGGCCAATTATTTATTTTTTGTGCATTCGAAAATGATGTTTCAATTTGTTTAAATTTCATTTACATGCTTGAATTATGCTGAAATTTGTGTTGCTAGAGAATGTTTGATTGATTAATTTAAGGACCCAAACATTATTCATGTTCGAATCATATGAAATTAGGGCAAAAATCAAAATTAGGGCTAAAAAAATAAAAAAATCAAGGTAAAAATATGAATGGTGAGAATTTTGTATTTAAAATTAGTTTGTTGATTAATATAGGATCTGTCCCAAACACAAGTCGATTCATATAAAATTAGGGCATAATTAGAGAAAAATAAAAATTAGGGCTAAATAAAAAAAATAAATTAGGGGAACATTAAAATTTGGAAAAAAATTATGATTTTGGAAGTATTATAAAATGAGGGGTAAATTAGATGAATTTTTTCACGGATATAAATTAATATTTTAATTGGGGAAAAATTTGCAATTAGGGTTAAATTAGATGCATTATTGTCAAATATTTAAATTAATGCAAAATTAATAACTTTTGTTTGAATTAAGGATAATTGAAACCGTAAATGCTTGTTAATGCTCAATTTGTTGGGGGTTTAATTTTTACAAAAATACTCGATAAAATAGCAAGGAACTTTGCAAATAAAAATAAATAGAAAATGATGAATAATGCTTGTCTGTTTGGTAGAACTCAATTGCTTGTTTTTGAATATTTAATGTTGTATTCAATGTGTCCATTTACAGTAAATGGTGTGCTTTTTATAATGATTGAATTCAATATAGGCCGCATTTCTTCAGCTGAAATGATGGTTTGAATGGACACATCATTTCGAGCGAACAACTTTCATCCTTCTATAACGCTATCTCGGTATCCGATTCAACATCAAGTTCAAGCTATTCTTTCGACCAAATAGTAGCTCGAACCAAAAATAGTTTGGCTGAGGAGTACTTCGGTCGCTTTGTCGTTCGATCCAACTTTGAATGTCCAGAGTACTTGCCTTGGTAAAATATTGATTGTATTTTTTGGCTTCTTTATCGGGCTTTCTTCTTTGATGGACTGAAAATGAGTTTACTTATTTTTGGGTCACAATAATAGCCCCCCGACTTTCTTCCGAACTACTTATAATTCAGCGAAGCCGAAACAATTGATTCTTGGCTTAGAGTCATTCATTTTCCTGCAAAAAGTCAAAGAAAAATTGTTTCCCTACTCCAAACTGTTGTTTGGAGATGTTCAGGAAGTAAAGATTTCCATATCGTGAGCCGTAGCTCTACAAATTTTTAGGAATATTCTACTTTTGGGTTTATCTGCGATGCTCGTCTTACGATTATCCCCAAGTCCGTAACTGGCTAGGTTCGACTTGTCTGCAAAGAATGCTCTTACAAGATTTCAAAATATGATATGTAATTTCTTACAATTCAGACGGGGAGCGACCCCGAGCCCATGGGCACTGTTGGGCCCAAATTTGATCGAGATAAATAAGTCCAGGCCCATTGCAGTTAACCAAGGCCCATATATGAAAAGCCCAACACACTGTGCCTCCAACCCAAAAATCAAATGACTTACGAAGGACCACCCCACCCGCAAGACCACAAACCTCAGCCAAGGTTCCAGGACACGAGCTACAGGCAAGGTCAAGTTCCCAAGAAGCACGACCTGGAGCTAATGACCCAAAATCCACGACCTACACATCGTCTAGAAGGAACACGACCTATTCCTCCTAGAAAGGGGCTATGAAACCAACACAAATGACCTACCTAGAAGACCGGGAAGATAAGTACCTAGCCACACACAAAATTTAGAATATCATTAGATTCCAAGATCCAACTACCTAGTGAAAATTAGAACTTCCCCCAAGTTCATCGCATCGCCATCAGGGGAGACCTCCAACCAGATAAGGATCCCGCCACGAACAAGCCGAAAGACCGTTGGAGAACCCTAGCTGAACAACCTCCAAAAAAGATGCAGCCGCAGTCACCCGCAACAACAGTCGAGAAAGATGGAACCACTCCCTAAAATCTCTCAGGTTGTAACGGCTCCTCTTGAGCTATAAAAGAGGAGTTTCTAGGTTATTTTAACCACAATTTTTCTATATTACGACTCACACTTTGTACTTTGGCGATTTAATAAGCTCGTTCTTAATAAAAATTTATATTTTCCTTATTGTTCCTCAATCAATTTACTCTTGTTATTGTGCAAGTTCTGAGGGTCCCCTATCTTATCACAAATCGAACCTCAACAATTTGGCGCCCACTGTAGGGCTCTTGGAACAAAATTTCTGACTTGTTTTGTAGGAAATGGCTGAGGAAAAAGCTCTGACCGTGAGCTCTGTGATAAACACTCATTTTGTGCATTTTACTGATGTGGATTTGCTCACTTTTGACCTTAGATTGGACTACTACGTGGTGTTTTCATACATTACCCATATTCTTTTAGGAATTATTACGTTTGGTCTGGTTTGTGGTTGTTTATGCAGATTTCACGCACATTTGAGCTGTTTACAAGGATTGAATGAGTGCCGTGGAGCCAATCGATGTTTGTTTGCATCAGGAAGATGAAGAAGTGAGAAAAGACTGCGCCCAAATATGTTTTAGGCCAAAATTCAATGGAAACCCGTCCCGAAAGCAGTTTATGTTCAAAGAAACAGTTACAAATTCCTCCACACATGGAATTCGAGCTAATGGAGCATGCTAATAGATAGATCTTCGAGTTAGCTTTCCAATGCAACTGGAATCAGGTCAATCGGAGTTCGGGAGCGAAAGTTATGGCCAAAACCGTGAGACTGCGCAAGTCGTAACGCAACCGGAGACCCAGTTGCATAACCGGCGACCCAGTTTACGCAACCGGCGACCCGGTGGAATATACGGCGACCTGGTGGGTTGCGTAATCAGATCGCCGGTTGCGCAAAAATGCCTGTGTGCTTCGAAACATGATCGGCGACCCACATACGCGACCGGCGATCGCCGTTCGGGTAATTTCGCTCGCCGGTTGTGTAAGTTTGACGTATTCTGACGAATCTGAAGCCCAAAATTCATATCTTTTGGAGATTTAAAAAGCCCCATCTATAAATAGGAGATCCCTGAACGTGAATAAGTTCCTTTTTCCAATTTCTGAGATTAGAGACCAGAGAATTCACTGCAAATTCAAGAGGAACTTGAAGAGCACTCCAGGATTCGAAGATTGAAGACTTCACGGGTTTTTGATTTCTATGTTTTCTGTTATTGTGACTCTTTATCCCTTTGTTTTTCTAGAACTTAGCATGATTGACTAAGTTTATTCATGGATTCTAGGGTTTGAAGCTTTGTATTTATTCATTCAACAATTTATGTGATTCAATGTTCCTGTTCCATTGATGTTCTAATTTATTTGGGATTTTCATTAATTGCGAGATACTGGCCATTGATTGCGATTTGAATTGGTAGTTTTTGAGCCGAGAGGTCTAGGTTATCAATTAAGATGCAAATAAATTAGATTTATTAGAACAATTGTCCGAGAGGAAATTGAACTTTTGAAGGGTTTTGAAATCTAAGGTTTTTATCAAGAGTAAAAGTCTTTTGTATGTCCGAGAGGAATCTTTTGATCTTTTATTTCCATGTTATGGTTTAGAGTCCGAGAGGATCACCTGATAACACATTTGCGATTGCTCACATCTTTGGGAATTAAATTGGGATTGAATTGCATGAAAAGTTGTTTGATTAATATTCAAAGTGGATTGCCCTGGAATCCTATTTTCTCACAAGCTTTCTAAAATCAGTAATTGATCTTTATTTTATTTTTGCTTTAAAATCATTGCTAGTTTAAATAAAAACCAAATCCCTTTTCTGATTCGCCTAGATAGTAGTACGGTATCTACGTTTTAGTGCTTGGTTATATTTCGAGCCTGCAGTCCTTGAGTTCGATAAATTATTACTTGCCCTCTGCAGTGGTCTGTACACTTGCAGCTTTAGCGCGTTGCGAAACGCGCTATCACTCTGTCGCAGAAAGATCTCCATCCCGGGAGGTAGAAGCCGTAGAAACCCAAGCAGGGGCTCTTGATAAGCTCATATTTGCACTCACTTATCCATGTTTTTCTCCTTTGTTTTAGTGCAATTAGGATTAGTTGTTAGTGTTAGGATTATTGTCAGACCCCGCCACAGTAAACCAATTCATTATCATTATTGATATGTTTTGGTGGATCAAAGCTATAGCAACTTAGTATCGATTCAATTGTAAAAAGTTCTGTATAGGAATTAATACTCGAGTTGTAATAGATTTAGAAAAAGAAAGGATTAAGTTTGCTGAAGGAATCAACAAACTCATTCAATTGCTGAAGACTGCTAAAGATCATAACGACCAGCAATGCGGAGGAGACAACGAGAATGCTGAAGAAGAAGAAGTTCTAGCAATCTGAGGAGACATTCGACGCATAACAAGAAGTCAGCAGACGACAGTCAGCAATTAGAAATCAAGAGAAAGATTACAAGCCGAATATCAGACGGACTACAAGTTACGAGAAGAACCAACCAATCAAGAAGATGGAATAATCATCATGAAGAAAAAAGGGGTTCAGACCTACAAAAGATCCGTTCTAACAAATGATGGCTAGAGATAGATGCTACGCCAATAAGAGACAAAGGGACTTGAAGAGTCTCTGTCTACCGCAGAAAAAGGAAGCATGCAGATAGGCGAGCATTCCCTTTGAGTCTAACGGACAAGATTCAAATGACTATTTGAATCTTCACCTATAAATAGGTGTCGTCCTTAATTGATTCAAAGGTTCGCGACTTAGTACTTACAAGAGATAACAAACGAGATCAAACTCACTCTCTCTATCACGTGAACTCAATCGAGCTAAGTTCTTCATTAAAACTTTATCAAAGCTTTCATAATAGAAGCTCGAAGACCTGCGAAGTTTATCTTTAAAAGGTATATTTGGGATTCTTTCTATTCCAGAAAGAATCTAGCAGTCACTATTGCGGTGCAAAAGTGATTCGTACGGCCTACGCCAACACAAGGATAGGTTCCGGAAAGAATTATAAAACTCCCAGCAGTCGATGTCCGAGGAGAAAGGAGGTTTGTCTCACTATGAGGAGCGACACCGGTTGAAGATTGGAGATCGAGGTGCTTGATGGTGCGCGCTGACCAGAAGGAGGAGCTGCTCAACGTTAGAGATCAGGCCTGACCTTGTACTTATTCTTCTAGTGAATTTTCAGTCAGTGGGCTGAAGAGTGGACGTAGAACAATTGTTCGAACCACTATAAAATCCCTGTGTCATTTACTGCTTTGCTACGTTATTTAGTTTGTTGGTTAAATCTTTTGAAACTCAACACACCAAGTGTTGTAGTATAAACTGCAATCTATCTAATGAATACACGAGCTAAGATATTTAGAAAAACACTTGCTAAGTTGAGACCTTAGCAAAACACGTGCAAGATAAACATTAATACTTCTTCTGCATATATCGTAACTCTGATCGGGGACCAACAAGTGGTATCAGAGCGGTTGGTCTTTACAGACTAGCTGCTTCTAAGTCGCCAAGGACCAAATCCAGATTTTTCTTTCATATCTGTGGTTTTGTGTTTAGCTCAGGTTCAAGAAAATAGCGTACAACACGAAGCTTCCCAAGTTCACTCCAGAATCTTATTCTACCTGGAAAAAGAGGTTGATGATCACTCTAATGAACATGCATTCAGAGATGAAAAGAGTGATTGAAGTTGGACCCATCAAGATCCAGAAGGTGAAGACGAGAGTTGGTGAAAATGTGGAAGGACCAGATGTAATGGTGGATAAGCCACTAGAAGAATGGACTCCAGAAGATCGAGCCCGTGATCAAATAAATTACGTCGCCATGGATCTCATATTAGTGGCCTTGTCACCTGCTCTAATGGCTGAAGCGTTGAAGTACAACAGTGCCAAAGAAATGTGGGACTTTCTCAGCACTCTGGACAAAGAATAAGACCAGATGAAGAGAAACAAGCTACAACAATGGGTGGACAGGTATGAATCTTTCTGTTTGATTCAAGGTGAAACCATCAAAGACATGGAGGCAAGATTCAACAAGATTGTCGCTGAGTTAAAGAAGTTGGGAAGGACATATGAACTTCCCGACTTGAATTCAAAGATCCTCTCAAGATTACCTAAAGAGGATTGGTTCGTCAAAATAATCAGTCTAAAGGATAGGGATCTGTCAACAATTAGCACCAAAGAAGTGTTCGCTCAACTGGAAGCTCATGAATGGGACATCGACCAGATCAACAAGAATGAGGTTGTTCGCGCTGCGGTCAACATTGAAGAACCAATGGAAGGTGCGACATTCTTCGTGAGGAAAGACGGACAGAAGTGGAAACCAAAGAAGCCATTCCACTCAGATAGACCTACTCAGTCCAGTTTAGCAAAAGAGATTCCTTCCATCAGCGGATCTCACCTCAAAGAAGATGAATGCTCCCTGAGCGAGCTGGAGGAACAAATGAAGAGACTTCAGAGGCTATTGCTGAAGGCAAAAGAAAAGAAACGAGATCCCCAGTAGACTCAATCTACGGACAAAAAACAGCAAGAAAGCGCTAAGAACATGCTATGAGTGCAATTCCCCAGATCACCTGAAGTTCGAATGTCCAAAGGTAGATCCAGAAGAAAGGGAACGACTGAGAAAGCTATTTGAAAGACGCGCATCCAAAGCGGTCACCAAAGCGTTGCTGACTAGAACAGAACTACCAGACATCCCAGATTATGACGACGAAAGCTACTCATCAGAAGATGAAGAGGATGTTCTAATGGTGTTCATGGAAGACATCAACGAAGAGCAAACAGGAGAATCAGCTTTGCCAGCCACAGCAAACCAGGTAACAGACACTACTATGTCTATTGCTTCAATTTATGAGAATATGCATGATACTGCTGATTCATGTTGTTCAGAAACAAAATTCTTTTGAAGCTGAACTGAATGATCCGACTAGGTTGGTGAATGAATCATCATCTCTACTGTAGACCTTGACTGATCAATCGACTGTCAAGAGGGCCTATGATGCAATCGGTAATACTGAGGCCACCATACAATCTCTCGAAGAGCTTACAGATCAACAGGGAACTAGAGAAGATAAGGTTGCTCAACTATCTGAAGATTCCCAGAATGACGAGAGGTTTACTGAAGACAACCCTGCAGAAGACAACCAAGAGCAGACTGCTGCAGATAGGAGTACTACATCAGTAATACAAAGTTCAGCATACAAAATGACAGAAGACAATCCTTTATCACAAGACAACTCAACAAGGGTAGCAGATAGCTTGGAGACTCTACAACTTGTTGAAGTACCGACTTCTGAAGATCCCATCGGACCATCCATCAGTCAAGTCATCCCTGTGGAAGAACTCCAAAGACCCAAATGGCTGCTAAGAGATCATCCTACTCAAGCGATTCAAGGAGATATTGCTGATCCAATCCGAACCAGAAATAGTGCACTACTTGTCTGCTTCATATCACAAGAAGAGCCTACCAAAGTAGCAGAGGCACTCAAATTAGTAGACTGGATCAATGCAATGCAGGAGAAACTATCAGAGTTCACAAGGAATCATGTATGAGATCTCGTCGATCGTCCAACACATCAATCAATAATAGAAACTAAGTGGGTATTCAAGAATAAACGAGACAAAAATGGACTCGTCGTTCGCAACAAGGACAGATTAGTTGCTAAAGGATATGCGCAGTGTGAAGGAATATATTTCGACAAAATTTTTGCTCCAGTAGCTCGCTTGGAAGCAATCAGATTATTCCTAGCTTATGCTGCTTATCAAGGGTTCACAGTATTTCAAATGGACGTCAAGAGTGCATTCCTTAATGGCGAATTAAAAGAAGAATAATAGGGTCACTATTATACCTGACAGCTAGCAGAACAGACATCTCATATGTTGTAGGAGTATGCGCCAGATATCAAGCAAATTCAAAGAAGTCACACATGGAATATGCTCGAAGAATTGTTAGATATCTGAAGGGAACAAAATCTCTAGGAATTTGGTATCCCAGGGCAGATGATCTTACACTCATAGGATACTCAGATTCTGATTTTGGGGGTTGCAGAATTGACCGGAAAAGTACGAGTAGAACATGCCAATTTCTAGGTCATAAGCTGATAAGCTAGTTCAGCAAAAAGCAACACTCCATAGCAACATCCACCACGGAAGCAGAATATGTAGCTGCTGCAAGCTGTTGTACACAAGTGTTGTGGATCAAGCAACAACTTCAAGATTATGAAGTCAACACTGGTTGTGTTTCCATCTACTACGACAACAACAGTGCAATGTGCATAAAAAAATCATGTTCATCACTCTCGAACAAAGCACATCGATATTCGACATCACTTCATCAGAGACCATGTCGAAAGAAGGATATCTTGGTGGATTATATCAGAACAGAGGATCAGCTAGCAGACATATTCACCAAGCCTCTAGCTGAAAGCAGATTCAAAGAGCTTTGTCTTAAGCTTGGATTATTGGAACTAGATGAGGTTTTGGAAGAATGAGTCACAACTCTAATTTTGTTATTAAGAATTGTCATTGGTATTCTTTAAAAGTTGCAGAATAAGAGTGTATCCCAGCTCACGCTCTTGAAAGACAAATTGTAAAAGATTGTTGAGTCCCAGCTCTTAGCAAGTCTATCATCATATACCGGAGAATATTGATATTAGCAGATTGCAAGATTGATGAGTTCCAGCTCTCAACAATTTGGATGATCAGTAAAATGGAATATTGAATTCAGCAGAATAAGTCAAGTGATTGCTGAGTCCCAGCTCTCAACAAAGGAAAGAAGACTGCTGAGCCAATATAAATTTGAATCAATCTTGGGAAATTGATCAGATATGGGAATAAATATCGGGATACTCAACCGACGTATCAATTAAGATCATCATTAGTGACGAAGCGATGATACATATTCGCTATCATTACCGAAGATCTCGTTCAAAGGCTCGAGATGATTCAGTTTCTGAGAATAGTTGCCACGTGGAGAGACTACAACGAAACCGTCGGTTCCCTAGGCAGACAAAGTAATTAAAAGAAAGAGTCTCTAGGAGGGGTTGCGTCTATTTAAGAGAAGATATCTTCCTCTAGAAATTCATATCTCAAAACCTTGAAACCCTAGATCTATCTTCTGCCTTCATTCCCATCTTCCCAGAAACCCTGCTCGAAGAAATCAGAAATGTCGTCCTTTACCATTTTACCAAAATACCTCCAGAATGGGTTCGAGCAACGTGACTTGGAAGTCTCCAAATTGAGAGGAAGAGTCGTAATCTTCACAAAGATCGCATCTAAGAAGATTCTCTCAATTCTCAGTTCACCTTGAACAATGAGTTTTCTCATATTAGAACCGAATGGAGATAGGCGGTCCACTCTGTCAGGCCATGACAGTTTTCTCGTTGGTGAGATAAAAACTTGTCAGGTGGGATATATCCAAGGGTGTGGATGCTTAACCCATCAAAATGCAGCGTTGATGCTTCTGGAAAATATCCAAGGGTGTGGATGCTGTCAGGATCCAGTCCACATAATGTCAAGCAATGGTACAATTTTGGGGCATTAGCCTCAGTTCAGATCATGTCACCAGCCTTCGCAGAACTAAAGTGTCTACCCAAGTGGATACAGGAGGCGGTTCATGAAACCTGGGCAAATAACGATTAGCTTAGCTGAGGTGATGTTCTGGAGTTATACTTCATTAGTGCAGCACCAGAACCAACAAGAAAAAGGGAATCACGGGGCCTTCCATTATATTAGGCTTCGAAGACCAATATCCAGGGAGGTTAAAAACATCAAAGCTCCAACAGAATATACCCCATTAATTGCCACGGTCACTGAAGATCAAATTACCACAATGCGAGCTTGGGGGTTATGGGTCTCTGTCTTACAGAGACGGACAAAGTCAAGTTTCCGTTCAAATTTTACCAGAATTCGGCTAACGAATCTTTCTTGTTAAATACCATGACAGGAAGAACTATTAGATTTGCAGAAGACTTATTCGTAAAGAAGAGGTCTTTGCTCTGGGAGAACAAGATTGCGGTGAGCAAAGAAACTCGTCGTAAACACTACAACATGAGCCACTTTGGCCATTGGGCAAACCGAATATGTTCTGATTGCCCAAATCAGAAATAGCCAGAGTTCGGAAAGGGGTTCCGCCCGAAAGAAGAGGAGACAAAACATGGGGAATCCAAGGTACCACAGGGAAAAATGTCAAGGAAGCCAAAAGAATAGTAGAACCATGTGAATCTACTGGTTCTCCGGTCTACAAGAAAACAAAAGTGGACCACACAAGCTGAAGGAGCCAAATGAAAATAATGGCTTCAATAATGGTTGCCGACACAAAACAACAAAATAAAGGGCCAGCTATGTTTTGCCGACAATAAATGCAGGGGCAGCTAGTGAAACAGTGCTAGCACTCACAAGGAATCCAGGGCCAAAAGCAATGGCGTAGGATTAAAGCAGGGCCGACAGAAGAAAATGGGCACATGTGTCCATCTAATTTTCAGAGGCATTATTGAGGAACGGGGCCGAGTCAATTATGAAAATAATATTCAGCCAATCCAACCTCTATATAAAGAGGCAGAAGCAAAGAGGAAAGGGCATCGAGCAACTTAGATTTTCTTTCTCTCATTCTGAAAACAAACTTTCCTCTCTGCTTTTGTAATAGTCAGTTCTTCTCTCTCTTTATGAGAGCAAGTTCTTTAGCTACCATGAGTAGCTAAACAAGTTAGTCTCCTCCCAAAAGGAGATTACTTATGTAATAAATATTTATGTTTCTTATAATAAACGATCCCTAGAGCTTTTGCTCATCTCTTCTTGTATTCGTATTTTCTTTACAAACCAAAGGATTGTCATACACCCGGTGTAGGAAACGAACCAGGGTTGTGCTGAGTGCTGTTGAAGGAGTCTTCGCGCAGAAGACCATAAATTGAACTCGGTGGTTGGGAGGTGCCTGTAAAATTCGGCGAGGAAATACCCGACGGTATTACTGTTAAAAAGGTATGAATTTGGTGTGTATTTGAATTTTACATTATACGGAAGCATGATAGGCCTGATATGATCGTGATGGACTATTCTCATTTAAAGGCAAAATGAATATAATTGAAATAAATAGAAAAGAAATGATTGAAGAGTATTTGTAAAAGAAAAATTAATAAAAATATACTTTTAATATTTTATGCAGTTTTTCATAAAAATTGCTATTTATTAAACTATATTTAACCAGATTGTTAAAAGAATTTTGGCTAAAAAAATGCCAATAATGCAATATAGAAGTCCATTTTGAATCGAGAAAAAGAACGCCTAAACTATTTATATAGTATATTCAAATCTTATTGGACCGGACTTCAAAGAACGAATATCAACAAGAAAACCAGCGAACCGATTTACAGACTAAAACGACGTCGTCAAAGTCGTTGGATTAGCATGACATCATAATCTTAAACTCGTGGAAATTGAGAACTCCATCGCCGTTGAGATCAAAACGAGCGATCATACTCTTGCAGTCGTCGTCGCTTCTTCTCTGCCCCAATCTGCTCAGCATTCTCTTCAAGCTCCTGGGCGTGATGCACGCGCTTCCCTCCGGCGCGTACAGTTGGAAGGCCGCCTTCAAATCGCTCTGCTTCTCCTCCTCTCCCGCTCCCTCCACTATCTTCACGAAATCCTCTAAACACATCAGGCCGTCCCCGTCCGAATCCGCCAGCGCCACCGCCGCTTCCGCCTCCTCCACCGTCATATCCCCGCCGATCGAGCAGACGCACTGTCGCAGCTCCTCCGAGCATATTCTGCCGTCGCCGTTTGAGTCGAAGTGATTGAAAACTTGCTCGTATCTCATGTCCATTAATGATCAAGGTGGTGATTGCTGATCAATAAAAGTACTTAGTGAAATTTGAAATCTGAAATTGTGAGAAAGAATCTGCTATTTATGGAAGATTTTAGTAAATCTAATCTGTAGAAAATGAGTTTGGAGTTTAAAGTATATATAGTAAGAAAACGCGGAAAATAATTGGAAATGCTGAACTGTTCCATTACGAAAATTGAAGTAATCCTAGTGATAGGTGTGGTCCACTCCAGAGTCTTCCAGATAATGGGAAGCCGCCGCGAAACAACGGCTATTAAATGATTAATTAATTCTAATTACGGTTTCAATGCGTTAATGCCGTTAAACGCACACGGAAATCTTTATTACTTCGGTTGTGAAGTAGGAATATTGGATTTAGAGAATTTTCATTGGAGGTTTAGAATGTTTTAAAGATATATTAATATGTATTGTAAGGAATTTCATATTGGATGAGGAAAAGGAAAATGAGAAAGAGGAACAACATTAATGTAATAATTGTTGTGGTTTAAAAATAAAACTTAAAAGAAGTCTAATAGAGGAGCCACATAAATGAGAATAATTTTATTAAGAGTATAAGCTATTTGAAATACAATGAATAGGATGTTAGACGTATGTGTTAGAGAATGTGAAAACCTAATCTATGACTTTCGAGACCTAATTAATATTTAAACTAACCTTTTAAGGGTTGCAACTTCTCATTATGAGGAAGTGATTCGAGCATTCAAGGCCACACCCGATGACCTCGTGCTTTTATGACAGCTCCAAAAGACATGGAGGCACGAGAGTAATTGGAATCGAATCGAGAAAAACTCAAAACCGTCTCGATATTAATTGACTCAAGTTCAAGATCGAGCTACTCAAGTAATTGTGGAGCTTGAGCTTCATAATATTCGATGATAGGCTCGCGAGCTTTAGTTGGACTTGGATTCGAGCTCGGCTCAAAAGCTTAATCTAATTTAATTTTTTATTAAAATTTAAAACAAATTAAAACAATCGAGCTCGATCAAACTGCGTTGAGCTCGAGTTTGATAATTGAAACTTGATCGAATTGAGCACGGATTCGAATTTATAATTTTTTACTCTAACTTGAGTTCAAGCTTGGCTATACTCGACTCAGCTCAGTTCGCCTCGTTATCTTTCCTACCTAAAGTGTGCCTTAAATGGGTTGAGTCCATAGTAGGCTTCTGTTGGTCCCCGATCAAAGTGTTTATAGTTGCAGCGGAATATTAATTAGATTTTGCACTTATCTTGCTGAGGTCACGACTCAGCAAGTTTCTATGAAATGTATTTAAGCTCGAATATTACTTAGATTCACTTCAAGTTATACGACAACACTTGATGTGTTGTGTTTCAAAATAAGCAGTAAGTAACGAAATAAAATAGTAAATGAACACTAGGTTTATAGTGGTTTGAACAACTGTTCTACGTCCACTCTTCAGTCTTCTTGACCGAAAATCCACTAAGATTGATTACAAGGTGAGGCTTGATCTCAAATTGTGAACAGCTCCTCCGTCTGATCACCGCGCACCTTCAAGTAGGGGTAAGCAACGGTCGGTTCGGGCTGAAAACCGAACCGAACCGCCCAAACTGCCAAACCGCAAATCCTAAAAAATTAAACCGAACCGCACCGCTAGGATTATATAAATCGCACCGAACCGAATGGGCGGTTTCGGTTCGATTTGGCGGTTTGCACCGAACCAAACCAAACCGCACCGAACCGCACAATTTTGGTTTAAACTGAACTTTTTCCACCTATTTTTCAAAATGCTTGAATTAAAACATACATTTTCATGTTCCAACATTCATTAAAAGTCCAAATACACCAAATACAATCCCACAAGTTCAACAAACAACTCTAACTCATAAATCCCAAATACACGAGTTCATAAATAACAATTCAAATCTAAGTTCAAATCTATAAATTCATAACCAAACCGCCCAAACCGGACCAAAACCGAACCGAACCGAACCGCCCAAACCGAACCGAACTGCCATATTTCGGTTAAAACCGAACCGAACCGAATTTTAGCGGTTTCAAAAAATTCAAATCGAACCAAACCGAAATTAATGTATAAACCAAACCGAACCGAACCAAAACCACCGGTTTATGGTTTGGTTCAGTTTTCAGTTCGATTTTGCTCACCCCTACCTTCAAGCACCTCGGTCTTCAATCTCCTCCTTGACACTCCTTAGAGTGAGGACACACCTCTCTTCTTCTAGGACGTCTCGGCAAGCTCTCAGAGTGAGGAAACACCTCCCTTCTCCTTGGTTGCTAGGATAAGAGTTTTATAGTTCTTCCTGGAACTTTCCTTTACTTGCGGCAGTAGCCCGTGATAATCAGCCTAGCAGATCAAGGAGATTCCTAGATTCTTTCTATGATAGAAGGAATCCCAAAGAAAACCTTAGAAGAGAACTTCAAAGGTCTCGAGATAAACTCGGAAGCTTTTGCAAAGCCTCGACCAATGAATGATCGGATTTTGAATTCGACAGAGTAGATGAGATCTTACAAAAGCTTATGAATTTTAGATTTTGTCGAACTTTGTGTCTCTTCGCGAAATCCTCTGTTTATAGTCGAAGATTCAATTTGAATCTTATCCATTAGACACTGGATGTCTGCTCGCCAAACTCCGTTCTTCTTTTTTTGAGAAGTGCAGAGACTCTTCAGATCTCCTTCATTATCTGATTGGCTTTCTCCTCATTTAGTCGACTTTGTCAGAACGGATCTCTAAGTGTATTTCTGAAAATCTTCATTTTGTCTGTTGATTATCCTTCCTTTTGATTCGATGAGTTTCCATAAATTTTGTGATTTAAGATCCTTCTGTTTCATGGTTTCGTAATGATTGTTGATCGCTATCCTGCGTTTGCTGGGCGTTAGTCGTCTGCTGATATCTCAGCGATCGTGTTAAGATTCGACAATATGCTTACTTTACTCCTTCAGCAATACGTTGATCTAGTGTTTCCAGCAATCTTCGTAGGTTTGCAAGCCTTTCAATACTCTAATGTTTGCTAACTTCTTTAGCAATCTTCATACTTGCTGACTCCTTTAGCAATTTCTTCTTGTTTGCTTGAGTCTTCTAGCATTCTTCTTGAGCTCTGTTGATTCCTTCAGCAAACTTCTTGATTTCTTCTAGTTCTATTACAACTTGAATATGATTATCCTATACAGGACTTTTACAATTTAACATGATTCTAAGTTGTTAGAAACTAGATAAACTAGCTTTGATGCACCAAAACCATAATACATACAATTAAAATCAAGTGGTTATAATATTTCTAGCAATATTCCTAACCGCTTCCATCTTGGACCTTAAAGATGGGCTTCCTACTTTTTCGATCAATAGGGTGATCAAGAATATGTTTATCCAATCTGTTGGGAAATTTGGCTAAGTTTCCTTTTCCCAGTAGCTACTTGTTTAGATTCTAGTTTTGGTGTTTTGGTGGATCAAATTCTAAGTCCTACCAGCGTCAGTTTGTCTCTAGAATAGCTCTAGTCTCAAATGTAAAGTCCTGTTTAGGTCTTTTGAGTTGTAAGTCGCAGCTGATCAAGACTCATGCTGGCACTGTTCACCAGCATGAGAAGTGCTTACCACTGGTTACTGTTCACCAGTTGGAAAAATCTCATCCGAAGGCGGCTGACAAAGACTCGTGCTGACACTGTTCATCAGCATGAGAAAGAGCTCACGACTGGCTACTGTTCACCAGTCATGGGAGATTCCAAGAGTTAACATCCAGACAAATTGGTACTCAGATTGTGCCAGCGCAAGTCACCAGCAGAGATTGCCAGCACAAGATCACCAGAATGATCTACCAGTCAGATGTTACCAGCAGAATTCCAGATTCTCTCTCCCAGAGTCTTAGAGACAAAAAGAAGATTCGTCTGAGGAATAAACTGACAAAGTATGACTTTAAGGGAGGATACCTTAAAGTCTATCAGTTCAAGACACCAGTCTCGATTCCTCGTACTGACGAATAGTGCCGTTCTGACATAAAGAGATCAATGTCAGATAAAGTGGACGAAAGCATGGCACTTTCCGGAAATTCCTACCTGCCGCCGTCTGAAGGACATGCGAGGACAGAGACCTTTTCCGGATGTGTCCAAACGGCTAGAAGATTTGAATCGGATCCCTCGGCTATAAATACCTGGGATCCATCAACATTCAATACTCTTCACCTACCGAAAGACTGCAAATTTATTACGCTCAAGCAAGTAGAAGCACATACACTTTCGAGGCCTTTCTAAAGGCTATCCGTGTGTTGATTTATTCAAACACGAGACTTCAAGCTTCCAGCTTGTAAGTTACTGATCTCTTTGGTGTTCTTTCTCTTCTGAGGAAGTTCACAGCAGCTCTTGTGCCAGCCAGCACTTGAGTTATTACGGGCTTTTGCCGTATTAAGAAGATACGTTCTTGGGAGAACTAAACACCCAGTGAAGCTGTGGAGGTTGAAGTGACGTGCTCGCACTCCACCAGCTGATCAGAGTTGAAGAAGGAAACAAGACCGGGAGCGGTTGATCTAGCGAAGTGGTGGACAAGGGTCGCACCAGCTAGAGATAGATCGTAGGCAACTTGTACCTGATTACTCTATAGTGAATTTCCAGTGCTACGACTGGAGAGTGGACGTAGATCAGTTGATCGAACCACTATAAATCCTCTGTCTTTTATCAGTTTTCTGCATTTCATACTGATTTAAAACCCAGCACCCAAGTGCTGGTGTATATCTGAAAACTGATATAACTGTGCAAACAAGGCTAAAAATATTCTAAGTCTTGAGCTACCAGCTGACGAGCCAGTCGCCAGTCAGCTGAGTACGCAGAGTGCAAGTTGACTTACCAGCTGACAAGGTCCCAGTCAGCTGAGTAACCAGCAGAGTGCAAGAAACGATTAACCACATTTTCCGCTGCTAAGTTATACCCTGATAATCCGGGACCAACACAATCTATTCCGACGTATGCAATGGCTTGCTTTCGACTTCCAAGTGCAATCTGTGATGATATCAATAGAATGTGTGCAAGTTTCTGGTGGGGTGATGAAGCCCAACCCAAAAGAATGCATTGGATCAATTGGAAAAAGATGTGCAGGCCAAAAGACAGAGGAGGTTTGGGGTTCAGGGATATTGGGAGTTTCAACAAGGCAATGCTTGCCAAACAAGTCTGGAGATTGATTCATAATCCTACCGCGTTGGTGACCCAGGTTTTCCAAGCACGTTACTTCCGAGAATGGGATATTATGACAGCTAAAATTGGGTCATCAGCATCCTTTGTGTGGCGTTCAATTGCTTGGAGTAGGAGCTTGATCGCAAAAGGCTCATTGTGGCAAATGGGAAATGGTAGAAGTATTCTTGCTTTCAAAGAGACTTGGATCCCTGCACTTGCCAAGGGAATGCTATCTAAGGATGCTGGGGGAAATCAACACGTGAGAGTGGCAGATTTTATCAATGAAGGAGAGTGGGATATGGAAAGGTTGGAATACCTATGCTGGCCCCATGAAATTTTTGCAATCACAGACATGAGAATTGATAGAAGAGATAGAGAAGATAGAAGGGTGTGGAGGTTCGAAGAGAAAGGGCATTACAGAGTTAAATCAGGATACCTGGAAGAGGTTGGATACTATGATTCCGCCCCCCACCCCGAACAACATGGCATTTGACAAGAAGCTTTGGCATAATTTGGTGTGGAACCTTAAAGTGCCTTCGAAGGTGAAATTTTTTTTGTGGAGAGCTTTTCAGGGATTTATCCCAGTGGAAGCCAATTTGTTAAGGCACCATGTGCCTACAACCAACATCTTTTCGTTTTGCAGGAAACATGAAGCTACGATTGAGCACTGCCTTCTCTTTTGTAAATGTATCAAGGCTGCATGGAAGGGAAGCCGCTTCTGGACCGCAATGAAAAGATGCAAACACATGGGATTTAACAAAATTGGAGATTTTATTCACCATTTTTTCTCATCTGCTGATTTTGAAGTCTGGGTGGTGTTGCTTTGGAGGACATGGAACTATATTTGTAAGTTTAAGCATGATTTTGGAGAATCACTGGAGCCCCCAACAGAAGAGCAAAGTGTGTTTTATTGGCAAGCTTTCCACGACGCCCGCGAGAGCTTGAAGAGAGACCATTTCCTCGGGCTGCAGCTTGGAGACCGACTTTGGAAGGCTCCAGACACTGGGATTTTCCGAGTGGGTGTGGATACTTTGTTTAACTCCTCGGCAAACAGATTTGGAGTGGGAATTATCGTTAGAGACAACAAAAAACAAACTATCGCAACTTTGGCACATCCAATCCCGCATCCAGGAACAGTGTTGCGAGGTGAAGTTCTTGCAATTTGTTATGACATCATTTTTTGCTTTGAACAAAGGATTTCTCCACTTTGCATCTACACAGACTCCCTCCTGGCGGCTCGCATTATGAGAGGAATGGAAGATGACGAAGGTATGATCCCAAGCATCTGTTATGGAAATGGAGAGAGGAAATATTTTGGGAATTTATCATGCTTTTAGGAGCGCCAATAGGGCTGCTCATCAGGTGGCACAATTCTGTAAAAATATCTCCCACGATATTGTTTGGAGATCTAACTTTCCGGAATGGTTAAACAATGTAACCAGGCTTGATTATGCCTAATCTATGATAATTGATTTTTCCTATAAAAAAAAAAGAATATGTTTATTGAATTAGATTATTTTGACAAGCAACAATGATTTTATTTCTTGAAAAATAATTTGCAATCATGAATGAATAATTGAATCAAATGATCGACCGGGTCAAATATTGATCTAAGAAATATTGTTATAGATGAAGATTATATCTTTGATGGCAGCTTTCGTGGATATTAAATACATTATTATAAGGTATATGCTTCATAGTTGTTGTAAGATTCTATAATATCAGTCTTGATTTCGACTAGGAAAAAGTCAAAATTCAAATATAGTAAAACGCAATAGAATAAATTAAAAGAAATATTCCAAATAAGAAAAACGGGGCAGTTCGTAGTGAAATTTTGGTGTCGCTATCAATTCATTTATCAACAATCTGGCGGCGGCAGCAGCAGCATGATCTAAGTATGTGGCTATTAGGTGCGTGTATATCGTGTTAAATCATTCGTAGAAACTGTGTAGTAATTTCTACTATATAGCTGTGGGCAAGGCTACGACAAAAAATTGATATAATCATCTACGCAATCAAAAGTTCCACGACGATTAATATTTGAGTTTGTTTTCTAAATGTAAAGAATCGTATCTCGTATTTTACTTAATGAAAAATATGATACAGAGTGGGTACTTATAGTAGAGAAACAAAT
>JAPKLW010000156.1:2563-54491 GCA_026898455.1 Plectranthus barbatus | reverse complement strand
TCGAAGGAGGCGTGCAGAAGAAGGCGTCGCACGAGAGGAAGAAAAAAAAATTAGGGTTTTAGCCAAAAAAAGATCTTAGGCTGATACCATGTAGAGAATCTTATCTCGTATTTCACTCAATGAAAAATATGATACAGAGTGGGTACTTATAGTAGAGAAACAAATCTAATCTAACAATATGAAAAAGATTTACAATCTATATACAAAGATATGATAAAAGATATAAAATATCTTAACACTAAGTCCATAAATTTCATTGACTATTCTACCCTTGACAATATGCAATTATCACCAAAATACAACAATTTTTAATTCATCAGGTACTCTGTTCATTTGATGTGATTAATTATATCTGGGAGCCATGTGATATTCAAAAACTCTCGGAGAATATTTCAAACAAGGATTTAGTTATTAATACTAGCACGTAATTGATAATACAAGGGATAAAATGAAATTAAACCCTAACATAAACACTATTTACCGAAAATTGATCAGAAAACAAGGATGATCAAATCATAAACAAACTAGGAAATAAAAACTTATTAAAATATTCACAATTGAAAACTATAAGCCTACTTATAACTCTTAATTTGTCGATATTATATATCTTTGATGTAGTCACATATATGCTTGTGGAATTGGATAATGTATATTTATAATATACTCTCAATTTCCATTTCAACACTATAATGAAACTACAAATCTTAATCAAGTGTGTTGTTATCTAATGGTATAACTAGCTTACTCTTAAGTTGATGAGAGATTTAGAGAGTCGAACCCTCCTTAGTTCTAATTTAATCATTGTAACTTATTTCAATGAAAAAGACTAATCTTAGATATTTGGGAATTTTTGTTACTATATATGACTATGAGTTTATGTGATTATGTCCTATATTGAGAGAGAGATATATGCAGAAATCCTGTTAAAAAAAATTACTAACAAAAACATGGGAATGAGTTTCAATTTATATTTTAATTTTTTTTATAAAAAAGTATCGTCAAAAAGAATAGGAAAGAACACTTAAGTTACTAAGCTTTGGCCGCAGCAGTCGATTATGCCGTTTCAAACGGTGAGATCAGAATATGGATCAAATAAGTTTGGAGATTCTTCATACAATATTATAGGATTTACGAATGTCTCAGGACAAAATTTTTTACCAAAACGTAGTCCTAATTAAAGTTAATTGATATTAATTACTTGGGATTCAACTCACTCAATCAATTTATGATAAATAGCTAGTAATTTAAATAGGAACTTTAAACTTAATTCCAAACATATAATCAATTCTGAGGTGAGTTTTTGTACAGGGAGATTTAAAAAAAAAGAAGAAGAAGAAGAAAATGAGATTGATGTTGTAATCAATGAGCCATCATAGTCTTAAACTCGTCGAAATTGAGAACTCCATCGCCATTAAGGTCAAAGCGAGCGATCATACGCTTGCAATCATTTACGCTTCTTCTATGCCCCAATCTGGATAGCATTTTTTTCAAGCTCTTGGGCGTAATGCACGCGCTCCCCTCCGGTGCGTACAGTTGGAAGGCCGCCTTCAAATCCCTCTGCCTCTCCTCCTCTTCCGCACCCTCCACTACCTTCACGAAATCCTCCAAACAAATCAGCCCGTCCCCGTCCGAATCCAGCATCGCCACCGCTTCCACCGCCTCCCCCTCCGTCATGTCCCCGCCGATCGAGCACACGCACTGCCGTAGCTCCTCCGATGATATCTTCCCGTCGCCGTTCGAATCGAAGTGGTTGAAGACTCGCTCGTATTGATCGCGTTTCTCCATAGAAAATGAATGTTTATTTAATGTTGCAGCAGATGATTTTGTTTAGGGTTTTGTAAATTGGTTTACGGTTAGATTTTTTTTGGTGAGGAGTGTTGTTTTTATAGATCTTTGCAGGGGCGCGTTTATATATATTGCGTTGACCCCAACAAACCAGGGAAACAGCGGCGATTGGCGAAGCCTGTTTACTTTGAATATACCATATTCTAAATCAAATATATAAACATTGTCAATTGTTATTTTATTTCTGGTAAATTGTCACGTTTGATTCTTGAATTTAAAAAATATACTCCTATTTGAAGATTTAGAAATGAAGAGTCAAAGTTAAATGATTTGTATTGTATCAGTATAACCGCAGTAACGGACATTCTAGATGTTTCGGGAGTTGTACAACAAATGAGATGAGTATCACCGATACGACTTGGTTTGATATTGGATATAAATATTAAATACAGAGGGTCCCACTGGAATTGTGAAAACTGCGGCTCTTCATTTTCTCAATCTTAAAACCAAGTCCTAACATTTAAAGTTTTCACTATTCTATATTTTTCTGATAATATACATTTTTGTTTAATTAATAATATATATAATAATAACTAATAAGAATTTTGTTTCATGTATGATAATGACACGATGTGATAATAATAATTCTAATAACGAGGAGGATAAAGTTTTTTTCGAAGGAAGGCGGTATAGATCGTAGGGGTGGCAATTGGGTTGGGTTCGGGTTGGCAGGTCGGATTGAGACCTAATATTAACACGTTATATGCCAACCCGAACCCGATCCATTTATTTTTCGGGTCAGAAAGTTTAACCCGAACCCGACCTGTTTATTTTCATGTCAACCCGAGAATGACCCAAATGACCCGTTTAATCTTATTTAAATATTCTAACCAAATTTAAAAAATAAGATATATAAATTTTTTTAGTTCAAATCTTATTTAAATATTCTAACCAAATTTAAAAATAAAATAAATTAATATATATATGTATATATTGTTCACTCAAAAAATTCACATAATTTTTTGTTTTTATTTTTATTGTATTTATTCTATTATAACATATTTACAATAAAAAATAATTAAAAATATTAAAAAATTATATTTGTCACTTTTTCTGTAAATTGTTATATCTCATTAATTTATTATATTTACTATTCTTTTAGAATAATACAAATATAACATTAATATAGGATAATATTAAAATTAAATCTCATAGATTTTTTGTTTAATGTACTTCTTTTTTATTTTTATTAAATGTATATATAATTTGACGTATAATGTAGAAAATAATTTATATTATAATATGTGTAACATTAACGAATAAAAATTAAATATATTAAAAATAATCTATAAAAATATGAAGATATATAACTCTATTAATTTCATCTTAATATATCATAAAATAAAATATCATATAATTAATTTGCACATAATGCGGGTGTAAATCATTACATCACATTAATTTTATTTTACTTGATATATTTTAATATTATAGCTCATACATATATAATATATTTTAGTAAAACCTTATGTTTTCACTATTTTATCTTTCTTCATAAGTTTTGTAATTTATCTACTTGCTTTGGTATTATTAAATATATAAAAATAGTTAGATCTATAATATAAAAAATATATATTATAAATATACTAATATATGCATATATATATATATATATAATATGTTTATAATTTTATAATTATATTTTAAATAATTAGATGATCTATCTATATATTAACAGAGAATAGTGAAAAAACTATTCCCATAAAAATATTATATCAATTTTTATTTTTATAATATTTATTATATTATAACATAAATATATTCTTTATAATAAAAGATATAAGAAATTTATATTTGTCATTTTTTAAAAATATTACATTCCACTAATTATTATATTTACTATTTTTATATAATACAATTATAATATCTTTAATAGGACACTTTTGTAATCAAACCTCATAGAATTTGTGTTAGGTATATTTCTTTTTTTATTTTCATTATTATTATTATTATTATTTATGTATAATTTGATGTATAATATAGAATTTAATTTATAGTATAACACATTGAATATAATATTGATGAATAAAAATTAAATATATTAAAAAAGTTGCTAAAATGGTAAGATATAAAATTTTATTAATTTCAAATTGATAATTTTGCGGGTTATTCGGGTTACGCGGGTTGACCCACAGGTGACCCGAACCCGACCCAAAATTTAATTGAGTTCGTGGGTTCAACCCAAAATTGACCCAACAGTTAAATGGGTTGACCCAACCCGCTAATTTCGTGTTAGGTTCAGGTCGGATTGTTGGGTCGAGTCAGAGATTGCCGCCCCTAATAGATCGAAATAATTTGGAGAGCAGGAGATTTTTGTATATAATAATGTAAGATCTTTATTATTAAAATATCACCTTAAACACATGAGGCGGATATGATTAATAAATTGAACTAAACTGCTATTTAGTGTCACCTTATATTAGAAAAATTGTCATCCTGATTCTCATACCTAGTTAAATTTCTATTCCACGGGTATAATGCAATATATTTTATTTAATTTTTATGAACAATAATAATAATTTTATAAGATTATGAGTTATGGTTAATAATTAATCAAATTTCAGTTAAAAATTATTTAATGACTATAAATTATTGTATATTATAATTGGTTGACATAAATCATACAATTGAAAAATGTTAGAAATTATATAGTTTGATGATTGTCAAGAATCACGAATCAACTAAATATATATAGCTGATTAAGAATGAGTTGATCATTAAATGTTTCTATAAGTTTCTAATAATTTAGGTCCGATCTATTAAATACTTAACAACGTGAATAATTAGCCAAATATATTATAAAATTTAACTAAAGTTCATAACTGAGGAGTTGTCAATTATGAGAAATGAGAGAAGATCATGATAGTTGGTAACAGGAAGTCTTAAAAGAGAGCATGATTCACAAATACTCAATCAAGTTATGTTGATACCTCAGTGATCAATTAAGAGTGATCTGATTGAAAGTTTGCGGAGAAACTTGAAACTATTGATTAGGCGAAAAAGAGAAAACTTCAAGACTAATTGAGTAGTTTGACCAATACTATCATCAGTCAAGTTGTCACGTCGAAAAGGACAAAAACAAAAGCATAAGCTCCATGATATTACAACTTCATACGCCAACATTAAAAGTTTGAAGTCATCTCAATTTTTCTCAATGGATATAATTTACATGAAAGTCCATAAATACTCCATTTAAATTCATGAAATATATAGATAACCAGACAAAGGACAATTATTAAAAAGTGAAATACAGATAAGATAAGCCCGAAACAAAAAGAACATAAAAGAATAGTGAAACATATATACTCCCGAGCTCTCTGAGCTTTCCAAGCTTATTTACTAGAAATTATCGTGTCATGTGGACACATGATTACCGAAGTCTATAGCTTCTCTTTAGTGTGACTTCAAGAAGTTACAGTTACAAATAGTATTGGTAACAAGAGAGACAAAATCAAATTCAAGATGGACATTCCTGAAGAGAACTCAAATTTTCGTTGCCTGAAGTTGAGAAGTGTTACAAAAGTCAATAGTAAGAAGAACTGAAGTTATCACTTGTATTCAAGTAATGTGGAGAACTAATATTGCAAAAGGAAAAGTGTACAAGAGTGAAGCTTGTGGTAATACTTGACCATTTACGGTGTATGTGGTTGAGTAGTGGAGACTCAATTAGCTGTGAGGAGAGTCGTCTTGGTTGAAAAAAGTGGATTTGTTTCAATAAGAAAAAGAGTAAACGTAAAAATTTTAAGATCTTAAACTACTATAAGCTTTTTGCGTCATTTACTGCTTTCAGTTTATTTCTTCTACACCTCATAAAACTGTCTATTTGAGATCCAACAAATAATCACAGTTGTTGAAGTACAATTGAAACCTAATTTCCTAACCGTTGATCACAGTTGTTGGAGTATAACTGAAATCTGCTTTCTTAATTGCTCAATTATAAAAAAAATTCAAAAACTCATAACTAAACCTGGGCCCACGTTTTACACACATAAATTTACCAAATACTCTCTTATTGATACAATTAGGACTAATGTTAATAAATAAAATTATAAAAAAATATTGAAAAAATTAATAATTTTAATAAAAAAATAAAAAATGGAGTCTGAAAAATAATAATAGAATGTAATGTCCCACAATTTATAAAAATAAGATAATCAATAATAATTAAAAAAACAGAGCACGTTACCTTTATTTTTTGAGTTGGTCTCCTGAGAGACGGTCTCACTATTTTTTTATTGTGAGACGGACCTTAATACATCATTTCAATAAGTTAAATACATCATTTCATTTTTAAGAATTACATTATTTGCAACAAAGAAATACATCATTTGCAATAAAGAAATACATCATTTCATTAAACTCATATCACAATAAAAGTGGTGAAACATCATTTGCAATAAAGAAATACATCATTTCATTAAATTCGTCTCACAATAAAAATGATGAGACCGTCTCATCTAAGACTTTGCCTTATTTTTTAAAATAAATACACAAATATAAAATTTGTACTTTCAATTAAAGCAAAGGAAACATAAATATTTATTAGATTTTTTTGGCCATCATCTGCCTCAGGCCATTCTCTGAGATTTTAACTTGAAAATAGTAATAGTTTTTGAATGAACGTTATTGACTCAGTGGTTGTTGGTCCCGAAATCAGAGAATAAATGTATGTACAACAGAAGTTTTAAACAATCTTGCACTTGCTGAAAACTGATTTAGACTCAGTTTTTAATTTTTGTAAAAACTCAATTTTAAGCTGGGATAGGTTTAAGTTTCAATTCAAGTATACACTTCAATATTTAGTCAAGTATTGAACATTGCAAATAAGCAAGCAAACTTAAAGTGCAGAAACTTAAAGAAAGCAATAAGATGATGCGTGATATTACAGTGGTTTGGAATTAAAGTCTCACATACACTCTTTCGAACTTAATTGGCAAATTCACTAAGGATCAGTTTACAAGCCTTCTCACGATCTATGGCTAGCCCGTCGGAATCCGCCATCCTCCGGTCTGCTAGTTTACTCGCCCAGAAACTCCTTGTTCCTGCTTCCTTCTTCAGCTTGAAATGAGGACGCACCTCGCAACCTTCAATCTGGATGAGGATGTTTTATGTTCTTCCCAGAACTTCAAGTTTGGTTGGCAACACCCGTGACAATCAGTATCCCTGGGTAGGAAACCGACTGTTGTGTTTACTACTTGAAAAGTAATAAACACCCAGAATGGTAGCTTAAGATTAGAAAGCTTTAGCCTCGTGCACTTAGACAGATGCACATAAGGAATAGCTTGAGTCGAAAGACTTAAGCCTCGTGTTCTGATAACACGAAGTTCAAAGAGCTTTTGAGAGCTTTTAGCTTTTTAGTTCGACAGAGTTTTGGCTAAGTTTTGCGTGATAGTCTTATTGTTGTTTCTCTCGAAGTGTCGAGCTATTTATAGGTGGGTTGGACGATAATTTGAATTTCTGTCCGTTAGACTAGTCGATCTACCCGTTGGAGACAAGGATTAGGTCATCCAATCATAGAACATTTTTCTGGTCTTCTCTGCTTTGAGATCTGCTTTTCACTTTTGGCAGTGTACTTTTCACCTGCCCTTGTTAGATTAAGTTTCAGCCTGAGAAATCTCAGTTCAAGTTTCTCGTACTGACTTTTTGATTGACACTTTAAGTAATCTTGAGTCTGACTTTCAATTCCACTTCGGGTTCCTTGTGTCTTCATATTTTTCATGTGCTCTCAGTTTCAGAAATTGAAAACTGACATTCTCCAAAGTCAGTTTTAAGTTTCCTCTTCTCTTCAGGGAAAATTCAGTTTCCAGAAACTGACTTTTCGACATTCTAAGTTTCAAGCACCAAAACTTAATCTTCATTATTTCAAGTTTCTCAGATTCTTCTCTTTAAGTTCTTAAACTTGATTCTTGTTTTCTCAAACGTTGGCTTTAATCTGCTCGATCTTCAGCTTCAGTTTCTAGTCTGTTACAACTCTATAAATCATATACAAGGATTATATTTAGAAACACTCTAGAAACTTAAAGCTAAAGTCAGTTTTGACAAACCAAAATATCAAAACAAGGGATAAACTAAAACTCAGTTTCTAACAATTTTTCCTTTTTTGGTGTTGTCAAAACCACATATCTAAAGTTAGGAAAAAGGAGACATTTGATAAAACTGAGTTTACAAAAGACACTACTGATCGCAGAATTATTTTATTAGCAACTTAGCAAAGCTAATAATAAAGCGGCAAATAAATTATCGAATCCCATGGGGAAGAAATAACAAAAAATCTTAACTACTAAAACGTAAGTTCTCGAAACACTGGTTAGGAAAGAAAATAAACTTTGGGTCTTGTTTCAACTGATTTTGCAAATTAAAATTAAACAGAGAAATAAAAGACTTTTGATGAAGCAGGTATGAGAAGTACAGATTCCAGGGATATCTACCTATCAAGTATGACATGTATGAATGAATTGATTAATTCCCAATTTTAATTCCTCTTCGTAGTGAAATATCAGAAAAGTATTATGAACTTCTTTGTTGGACAATTCATAAAGTAGATTAGTCAATTATCTATCTTCGCTCGGTCTCAAGATGAATTAACTAACTCCAAAAATCGACAGATTTATTCTTATAATCTATCTCCTTCTGCTCAGACAAGAAATTAAATTATATTGTGAAAAACTCTTTCCATTGAAAACTATTACAGTTACGTCTCAAGTTCTCAACTAATTAATCTTAAGATGTGGCCAGCAAACTCAAGATTATGAATAAGCACAGATTTCACAAACTACGATGGGAAAGGGAAAATAATTCAATTAATCAAACATGCATACATTGATAGTTTGAAACCCTAGAATCTGAGAAGGAAGTTAGTTACACATAGTCATAGTAGAATTCATCAAAGATAAATAAAACCTGAATTGCATAAAAACTTGGGTCTGATTGTTTTCCCACAAAAATCTGTCTTCAAAAATAAAACTCAACTAAAGCTTGGAATCTCTCAAAATCTGAAATCTGGAATGAAGCACCCTTAAAAATCGAAGTTACAGGGATTTATATATATAGATGGAGGTGTATCCTATCCTATCAAATCTAGGGCTAAAGTATTGATAAAATTCGAATTCAGTCAATTTCCCACGCCAGCAGGTCTGCGTTGATCGACGTGGCTTCTCCGTCGATCGACGTAGAAAAATCAGGTCTCGCCCCTTCCGCGCGGTCTCACGGTTTTGGCCATAACTTCCTCTCCCGAACTCCGATTGACCCGATTCCAGTTGCGTTGGAAAGCTAACTCGAAGCTCTATCCACTGCCATGTGCCAATAGCCCGAATTACTTGTGTGGAAGAACTATTCACTGCTACTCTTACACATCACTTCTTTCGGAACAGTTTTCTCGTGAATTTAGGCCTAAAACCTGCATAAACATCAAGACGCGCCTAATACCACCCAATATAGACTCATGCATACAATACATAGATAAACTAAATAAAACTGCATAGAATAGTAGAAAATAATATAGATAAGTGAGTGAAATAATGAGCTTATCAAACCCCCCAAACTTGAACGTTTGATTGCCCTCAATCAATAGGCAAGAAAGAAATCAAAAGATCATGTAGTTAAAGTGCAATGCCTCACAAGATTCATCACAATCAAGAATCAAAAATCCACTACATACAAGCAATTCGAAAGAGATAAAAAATTCATCAACTGTGGAAGAACTCACAGGAAGTGTATCACTCAACTCTCAAGTGTTTAAGGTATAGATGAAAGCACTCAACAACATGTATGAAGAAATTTCTACCATAGGCTTGCAAATCTTCTAATATCTCCACTGCTAGAATGTGCACACAAGTCGAGAATCAAAAAGGACTTTCGAAAGGTTGTAACGTAGGCTTTTTCTGATAAGGTAGGGAAAAATGGCCAAGTGACTAAGTCAATTGAGTTCATGACTCTCAACACATCCAACCACTATCTATAATCATCCACCTCATGTCCTCATATACATCAACAAACTCAAATTTTTTTCTAGCTCATTTTGAATCTCTTATGCTCGTTTCGATAATTTTGTATTCTTTTCTTTTCAGAGAGCTTATGAGAATTCTAATTATTTCTTTGAGCTTCTTTTTCATACATCTTTTCACCACTAATTTATCATATCGTATCACCAATCAACCCCATACATACCACAACTCAAGACACGAGTGAGACAATACTTTTCTTAATCTCATAGACAAGGAAAGAAAAATTGTACAGGCTCAAAGTGGCTAACTAGGGAAAATTTTATTGTGAAGGGACAGTGTTTAGGATATTGGGTTAACAAAGATGACCTAATATCATCTCCTAAACTTGTGCACACTATGCAGTCTCAACACAGAAAATAGGCAAGTTCTAGAGAAATCAAAATACACATGTGAATCTCACATCAAACGAAATAAAGACTCAAATTTCTCACACAAGGGTTCAAAAATTTTCTTCCACAGTCAATTTCAAATCAACTCAATCAGCATACAAGTATAAGTGTCAGATCAGTCCTATCATGCGGTATTCTACATCCATAGGCATCTAACCACAATCTCAATCAATTCAAACTCAACCCTCAATCAATTCTAATCTCACAATCTCATTCAGGTTATCTCAAAACTAAAAAAATTTCCCCACAAAATAGCATCAAATAGAAAAGAAGAAAAAAAAATTAAAGACGCAAAGCAGAATAAATAAAAGATAGAACGTTCCATCTCTTGTCCACATCCCCCCAAACTTATTTCCAACTCGAAGAGTGGAATAAGTTTGAAAATAAGACAAAAGAGGGAATGATACCTGGTAGTTGATCTCAGACATCAACTTTTTTATCCCCCGGAGTCTCAAATCACCATCACGGAGGTCGGGTCCAAACTGGTCTTTTCGCGACCTCCTCTCCATCTTCGTTCTTGACAACTTGCATCCCCCATTTCTTGGCGTCTTCTTCCAGAAGGATCTTGTGCATGCATAATGAAGGGCTGATCCCCTTGATGTCTCTCAATGTCCACCCAATGGCGGACTTGTACTTCCTGAGATGTATCGGGAGTGGTTTGAGTTCCAAAGCATGTGGATCGGAGTTAGAAAGCTACGGTTCCAGTCTCGCGTTGATCGATGAATGGTGTGCATCGATCGACGTGGTTGAGATGGCAGAGATCCCTTTTCCACATCGCACCATTTTGATTGATGAAGCCTTTGCATCGACCCTTTTTCCTACATCGATCGACGTAGGTGCTTTTCCCCATTTTCTCTTCTTTTTCTGGCTGCGTCGGCTTAGTAACCTCTCCCATTTGTTCTCTTTCTCCTGTGTTATTTCTTCAAACACATCTAGCTCCATCACCAGATCCACAAGCTCATCGTCGCCTTATCCAAATTTGAAGACAAAAACAAAGAGTGTAGTAAGCAGTTCTCCAGAAAATCCGAATCAGTTTTAAGAGAAGAAAAGGGAGAGGAAATCATTGGATTGAAACAATTGATCATGTGGCACTCTTCCTGGTAGCTCCCTTCATTACGCTTCTGCACTGCTTTGTAGATGGGGAAGTTGACCGACTCGTCATTAACTCGGAACATCAGTTTGCCGTCTCGAATGTCAATCAACGCTCCAGCAGTCTTCAAGAAAGATCTCCCCAAGATCAGCGGGATGTTGTGGTCTTCTTCCATGTCCAGCACCACGAAGTCTGCTGGAATGATGAAGTCCTTCACCTTCACAAGTACATCTTCAACGATGCCTCTTGGGTAGGACACCGATCTGTCACCCACCTGCAATGATATGGTCGTTGCTTTGATGCTCCTGATCTCTAGTCGCTTGAAGATTGACAGTGACATTAAGTTGATGGATGCACCGGAATCGCAAAGGACCTTTCCAAAGGTCTCTCCTCCAATGACGCAGGGGATCGTGATTCTTTTGAATAATTGTGTTGCATTCCTTGAACAAGTTGACCCTCTCGTGCTCCAGGAAGGGTCTTTTCTGAGAGACCATATCCTTCAGAAACTTGATATACCCTGGTATCTCTCGTAGTGCCTCAATCAGCGGGATGTAGATGTTCACCTTCTTCATGTTCTCCAGAAAGCGTGCAAATCTCTCGTTCATCTTCGTTTTAGCAAAACGCTGCGGAAACTGCATAGGATGCTTCTTCGCAGGCGGGCTGGGGCCGGCATTGATCGACGTGGATCAGCGTCGATCGGCGGGGCCTTGGAGCTGCGTCGATCGACGGGGCTGCATCTGCGACGACTTCTTCGACCTGCTCGGCTTCTTCGTCCTCCTGGGTATCTTTCCCCGCCTGTTTTGGCCCTTCATATGATTTTCCCCCTCTCAGAGTGATGGCATTCACTTGGTTCCTCTGATTCTGATTCTTGGGGTTAATCTGAGTGTTGCTCGGAAGTTGCCCCGGCTTGTACTGGGCTCCGAAGGCATTGGCGATCTGACTAACCTGGGTTTCTATAATTTGTACGTGCTTCTGCACCTGGTCTACTTTAGTATTCACGCCTGCGATTTCTTGCTCTAGTTTGCTCACTTTATCAGTGGACACCTGCATGAACTTAGCCAAAATCTCCTCGAGATTCGGCTTCTTCTTCTCCACCACTTCTCCATCTTGCACTGCAAATCCAGGTGTTGGCTGCTATGCAGCTTGGGGGTTCGCGTAGGAAAATCCAAGGTGGTTCCTCGCGTGATTATAAGTGTAGGGCTGGTTGTGCTGCTGATATCCTCCACGGTAGTTGTTTTGGTAACCGCCCATTTGGATGAAATTTACATCGGCACAATCCCCCTCAGACGGAGCTTGCACAGGCTCTATTACCGCGACTACCTTTTCTAATTTCAGTGTAGCGAAGTCCTCTCGCAACTTCTTCACCTCGGCTGCCCAATCAGGTTCTTCAGCAACCTTTTTCTCCACCACTTTCTCAACAACCTTCACAGGGCGACTTTGACTCGAGGACTGATGTTGATTGTTGTTAGCCATCTTTTGGAAAAGTTCCATGGCCTTCTTTCCAATTTTCATCATGATGGTGTCACCCAGTGTGGTATCCACCAACTCAACTGTCCTCTCATTGAGCCCTTCGTAGAATGCTTCTGCTTGCTTGCCCGGAGGTAGGCCATGTCCTCGGCAAGATCTCAGTAACTCCTTGTAACGCTCCCACGCTTCATAGAAGCTTTCATCTGGTCTTTGAGCAAACCGGATGATCTCCTTCCTCTTTGTCTGATGACGTTCGGAGGAAAGAAATTTTCCAGGAATTCATTCCGCAGTTCAGTCCATGTACTAATACTTTCTTTGTCCAGTGCAGTGAACCAAGACTGTGTCTTATCCCGCAGAGAGAATGCGAACAGACGCATTCGGATGGCACACTTGCTGACCCCTCTGATTTTGACAATATTGCAAAGCATCAGAAATTTGTCGAGATGTGCATATGTATCCTCAGTCGCTCTTCCACCGAATTGATTTTGTTGCACCATTTGCACCAATCCGATCTTCAGCTCGAAGTTGTTGGCGTTGATGCCAATGCTGAAGTCTTTCTCTTTGAACTGAGGTTGGTACCGTGCTTGCATAGCTTCTTCTTCCTCATCCTCATCGGATTCCTCGGGCGGATCCTGATCTTCTTCGCCTTCGTCCCTTGGAATATCTTCAAAGAGTGGGTTCCGGCGAAAATGTCGGTTATTCCGATTGTTCCTTTCGAGATTCAGCTGTTGGAGTTGTGCCCTCATGGCTTGGACTTCTTGAAACAGTGTTGTTTGCTCCTCCAGGGTCAGCATCTGTGGAGATGGCTGATCGATTGGCTCGGGTTGCACGACCGGTTGCAGCACATGGTCCGGTCGTGGTACGTTTTTTGCCATTGTTTGATCAGTCGAGCTTTCTTGGGCACACTTATTCCTTCGAATCTTTCTGCACGTGGCTTTGATGTCCAGGTAATAATAGCGCGGGTCCTTTTCTTTAGCTCTCGTACTCATGCACTACCTGTACAACAAAGGAGGTAGCGAAGTAAAACTGAAAATAAACCAAAGCAAACTGAAATTGAAAAAAAAGAACATTATATTAAAATAGAGGGCGTCGATCGACGGAGAAATTGCGTCGATCGACGTGAAAAACGAAAACTCACAAAAATTTAAACAAAAGTACAAAAATTACAACCTAAATCAGTATTTCGATCACAGAATTAATAGTAAGATTATTTATATTCTTTCCCCGGCAACGGCGCCAAAATTTGATCGCATAATTATTTTACTAGCGACTTAGCAAAGCTAATAATAAAGCGGCAAATAAATTATCGAATCCCATGGGGAAGAAATAACGAAAAATCTTAAATACTAAAGCATAAGTTCTCGAAACACTGTTTAGGAAAGAAAATAAACTTTGGGTCTTGTTTCAACTGATTTTGCAAATTAAAATTAAACAGAGAAATAAAAGACTTTTGATGAAGCAGATATGAGAAGTACAGATTCCAAGGATATCTACCTATCAAGTATGACATGTATGAATGAATTGATTAATTCCCAATTTTAATTGAACTTCTTTGTTGGACAATTCATAAAGTAGATTAGTCAATTACCTATCTCCGCTCGGTCTCAAGATGAATTAACTAACTCCAAAAATCAACATATTTATTCCTATAATCTATCTCCTTCTGCTCAGACAAGAAATCAAATTATATTGTAAAAAACTCTTTCCATTGAAAACTATTACAGTTACGTCTCAAATTCTCAACTAATTAATCCTAAGATGTGGCCAGCAAACTCAAGATTATGAATAAGCACAGATTTCACAAACTATGATGGGAAAGGGAAAATAATTCAATTAATCAAACATGCATACATTGATAGTTCGAAACCCTAGAATCTGAGAAAGAAGTTAGTTACACATAGTCATAGTAGAATTCATCAAAGATAAATAAAACCTGAATTGCATAAAAACTTGGGTCTGAATGTCTTCCCACAAAAATCTGTCTTCAAACATAAAACTCAACCAAAGCTTGGAATCTCTCAAAATCTGAAATTTGGAATGAAGCACCCTTAAAAATCGAAGTTACAGGGATATATATAGAGATGGAGGTGTATCCTATCAAATCTAGGGCCAAAAATATGATAACATTCGAATTCAGTCAATTTCCCGCGCTAGCAGGTCCGCGTCAATCGACGTGGCTTCTTCGTCGATCGATGTGGAAAAATTAGGTCTCGCCCCTTCCGTGCGGTCTCACACTTTTGGCCATAACTTCCTCTCCCGAACTCCGATTGACCCGATTCCAGTTGCGTTGGAAAGCTAACTCAAAGCTCTATCCATTTCCATGCGCCAATAGCCTGAATTTCTTGTGGAAGAGCTCTTCACTGCTACTCTTACACGTCACAGCTTTAGGAATGGTTTTCTCGTGAATTTAGGCCTGCATAAACATCAAGATGCGCCTAATACTACCCAATATAGACTCATGCATACAATACATCGATAAACTTAATAAAACTACATAGAATAGTAGAAAATAATATAGATAAGTGAGTGAAATAATGAGCTTATCAACTACTCAAAATACCAATCCTTTAACCGACCTACTCTATTTGATCTTCCCCCCTGAATTGGAGAGATATTTCTCGATTAATCAAAATAGAGCGAAAGTAAAAACATTGTTGATCACACTGGAAAATGTGAGTTCAGATAGTTTAAAAAAATAGTAAAAATGAGCGAGAGAGAGACAATGAGATTTTGTCTTCAATCCAGTTTTCAGTTTTTCATTAGATAGTGAAATATTACAAATAAAGATAAAAAACTGAAAACTGAAAAGGTCAAAAAGTGAGTTTAAGCTCCAAAATACTTATAGAGGAGGTTGCTCTGATGATGAAGCTGACTTAGAATGAGCTATTTTTTGGCCAACTCCATCAGGGCTTTGAAGTGAGCCTTCCTCCTCTGCTCTTCGATCTCTTCCCTTGTTTGCCTCTCAGCTTCCTCTTCTTCTCCTCTTCTTCCTTCTTTCTTCTCTCCTCTTTCTCCTTCTCTTCCTTCTTCTTCCTTTCCTCTTTTTCCTTTTTCCGCTCATCTTCCCCATTTTTTACAACATCAAATAATGTTGATACAGTTTGCCTTATGGAGGAGACGGATTCGATAGTTTTAGCGTCTTTCTTCTCTTTTTCATCGAGACTTATCTTGATCTCCTGATTCTGCTGCCTTATAGCTTCAAACTGATTCTAAACATAACTCTTTACTTCAGCAATCAAGTAGTATGGCGAACTACTGGAAGTAGCTTGGCTTTCTTCTTCGGGATGTTGGACTTAGTAGAGATGATTGGTGGAGCAAAGAACACTATTCCACTGGTCACTCTTCGCTCTTCTTCTTTTTTATCAAATTGTTCCCTCCTCTAATGCTTGGCTTCTTCTTCTTTCCGTTTTCTTTCACGTTCTACCAAGTGAGTTTTGAATTTGTCCACAAAAGGGCGGTTCTGAATCAGTTTTCCCACAACTTTAAGCTCCTGGGCTTGACCTTTAATCGTCTGAAGAGATGAGGTTGTCCTCTCTGAAACATAAACAAGAAGTAAAGCTTGAGAGAGAGCAGCAGTTTGCTCCAATTCTTGTTTTTCTAACTCAGCCTCAGTCAGCTCCTACTTTGGCTTTTGTACTTCAGCTTCCAAGCTCCTCTGCTGCTCAGAGAGCCTCCTCACCTTCTCTAATCTGGCAACAATGATATTCTGATAGGCATCCGGAGTTGGAGCTGGAACTTGAATTTCCTAAGTTTCAGCATGAGTAGATGAAGGAGAGACTTGAGAAATTGGGATTGTGGAGATTGGAACTTCAGACACATAGTCGAAGTAAGCAGGGGGGAGTCTGTGTATATCCAAGTATGGATTCTTCTCATCTAGAGTTTGCTTCCTGTAAGCGCGGATGGATAGGAGTTTGTTCCGAACGTCCTCCTTTGTCATCTGCCTTGATTCTTTCTGGGCACTCCACTCATTCGCCCATACTTCTTCAGACCTCCAGAAAGTGAGCCCGAGCTTTGCTTGCATAATTGGATGATCTTCCTCATTTAGCTCGTGCTTCACCAGGTTGAATCTCCTCCACCTCCTGAATTCCTCTTTCAGATCATCTACCAAAGCATTGTTCTCCTCCGCCAGAATATTAGGGTAGAGAAACATAATTTATTCAGTTACCCTCTTATCTACCCTTTCAGAGATTTCTGTAGCCCAGGGGATCAGCTTGGCATCGCCTACATCTGTCAGACTAATCGGTGGGCACCAATTTTTCAATCTTTAAGCAGTGTTCTCTGGATGCGGTAGCCCACTGAGAGGTATTCTGTAAGTATCAATCTGACTTGGCTTGGACAACTGATCTTTATTTGTTGAATCCCACGGATGGTATCTCCTCACCCCATGTCTATCTCGTGAGAAATCGAACTCATCATGGATATTGGGATTCTCCAAGTCCATCTCTGTGTCAGACGGGGTTAGGGAGTCATCAGAAGATATCTCAATTTCAGCATTACCTCCTTTACCACCTTTTGAAGATTCAAGTTCGGCCTGAGATGTAGAAGTTTCAGTTTTCACCAGTTTTGCCGGGGTGGTCGCCCGCAACCTCTCAGCTTCCTTCCATGCCTTCTCCTGCTCCTGAATCACACACTCCAGAATTTCTTTGGCCAATAGAGCAACTTCACTCGCCGGTTGTTCAGGATCGGTTGCCCCTTGGAAAGTTTCCCCTTGAGCAATTTCATGATCCACAAAAATTTCTGCTTCTTGCTTCTTCTGGGCACCCCGATCATAACCATGTGCTTCTCGATAAAGCTGAGCAAATGCACCTTCAGAAACTAAATTGGACAGGATGGTAGCCACTGGATCTTTGAATTCTAGTTTCTTGCGCGCTTTCACTCTGTAATAATCATATTCTTCTACCTTTTCTTTTTCTTCTTCTCTGCCTCCTCAGTCACCTTCCTCTTGCCTTTTTCGGCACTCTTGGCTTACACAGCCTCAGCCTCTGCTCTCCTTCGCAGCTCTTCCTCTATTCGGGCTTTCTTGTTGTCCCTCTCGATTGCAGTTCTCTCACCCTCCTTCAAAGGTCTCTTCGGAGGCCTGGTTGTTGGAGTTCTTATCTTCCTTACTACCACAGGGATGGAAACATCTCCAAATCAACTCTTTGGTGAGTCCGCCTCCTTATCAGTTTCATATTTCTTTCTCAATCTTCTCTGAGGCTTGCTCGTCACATCTCCAAGGTTGGTCAGGGGTGGAAGATTTTCCATCGCCTGTTGGAAACTATCTTCTCTCTCCTTCTCAGTTTCCTCTTCTTCATCTTCTTTGGAACTGTTCTCCTCCTTCAAGTCATGCTTGGGTGGGATAAATTCAGTTGGCACTAGGGCTTCTCCATCATCCAACACCTGCACCGTCTTCTCAATCAGATAACTCACCTTTAGAACAAAGCCTACACCAGTGGCAAAGGTGCCTTTTCTGGAATGGTGAATTTCCCTCTCCACATTATCGAGCACCCTCTCAAACACAAATTCAACCCAATCACCCTGCACCTCATCATCTAGAGCCATAAGAACTGAATATTTTTTCTTGCTTATTTCAGAATGAGAGCCAACTTCACATTGCAACATCCTGATAGCAATGTATCCCAAGAATTTGTAGAATGCATCCAGCTCGTTGGTTTTGTGGTTCATCTTCCATGTATTATGGACAGAATCCTTCTTCCACTTCGCCCAATGATTCTCCATGTGGTTCCGGGCTTGTTGGGTTCCCTCTCCTTGAAGATAGGTGTGGATTTGAACTCCATCATTATGCAAGTAGAAAACTTGACTCAACCACTTTGGATTTACTCTGATGGTTACACCAACCACGATTTCTTGTCAGTTGCCACCACGACATTTGCATAGAACTTTTCCACCATATACAGATGAAATCTCTTCAGTGTAGCATAAAGAAAATAAATTAATTTCTCATTTTTTAGTTTATGTCCTAAATGCGGGTCTAGATAGACTTTCACGACATCATCCGAATACAAGATCTTTTCTTTGTGTGCCTGAGCAGCCCGTTTTTGCTTTGGAGTCAACTTCTCAGGATGATCATTGGCGAGTTTCAAAAGTTCTCCATAAGGGATATGATGATCGTCAGAAGGTGATTCTTTACGGCCAGGTGTGGAAGTGGTCTGTTCTGGATTCTGGGCACTGGTTCTTTTTGGCATCTTTAATGCAAATGATTTGAAGTTATGAAGAGAATGTATGTCAGGTGCCTTGAATGCTCTAAGAGTTTTCTGGGTAGGTGAAGTTCGAGTATAAGAACATAGAGTAAAAATGGCAAAGATTCAAGATTGAGAAATCCTTCCCATATATATATCTTTTGAAACCCAGATTGAATGGATGAGATTAGGTCAATGAGATTTGATCGATGGGTGAGATTAGGCGACGGTTGGACTGGTCAAACTTGACTTGACGTGGGGGGGCGGGGTCTCCATGTGGCACATCCAGATTGAGTCGTGACTGCACCGTATTTAATGAGACGTGTCCTAAAAGTCAGGATTTTGAATTCAAATCCTCCCGCCCCACGTACTAAAAACTGACTTGTATTTCAGTTTCAGTTTCCAAACCGAGTGCTAGGACTCAATTTAAATCCGTAACCTTTCTTCTAGGAAATCCAAAACCCGAAAACCAAAACTTAGTTTTCAAAAGTCAGTTTTTCAGTTTCTCCACCAATACCAATTTTGATAAAAATGGCTAGAACCACGAAACTAAAAACTTACAATTGAACAAAAACTGAGAGTTGGAACTCAGTTTTAATCCACTTCCACTCTTCTTCAACATGAATTTCACCGATCTTGAGCAAATTCGAAATGGAACTTTCATTAGGCTTGAGCAGTGAGAGCTGGGACTCAATTTTAATCCGCATCTTCTCCACTTCACTTGGAATTTGGAATGAAGAAATCCAGATACTGAAAACTGAGAGTTGGGACTCAGTTTTATTCCACAACTACTCCTCTTCAATTGAGATCTCATCAAACTTTAGCAGTCCAAGTTTGATGCAGAGCTCCTTGAATCGATTTTCTGGAAGTGGTTTGGTGAAGATATCCATTAGTTTATCTTCTGTTCTGATATACTCCACCAAAATATCCTTTTTTCTCCACATTATCTCTCATGAAGTGATGTCGGATATCAATATGCTTCGTCCTCGAGTGGTGTACTGGATTCTTTGTGATACACATAGCACTGCTATTATCATAATAGATCGGCATGCATCCAGTTTTAACTTCATAATCTAGCAATTGTTGCTTGATACACAGGACTTGAGCAAAACAACTAGTAGCGGCTACATATTTAGCTTTTGTTGTTAATGTAGCTAGGGAATGTTACTTCTTGCTAAACCAACTAATCAACTTGTGGCCAAGGAACTGATAAGTTCCACTTGTGCTCTTCCGATCAATTCTACATCCTCCAAAATCTGAATCTGAATAAGCATTGAGAGTCAGTTCGTCAGTTTTTAGGTACCAAATACCTAAGGTCTTAGTTCCTTTGAGGTATTTCACGATTCTCTTTGCAGCGTCCATGAGCGACTTCTTTGGATTTACTTGAAATCTTGCATAAACACCTACGACATAGGAGATATCTGGCCTTCTTGCGGTCAGATATAATAAAGATTTCTTTATAACTTCTTTTGATTGATGAAGATTCTGCCTCCAGACTGAATAACTTGAAGACCGAGGAAATAAGTCAGTTTGTCCATCATACTCATTTGGAAATTGTTTTGCATTAGTTGGGCAAACCTCCCGCATAGCTTCAAGTTCCTACATCTGAAAATGATGTCATCGACATAGATCTGAACTAACAGGATGTTAGTTCTATCCTTGATTCTGAACAAGGTTGTGTCGATCTTTCCTTTCTGGAAACCATTCTTGAGAAGAAACTGGGACAAAGTCTCATATCAAGCTTGGTTGCCTGCTTTAACCCCTAAAGAGTCTTTCTCAGTTTGAAAACTTGGTTTCCTTATTCGAATCCTGGTGGATGTTCAACATAGACTTCTTCTTTGAGCTCCGCATTCAGAAATGCACTCTTCACATCCATCTGAAAAAGTGTGAAGTTGTAATGTGCGGCATAGGCTAAGAATAGTCTTATGGCTTCAAGTCTGGCAACTGGAGAAAAAGTTTCGTTGAAATCGGTCCCTTCACACTGAGCATATCCTTTTGCAACCAGTGTTGCTTTAATATTGCCTGTTTCATTTCTCTTATTCTTGAAAACCCACTTGGTTCCAATAACAACTTGGTGAGTTGGCTTGTCCACCAAGTACCATACATTGTTGTACTTGAACTCAGATAATTCTTCTTGCATGACATTAATCCAATATGTGGGTTTCAGAGCATCTCCAATCTTCGTTGGTTCAGGTTGTTGAGAGATAAAACATGTTAACAAAACACTTCCTTGACATGTGCGAACTGGATTTGCAATATTGTCCAACACAGTATCTTTAGGATGATGTCTCAACCACTTTGGCTTCTAGAGCTGAGTAACTTTGATCGGTTGAATGAACACTCCTGGAAAGTCAGTTCCTGAAACTGGAACTGAGGTTAGAGTGGATTCCACCATGGCTAAACCATCCTCTCTTGACGCTTGATCCTCCAAACTAGGTTTGTTCCTTCTTCTCCAGTGTTTGAAGCTTCAATCTCCAATCCTTGACCTTCTGGATTGACCTCTTTAGGTTGGGCATCTTCATTTCCAGCAAACTCAGTTTTGCCAAAGTCAGTTCCAGCTTGAGCGCCATTCTCAGTTTTAGCTTGAGCTTGGATTCCCCCTTGATTTGTACCTGAATTAAGTGTTAGGGAATCTATGGCCTCAGCAAGAACTATAGCATCACTGGCCTCTTCGGCTGGTTGCAATCCAATCAAATCCTATGGATTTCTTGATATTTCATTCATAGATCTACTCTGAGAAACTGTATTGGCATTTTCTTTTTCAGAACTCAATTTCTCATTGGCATCCTTGATCTCACGAGTATCAAGTTCCAGATCATTCAAGGTCCTGCGTACTAGAATAGACTCACCAAAATCAACATTACATGTTACCTCCACAAGTCATATAGTCTTGTTGAGTACCATGTATCCCTTGTATGAAGGATGTCCATATCCGAATAACACTCCTTCATCGGCCTTGGGACTAAAGGTATTCAATTTTGACTTTCACTTATTGTGAATGTAACATGGTGAACCGAATGCACGAAGATGAGCTATTGAAGGCTTACAACCATTGTAGACCTCGTAGGGAGTTTTGTGATGACGACTATTGATGGCACTTTTATCCGGTGTATAGCATGCCATCATCAAGACTTCTCCCCAATATCCTTCGCTTAAGCCTGCTTCGGCGAGCATGGTCCTTACTGCTTCTTTGAGTGTGTGGTTTCTTCTCTTAGCAAGACCATTTTGTTGAGGGGTCCTCGGAGCTAATTTCTCGTGGCCGATTCCAGCGTCTGCGGAGAAGTCTATCAAGGGTCTATTGCAGAATTCAGTTCTGTTGTCAGACTTTATCATCTTCACAGTCACTCCCTTATTATTTTACACCAGCAAAATCAGTTCTGGAAGCTGGAGCTTGCCCTCTTCCTTCGTCTTCATGAGCCTCACCCATGTGTACCTCGAGTAGCCATCGACAACTACAAGAGTGAATCGCTTCCCTCCGATGGTGGGTGGCTTGACTGGTCTGAAAAGATCCATGTGTAGCAACTCCAATATCCGGTATATGCTCACTGTAACTGGACGATTTTTTAATGAAATCTTTGTTTGCTTCCCCATATTGCACGCTTTGCAAACGCCTTCCTTCTTGAATCCAGTTTGTGGAAGTCCTTCCACTAGCTTGTGCTTGGCAAGGTGTCTGACTGACTGAAAATTGAGGTAGCTTAGTCTTTTGTGCTAGAGCCAATTAGTATCTTCTTGAGATGAGCTCGTTGCGATAAGGCAAGTGTCAGCTTGGCTGCTTTCCCAATCCGGGATATATAGACTCCCTTTTCTGATTCCTTTCAGTATGATCTCTTTGGAGTCTTTGTCTTTAATAAGGCACTCAGCTTTGGCAAACGTCACCTCATATCTACTTTGAATAAGATGATTGATACTTGGCAAATTATAGTTGAGGTTGGTGACCAAGGACACGTTCTTGATTGTTATGCCATTGTATTCCATGCATCATTTGCCTATGACTCTCCCCTTTGAATCATCGCCAACTACTACAGGGGGTCCTCTTGCCATTTCCAGCTTCGAGAGTAAATCTCTTTCTCCGGTTATATGGGAGGAACATCCACTATCCAGAATCCAAGCTCTCTTCTTCTTCTGGAGCTGACTCCAATATCCCTGTACCTGCAACACATAGAAAGTTAGACCTTAGGTACCCGAGCTTCTGCGGGTACTGCTATGTTAATCCTTTGGACCACCCTTTGGGAATCCAAACTTATATCATCTTAAGAACCGGTGATTTCTTCTCCACCTTACTCTTCATTCTGAAATAGTGTATGCATTTTCAAGGAATAGTGGGTGTTTGTGAACTCTTTCGGGAAACTGAGTTCCTGGAAACCAAGTTCCTAGAAACTAAGTTCCTGTTGGTGTTTCGAAAGCCAAGTCTCGGATGTGTAGTCTTCCTAGCCCTTGAAAAAAATATTTGGTTAGGCTCAGAACTCAAGTAGTTGTTCCCACTACTTGGATTAGTCATTCTCTCATAAGAAGTATGATTAAGGGACCTTGGATTTCTGAAATCCGGACGTAAAACTGACTTTTTGGCAAAATCAGTTTCAGTTGCTGAAATGGGTTTCTTTGCATTAGGAACATATTGCTTCACCCATTTCTTAGGTATAGATGGTTTCCTCTCAGGTTTATTCAGTTTAGAAACTGAATTATTTTTAAGTTTGGGAACTGAGTTCAGGTTTGGAACTGACTTTTTCCCTTTACCCTGATCAGCCAAACTGGAGTTTTTGTCAAAATTGACTACTCCTTTACCTAGCAACTTAACTTATAAACTGGAATTTCCTCTAAAATGATGATCTTGTAAATTTCCAGTTTCAAGAGTGGATGCATGATTGCTCAAAATATCTTCATTGAAACCTAAACCAGATTTGTTAGACGGATCTCTTTTGCTATTCAAGGCCTCAGCAACCTTGCTGGAACTTGAATGCAGAGAACAAATCAGTTTTTTATCTTAAGCAACTTTAAGCTTCAAAGAATCACATTCCTTATAAATGTTTTTTGAAATTTTCAAGCAGAAGGGAATGTTCTTCTCTAAGTTTTGTCAGCTTCTCACTGAGTGACCTTGATTGTTCAATCTCATTGGTCAAAACAGAAACTTTAAGTTTCAGTAAGGTGTTTTCACCGACTAAAACATTTTTAAGTTTGTAAAACTTGGCGAATTCCTTAGAAAGATCTTCTAAATCCGAGCAAATAGATTCAGAATCATTGTCTATGCATGCAATAGAAACTAAGTTAGAATCAATTATCAATTTCTCAGTTTCAGCTTCTGGTTCGCCATCTTCAGCATCAGAGACGTCTTTCCCATTTTTGCCATGAGAACCAGGAAGGGTTCTTGCTCCACTTCATTGTCTGACGTGTAATAACCATCGTCATGGTCTGAAATATTGCACTTCTGACATCTTCATTTTTATTCACCATTTGGATGTCACATTCGTGTGCTTGCAGCTGTGCGAAGACATCCTTGGTGGTCATCTTGGAAAGGTCCTTCTCCTTTAGACTAGTAACTTTGACAGTCCTCTTTGGGCATCTTGGAGAGGATCTTCGCATTGAGATTAGCAACAGTGTACTCTCGCCCAAGGTTCTTGAGCTCATAGACTATGGCAATGAAATGAGCTTCCATCAACTTGATGTTCTCTCCAGGATGCATCTAGAAAGATTTGTACGTATTTGTCCATGCAAATTTTCATTTTATTGTGTTTTATCTGATCTGTCTCTTGGCAAAGGGTGCCAAGGAAATCTCAAACTTGTTTCGCGTTGTCATACTCCAGAGCTTCTACAACCAAAGCTTCTGGTAGGGATTGTAGGATCAGCTCAAGGGCCACTGAGTCCAGGTGGGCAGGAGCTTTATCTTTCGTTATCCATTCGGCGTATAACTTCTCGATTATCTTTGGGCCATCTCTTCCTCCGAGCTGGGTGTTGACTTTGGTGATCTTGATCGATCTGTTAGCTATTACGTTCGCCATCTTTGGGTGGTATTTCTCAGCATGATCAACGACCTCTTCTTCGAAATGTTGTAGGTCTCTATGGTGTACTTGGGAAGTTTGACAATGTGAGCCATCTTTGTATCTGAGCTTAAGACACAAAAACAAAGTACAAATGCAACGAAATTGGATCCGATTCTAAGCAACTCAACAACGACCAACCTGTAAGGACTGACCGGTGCTGATAACACTTGTTGGTCCTAAAATCAGAGAATAAATGTATGTGCAACGGAAGTTTTAAACAATCTTGCACTTGCTGAAAACTGACTTAGACTCCGTTTTCAGTTTTGGTAAAAACTCTGTTTTAAGCTCGGATAGGTTTAAGTTTCAGTTCAAGTATACACTTCAATATTTAGCCAGGTATTAAAGGTTTCAAATAAGCAAGCAAACTTAAAGTGCAGAGACTTAGAAAAAGCAATATGATGACGCAGGATATTATAGTGATTCGAAATTAAAGTCCTACGTCCACTTTTCTGAACTTAATCAGGAAATTCACTAAGGATCAGTTTACAAGCCTTCTCACAATCTATGGCTAGCCCGTCGAAATCCTCCATCCTCAGGTCTGCTAGCGTCACTCGCCTAGAAACTCCTTGTTCCTGCTTCCTTCTTCAGCTTAAAGTGAGGACGCACCTCGCAGCCTTCAATCTGGATGTGGATGTTTTCTGTTCTTCCTAGAACTTCAAGGTTGGTTGGTAACACCCGTGATAATCAATATCCCAGAGTAGGAAACTGACTATTGTGTTTATTATTTGAAAAGTAATAAACACTAAGAATCGTAGCTTAAGCTTAGAAAGCTTCAGTCTCGTGCACTTAGACAGATGCACAGAAGAAATAGCTTGAGTCGAAATACTTAAGTCTCGTGTTCAGATAACACGAAGTTCAGAGAGCTTTTGAGAGCTTTTAGCTTTTCAGTTCGACAGAGCTTTGGCTATGTTTTCAACGAGAGTCTTATTATTGTTTCTGTTGAAGTATCGAGCTATTTATAGGTGGGTTGGACAACAATTTGAATTTCTGCCTATTAGACTCGTTGATCTACCCATTAGAGACAAATATTGGGTCGTCCAATCATAGCCCATTCTTCTGGTCTGTTTTGCTCTACTCTGCTCTGAGATTTGTTTTTTATTTTTGGCAGCGTACTTTTCACCTGCCCTAGTCAGATTAAGTTTCAGTCCAAGGAATCTCAGTTCAAGTTTCTCGTACTGACTTTTTGATTGACACTTTAAGGAATCTTGAGTCTGACTTTGAGTTCCACTTCGGGTTCCTTGTGTCTTCATATTTTTCATGTGCTCTCAGTTTTTGAAACTGAAAACTGACATTCTCCAAAGTCAGTTTTAAGTTTCCTCTTCTCTTCAGGGAAAACTCAGAGTCTAATCATTTCAAGTTTCAAGCACCAAAACTTGGTCTTCATTATTTCAAGTTTCTCAGAGTCTTCTCTTGAAGTTTTGAAACTTGATTCTTATTTTCTCGAGCTTTGACTTTAATCTGCTCGATCTTTAGCTTCAGTTTTTACTCTATTACAACTCTATAAATCTTATACAAGGATTACATTTAGAAACACTCTAGAAATTTAACGCTAAAGTCAGTTTTGATACACCAAAACATCAAAACAAGGGATAAACTAAAACTCAGTTTCTAACAGTGATGATAACATTTATCTAAAGTTATTACTATTTTGAGGTTAAAATCTCAGACAATGGGCTGGAGGTGAATGATGAGCTAATAATTTAAATAATTGCTTAATTTTACTTTATTTTATCTGGAAAGCACAAATTTGATGTTTTCATAATCTTCTTTAGGGTTAATTGTAAATTACTACTTTTTCAATTATAACAAATTTTTCAAATATTCGCAATTGTAACATAAAAGTCAATATTTTTGTAATTATTACACATTTTTTCTTACTAAAAGAAATCAATTAAAGTTTATTCATAAAAAAATTCATATTCTGATTATTTATTTACAGTTATTTTAGATTTAGATAATTTTTGTTAGGAAGTATTCCTACTTAATTGTTGTTTTGATTTGTCAAAAGAATGTACAGAAACCACCAAGATAAAAGTATCTCTAGATTAACTTAGTTCACACAAACTTGTAAAGTCTTATTAGGATATGCATCGGGTTGTAATAGAACTGACAAAGTGATCAAGACAAATTGGGTGAAAATCCAAAACCCCAGTTTGGATCTGTGAAGAAGAAGAGATCAGCTTCCAATTTGAAGTTGATGACTAAGAGGAATTGATCGAAGACACCAACCTGGACCATCTCCATTTCACAAGTTCAGTTTCCAACCACACGAAGAGACAAAGAGAACAAGTCAGAGGAATCATAAAGATCAGTTTTTAAGAATGGAAATTCATTAAAGACTGATGAAGCACAAAATAGTTTATTTTAACGGACTGGCAGAGCCGTTTTGACACAAAACAGAGTGTCGACATCTTGGTTCAGAAAAGGACGTAGCAGGTGCAGAAACCTCTGGAAAAGCGCCCTACTCCCATAAAAAAAGAGACACATCAGATTGGACGGTGCTCAAATATCTCTAAACTTAACGGCTACAAATTTGAAATGCTTCCACTTTGTCTATAAATAGACGAAGTACTCAGAGTGAGCTAGTGGACTGGTAGACACTGGCATCTACCAGCTAGCGATAGATCGCGAGACCATTCTGTAATAGACGCTTAGTGAATTTCCATACCACGGTTTGAAGAGAGGACGTAGGACGTGTTGTCCGAACCTTTATAAATCATTGTTCTTTATTGAATTTTACTTTTCTGCAAATGTTTTATAACTCAACGCAATCTAGTGTTGTAATATGTTCGAACTGAACCTATAAATTTCTACTCGCTGACAAACTATTTTCAGAAACACAAACTGATCAAGAACCACCTATTCGTGAGTGCAAGTTTCATCTGAAGATTTCCACTGCACCTTATACTCTCTCTGATCTCGGGACCACAATTTCTAATGTGCAATTTTAATTTAATTTCTTATTTCTTCTTCTCCCTAAATATTTTTAGTGTTGTATTTTCTTTTACTCATCTATTGCTATTTTCAAAAGGACGTTTTGAGTTTTAAATTGATCTATACTATAAATAAAATACTGATTATGTTCATAGTTTATTTTAACTTATTAGTAAAATATAAGGTTTTTATTTTTGTGATAGAAAATCTATATATGTTGGCAAAAACTTGCGTTAGGTTTAGGCTGGTTTTGTCCATACTTAAATGGGTTCACACATCTCAAATAGGGTTTATTAATCCCCAATTAGGGTATATTAGATGGATTTGATTTGAGTTAATGAATAAAACTCGCCTAAACCATTTAGGCGTGCCTAACCTGAGACATTCTACTATATTTTTTTTTTCTTTGTGCACGTAATATCGGATTAAAAGTATTACTCCCTCTGTCCCGCCAGATTAGTCCATATTTCCATTTTCGTCTGTCCCACCAGATTAGTCCACTTTCCTAAAATGGAAAAAAATCTCCTCACATCAATAAAATATTAATTACACTACATTCACAAACATTGGTTTCTGTGCCGAAACCAAACTGGACTAATCTAATGGGACGGAGGGAGTATTTAATTACTATTACAACTAGTAATCCTTTGATATATAGATAATATATATTTATAGTACGTTCTAAATGTCACATGAAAAACAATTTATTAAAGATTATTTAACTTTAAAATAAACAAACAAATAATAAAACAAATAACTTTGCATAAATAGTTTTTCATTGATCATTTTTATGGATCAGTATAATAAGTTTGTCAAGAATTTGACATTTTATGTTATAATTACAAAATTTTAAAAGTATATTATAAGAGTTGGTTTCCTGAGAGACGGTCTCGCCATTTTTTATTGTGAGACGCATTTTAATACATCATTTTAATAAGTTAAATACATTATTTTATTTTTTAATATTATTTTTTTATGTAAAAGATTATATTATTTACAATAAAGAAATACATCATTTGTAATAAATAAATACATCAATTCAATAAATTAAAAATATCATTAAATTCGCTTCACAACCGTGTTATATGAGAGTGTCATATTATAATTACAAAAGAAGAGAAGAGTTTTATTAAAATTTGTAATTAACTGGTTTCTTTAAAATAAAGATGAACGTGTCCTCTTTATTTAACTATGGTCAAATATCTTATATTTATAGAAATTGGAGCGTTACATAGAAGATCAGGTTTGATTTTACACTATGTGGAAAAAGACGAATCCTTATCCAATTTAGCAATTATCGATGATGTTGCAATAGGTTAGTTAAATTAAATAAACAAGTCACATGAATATTGTGTTTGTACCTATATGATCATTCAGCGATACTAGTGTACAAACCTATCCAATTTTAACTGAGTGACATTTATCTGTACATAATTTATTTTATTTTTTTGCCCGAGTTTAGAGTTCAACATTTGATGGCTTGTGGTTTGTTAAGATTTAAACTCTGAATTTTTTAATTAAGATTTTATGACTTAACATAGATGCTTCTTTTAATTCAGAATGAAAGAAATTGAAAATGGCAATGCACACATAATGTTTCATTCTATTGTTTCACTAGGTTTCCTTAATGAATTTTTTTTATGTTAATATGTGCCTAAAATTAGTTTTCCTTTACTTCACATGATATATTAATGAATAATTTAATAGTAAGTATTAGAACTAACAAATGCCCGTCTAGCTCAGTTGGTAGAGCGCAAGGCTCTTAACCTTGTGGTCGTGGGTTCGAGCCCCACGGTGGGCGATATCCTTTTTTACAGGCTTTTAAATTTTTATTTTTATTTTTTTGGTAGGGCTGGCCTATGTGTATTTGTACTCTTATCCAAATTTTGATACGAGCCAATATATATATCTTCTTCTTTATGGTTTTAAATTCTTGCTTTTGAGAAGGCCCGGTCAGTGTGTGTTTGTACTTTATCCATATTTTGATACGGGCCAATAAGGCCATGGTTTATTTCAATTATAAGGCTATTTTAATGAAGTGGATGAGTGGGTCCTCGAGGTTGGAATAAAAAAGGGTTAACACATATAGAAAGAGTGGTTTCAAGAAAGCAGAGGCACTGGACTACCTATACATTTATTGCTAAAACCTTACATGATTGCCAACATCTGACAATGACACAAAAAAAAAAAAAAAAAAAAAGGAAGGCGATTAATCACACTCCATCCACACGTCCCGAAGGAGTTGATACCTCAAAGGATTGAGGCTTCCATTCTCTTTCAGTGTCCAACCTGCAGGCTTTGCTACTGCATCCGAGATTATGGATTTCAACGGTGCATCCAACTCGTCCAGCTCATCATCGCTCGTCTGTGATTTCCTTAGCAATGAAGACCGGCTGCGTGTCAGCAGAGGATGTCCATCTATTTCCCCCAAGAAACCAGTTACTGAAGCTGATGATGGTGGCTGATACTTGATCGGAGATGCTCCACATGGGAAGCTCATGATGGAACCACCCTCCAAATCATATGGATCCTAAGGTGCATTGCAGGCAAGGGGGTGATTGTTATCAAGTATCTAATGCGCTATAGAGAAAAGCAGAATCAATAAATTAAACAAGAACGAACCTCTGAGTTTAAGGCTCCGAGTAAAACTGCAGGGACCGGTTCGGGGCAAAACTCATCTGGGATGAAAAAGTTGAGAACCCTTCTAATCAGCGGAGGGCCAAATGTAGGACATACCTAGGATCAAATCAAGAGATTACAATGTGATGACAATGAAGGCATTAGCATGACTGAGATGGAAATTGGCTATTGAGGCTTGCAGTAACCTCTTTTCTGACTGTCTGACTCAGTAGCAAGTCCTTGGGAAGCATCATGAGATCACTCAGTGCATTGAGGAGATGAAAACACCTTGAAGATGTATCATTTGATATTCTCTCGTCATCATCAGCAGCAGCTTCCATGTTGTCGTGGTGTACCTCATCTTTGTCTACACCAAAGATGTCAGTAAGCCATCTGGACCAATTACCAATCTGTCACATGCAACACACTTTGATTAAGATAGCTTGTTAATCATCTGCTTATGGCATGATGGAGTTAAGACAAAAAGGAAGCATGGGCTAATTTGTTTAGGCATGCAAGCCAGCTCCAGGTATAAGGCTCACCGCATTTTTCAGTTGTGCACCAGCACCAAAACTAGCTTTCCCTGCTGGAATAGGAAGAACCTCAACATCACTAATAGGATCAGCTACAGGATCTGTAGGAATTTCATCAGCTGATTCTCGAAGGATGGCGTTGAACATAGCCACGTCTAGTCGAGCTATCAATTGCTCCATTATCTACTTATAAAAGGATGCATCAGAATCAATGAAAAATTATGCATTGCAGACTTGATTATGATATAACCTGGACTGGAGTTGTACGGAACAGACTAATTGATACATAAATAAGCATTAATTTGCATCTTCTTCTAACACAGTCCAAGATAAAGGGGATTTGGTGTAGAATTAACATAATGAAGAAGTGCCATTTATACAATTTGAGGGTCAAATGACACCATTGAATTTTGAATCATGAAAGGATAAACATGTAGAACTTACCACTTTCGAGAGCACAGGAAGGCAGCCACAGTCATGTCCTCCAGCTCGAACAGGACATATCCTTTCACATGCATCTCTGAAAGCATTTCTCCAGAGTTCTATAGAGAAACTTCCCTGTCGACCAATTGAACTGGAGGTTCTCTGGTACAACTTGCTAAATTCAGAATCCATACTGCTAGAAATTTCTTTGGCAGTACCCGAGTGCATGTGTGGAGTAAAAGTCTAGAGGAAAGAAAGTGAGAGCAACTTAGCTGAGTGGATTAGATCATTCTGATTTGGGAAAAAAGTCACTCAAAAAATCTAGTTAATATTGATTTTTAACTCAAACTCCGACTAGTAGTAAACATATCATTTCTATTGAAATCTCACAATTTCATGCGGAGATTTGAGCATCATCGTACCTGCCACCATATGGACTCGATGATTCGAATGAATATCCATGCTTCAACCTTTTCCAGCGCAGCTACAAATGTTAAAGGTTCCTCCCAATTGCCAAAACTTTCCACATTAGCACTGGTGGTCTCCTTATTGGCAAAGGAATCCCATTTAAGTGCCAATGATTTACTCTTTCCACTGTTGTCGCCAACTGTTCCAGTGACAGGACCAACAGACATTGGCAGCTCACTCTCACCAAAGAACTTGCTAAGAATCACTCTCAGTACAACTGAATTAGAGAGCCAGAAAGTTAATCTGTAAAAGAAGATAAAGGCTCTATTACTTACAGGTACTTGGGTTGGAAACAGACATAACAGATATAGTTAATGAGAAATTAAAACCTTCTTTCGGGCCGACTAATCCACAGCTTAGCATAATAGTTTGGATTAGCACTCAAAATCTCATGTTAAGAGAAACACTTATAGATGATTGGTATGTGTAATAATATGTTTCCTTATAACAGCTTGATTGTTAAATGCTTAAATAAGGGTGTACTAGACAGAAAAGAAACTGAAAAACATTGAAGATAGAGTGAGCATTGTGGATACAACCAATTAGACCAAGAATAAACGAACTTTTAAGAACTAGAAAGACGAGAAAGTTGTACCTAGGTACATCGTTTCCACATGCCTTGGAAACTAAAACTAATCCAGAAATAATACTTTTAGCAGCACCTCCTCTCCGTGGTTTCGAGTTCATTTTGCTTGCATGGAAATATAGCCTTGAGAGACGTCTAGCTGGAGCATGGACTTTGGTCATGGAGCTTCCATGTTCTGCTACCACAGAGTAAAGACTAACCTCTATTGCAGCAGCTTCCCTCAACTCTTCCTCTAAGACTTCCATTCTATGTTCCAAATGCTGGATCCTACCATCAAAAAAGGGTTTGTTTATTCCCTTCTCGAATATCTTAGCATCTTTTGACTCGGTTATAGAGCCTCGAGAGTGATTATGAGCATCTGCCACAACAAACCGATTGCTTTTGACAGGACCATTGCTCCTGCTCGAGTCCGCTGATGACCGAACTGACTTCCCCTGCTTCAATCTATCAACATTTGAAAAACTCTTGTTAAATTCAAGATTTTCCTCGATAACAGATGACACATTATCCCCGTCCTGCTTCTTGTTGAGAAGAAAATCTACTTCATCCATTTGGTGTTCTGGTTGCACAAGAGTTTCTTCGGCACTGGTGGATATACATTGCACGGAATTTGGCTTAATTTGAACGTCGAGACCACATTTCAAACCGTTTTCCTGATTAAATGCTTCATTTTCATGTTCACTAACTTCATTGTTTGAGCTTTGGTGTTTCGCCATTTGTTCTGGAGCTGATGACTGCAAACTTTGTGAAATAATTTTAGGTGAGATCCACGCAAGATTGGAAGATAAATCAACTGATGAGGAACCCAAAGCATTCCCTTCTGGTTTCACATGAGATTCAATAGCTTGCCCCTCATCTGATTTAGTTTCTCCAGCACCATTATTAACAGAAACTGTCCGATTCTGCCATCAATAAACAATTAAACATCACATAACTAAATATTTTATTGCACTACAAGAATGACAAAGAACACAAGTATTGACTGTAGACAATAAAAAATATAAAAAAAGATGACAAACTTATTCAACAACAACAAAGGTATTGAGAAAGAGTCTAAAAGAGATTGAGAGTTTCTCACATCTTTATTCTGAGGTGATGAACTTCCATTTGATTCTGCTGCTGCTGATGTAACAGCCAGAGATGAGTGAGAGGAAACATCATCATCTGTTGTAAACGAGGCAATGTCAGCTTCTTCTGCATATTCTTCACTCAGTGTAGAAGACGTTTCAATGGTATTCCTGTCCATTGAAGCTTCTCTCATCAAGTTGTCCCTTGGTGACGAGTTTCGCTGACTCCTCACAAAAGGCTGGATCCTGAGGAAGAGAACTGGTTGAGCCGTGTTCCAATATGTTCTCTTGCAGTTAATGGGAGCATTTACGGACAAACTTTCCTTAATAATGCCGTATTCTCCCAAGTCTACAACAGCAGTTCCTAGCAGTTGACCCTTTGCTGTCTTGTCCCGTCGCGGTTCATAAAGATTAAACTCAATGCAGTTCTTCTGAAAAGATTCCTCATTCCCACCTTTGATCGACTTCTCCCGCACCAGTACTACAGGAAGCCTAAAAGACTCGTTGAATTCAATTTTTCCATCACCAACACCAGTGTCTGCCCCAGCTGAAGGCACAACATGATTGGTTGACCCCGAATTCCTATCACCGTTTTCCCACTGAATCACGGCAGCACGAATTGTTCTCAAAGACTGAGACGGGGGCCATGGCTTAATCTCCTGAACATGGATACTGTAGTCAAGATGAACAGATGGGGTTCTCCTAGTTTTGGTCCTTGGGCCTTGAACCATTCTCAAATAAACTCAACTTCTCCCCCTCAAAATTGAATCATAAATTCCCTAAAGAGAATACAATAGAGGAGTGAGACGTAAGCAGAATCTGAGGTTTCGACCATAAATTTTCGTGCTTGGGTGATAATCTGGCGAAGTAAAACAGCATTTCTCTAATACTACTTCCATCAACTACAATATGAAAGAGGGATTCCAGCATTCAGTGCAATAATAAATGGTTTCACATGGTTTTCATTTCAGTCACCAGAATGAACATAAATGCTCCTCCATTGTTAAACATCAAATGTAATTAATTCAAAAATCGCACGTCTAATCCCAACCATTGCAGAAACGCTTAAGAACCAGACTACTACCATAATGAAGAGGGATTTCCACAAAAATTGCAATAATTAATGGTATCACATTCACAACAACATCTGATTACATCATACGGAATGTTTTGAGAAGGAAATTCATCATAAATTTGTAAAACAGATCCAAATAGAAACTCATAGTATGGAAATACCCAAAAAAAAAAAAACTATATTGCTATGCAGAAGCAACAGAGATATTTGGAACAGAAACTAAATTCACATTTAAAGCCGGTAATTAAACTAAAGCATGAGAAGGAGAGAAGAAGAAAATCTCACAAATAGACAAAGTGTCGAGAATCAAAGGAATGTGGGCGAGGGAACAGCAAAAAGGCCTGCTTTGCAAGTTGCAACTGATGGTTTTAGTTTGCTTGACGAGTATCCATGTGTGTGAGAGAGAACTGAGAAGAGAGAGAGAGAGAGAGAGAGAGAGAGAGACTGAGGTTATTGAAGTGCAAAAAATGTCCTTTACTAAATATTTTAGAAAATAAAAAATTGAAAAAAAAAAAAAATTGGTCACATATTTTTCCCACTAAGATGCTGAGATTCAAGTATTTATGAACAAATACATTGCATTTTTTATTTTTTATATATAAATTATTTATTTTCAAATTTCAAATTTATTTTTTTAAATTCTGTTTTAACTTTTAATATCTAACTCTTATTCGTTGTCGTTTTCTTTGAAACTTTGAATTTCAGTTAATATTACTTATATTGTGTTGATATATCTATTAATATTATGGTATCATAAGTTACTAGATTTGTACCCGTGCGTTGTACGGTAAAATATTATTTATTTAGAATTTTATTTTTTTAATAATATCATTAATTTAAAAAATTAATCTATTCATATGTTTTAATTTAATTGTGTATCAATTTAATAATTTATTGGAGACAAACGAAATACTTTAATCACTTACATCTCAAATTAAAAAATACATTTAAAATTTTAAGTAATTCTAAAAATAATTGCATATTCTACTTAGTCATCTTATTTATATTTAATATAAAATTAAGTAAATACAATTCTTTATAAGTTTGCAGTATGTAATCTTTGTCACCTCACAAATATAACTAAGACAAATCATTTAATTTTTATCAAAATAATTGAATTCATAAGAAGTTTTAATAATTTTAAATATTAATAAATAAAAGTGTGTAACTGAAAGAAAATATACACATTCTAATAAATAAAAATATTGTTGCTCATGATATGGATATATAAAGAAGTATTATCAAACTATAATTCAAATTGAGTGAATAAAGATATTACCAAATAATAAATTTTCAATTTATTTAGTGGTTATGGTTAACTAAAGTCTTAAAAAAATTTAAAATGTCTCTTTTAAAGTCATGCATATTCTTCAAATTTACATATTTAAAATTTTATTGATTATTATATAAAGAATCGTGATGGTAAAATTTATAATAGTTAGAACAGTAATATAATTAAAAAATAAAAATAAAATCAAATTATAACATAAGCAATTCTTGGGTTCTTATTTTATCTAAAATTTAATACAATACGATCTTATTTTAGAAATACAATAGAATCTTTTGTGCACTTTTGTTCTTGTACTTCAATATAATATTATACATTAAATATATAATCAAATTTAATAAAATAAAAAAGAATTTCATCAAACATAAAGTCTATGAGATTTGGTTTAAATATTATTCCATGAAAAAATATTATTCTTGTATTATTTAAAATATAATAAATACAATAAATTGGTGAAATGAAATATTTTTTTATAGAAAAATGAGAAATATAAGTTTTATATTTTTTTTACTGTTGATTACATATTTTTTATATAATAGAAAAAATAATGTAGAAATAATTCAAAATTAACATGATAATGTTTTGGATGGAACAATTATTATAAACTACTAGTACCCCAAATTATGAGTTTTTTTAATTTCAAAGACGATTTTGCTCTAACCATGCATCTAATGCAAATAATATTCAATATCATGCAAGGTGGTTCATAATACAATAAATTCCTATATTTAATTGATAGATAATAGTTTGAGGTATTACATTAATAGTTCCTATTAGATTTGATAAATTGATTTTTTTTTGTTTATATATCTTTATATTAATACATTAGAATCCCAATCAGATTTTTAATGATGAGGAGAATAATTAAAATTGAGTTGGTCTCCTGAGAGACGGTCTCACTATTTTTTCATTGTGAGACGGACCTTAATACATCATTTCAATAAGTTAAATACATCATTTCATTTTTAAGAATTACATTATTTGCAACAAAGAAATACATCATTTGCAATAAAGAAATACATCATTTCATTAAACTCATATTACAATAAAAATGGTGAAACATCATTTGCAATAGAGAAATACATAATTTCATTAAATTCGTCTCACAATAAAAATGATGAGATTGTCTCATCTGAGACTTTGCCATTAAAATTTAACGGGACGGTTTAATATAGTTTTAATATAAAAAGTTAAAAATAAGATATGGTCTCGTGATAAATGATTTTTTACAATAATGGATTCAATTTTAAAAAACTTACTAGTTTTTCACTTGTGCGTTGCACGAATCGAATATTTAATATTTTATTTTATAATAATAAAAATTATGTTTAATATAATTCATCAATATTAGCACATTTCTAATATAAATTCCCTACATTGTACATTTAAAGGTTTATATAAATTTAATAAATATAAAAGAAGTAGACCGAATACAAACATTAAGAAAATAAATGTTCAATTGCAAAAATAATCGATAAAAAAATTATACCTTCATTATTTAAAAAATAAATAGCTAAATATATATATTTTAAAGAAAAAATAAAAAATATTGTCATAAGTTTTGTTATTGTTTAGTGTGTATATATTATTATAATATTTTATGCAAGGGTAATTCTAAATGCAACTACATTTTTACTAAATGTAGCCTTTTTAAAAAATAAAAATAAATATTATAATATATAGTTACATTTTTATCCCTATAACCTCTAACTAAAAATCTTAATCAAAATAATAAATATAAAACTTAATTAAGTAACCACATAACTTCATCTAATAATGTAGTCCCATTACCAAACCCTTATACTTTTGGCTGGGCGAATACCTTGAACATCATCACTGGTTTTTGGCGGGCTCATCGTAACACTGCTCTATTAAACTAGAATTGTACTCGTGCGTTGCACGAAAATATATTTTATACTTATATTTAAATTTTAATATAAGATAATATAATTATTTTTAAATTTATATTTTATTCAAATAAACTTAATATTATATCTATCTTTTACATATTAAGAAAAATATTTTAATATTTAAAAAAATTGTATAAAGAATACTAAATAAAAATATATTTATAAAATATTAGTTGTATTCATCTAATGACAAAGCAAAAATATTTTTTCAATTGCAAAATAATAGAGTATATTCTAAATTGCATTATAACATAAATTCGCTATATTAGTTGCATGACTTTCATAATTTTTTAGATGTATTAATTATTATAATTTATAATATTTTAGCTTAGATATATTTAATTCATCTATGTTATCTTCAATATTGAGATTTATCGAACTTTCATATTATCTAAAATACATGTTTTTAATGAAAATATATAAGTCCTAAATTTTATATTGAAAAAATATTCATGAATTTATTTAATATATCTTATTTTGTTTGACACGTTTTTCAAAAATTTTGGAGGGAATTTATTGAAAAAATATTCATGAATTTCATAGATTATTACATAAAAAATCATCATGGTAAAATTCATAATAGTGGAAATAGTAATATTATTTAAAACAATAAATTAATATATCCTCTAACTAAATGAAGATAATCATATATAAGTTATGCATAGCTCACAATTATAAAAATAAAAATGTCAAATTTTATGATATCGAAAACTATAACATAGGTAATTCTTAAGTTCTTATTTTATCTGAAATTTTATAACAATACAAATTTTTGTGCTCTTTTGCTCTCATGCTTAATATAATATTATACATCAAATATATATACAAATTAAATAAAATAAAAAAGAATTATATTAAACACAAAGCCTACTATGTTTGTTTAAATATTATTCTATAAAAAATATTATACTTGTATTAAATATAATGAATTGTTGAAATGAGATGTTTTAAAGAAAAAAATGACAAATATAATTTCTTTCATATTTTTATTGTTGGTTATTGCATATCTAAAATATAATTAAAATAATATAAAATTAACATGAAAAAGATTTGGAGGGAACAATTATTATAGACTATTTTTATTTAATATATTATATAGATTTTCAAAATTTTGAATAATATCATTTTGAGGTGGAGAAAAATTAGTTTTAAAATTATTTTTTAAAATAATATAAATTTGACAAGTAATTAAAATTTGGAATAAAAATTATAAATCTAAGTTACAAATCTAAAGACAGTGTGAAGTAGTTTATTAATAGTGAGATAAAATTTAGATTGGTTGAAGAATATAAGTAAATTAAAAAATAATTTTAATTTTGATGTAATAAGTTTTGGAGGGAAAATGACATAGTTATAAATAAGTTGAACTATTTTCTTTTCATATAGCACTAGATTTACACCCGTGCGATGCACGAATTATATATTTAATATTTTATTTAATTAATTGAAAATCATTGTAACGTATTTATGTATGTATGTATTAGTAAGTTATATTTTTTTTTTTAACATTATACATCCAACTATATATATATATTTGATAAAAAAAACCAAAGCAAATAAATAAAACACAATGCTTATATAAATAAGAATTTGTTTTGCAAAATTAACATATAAAAGATTAATATTTGTATTGTTTGTAAATAGAAATTAAGATAAACTATTGAAAATATATGGTTTACAAAAATGACACAAGATTTTGTTGAAATTGTTATTATTGTTTATCGAAATATATGTATATGTTATAATATAAAATATATCAAATAAAACAAATTTTTTAAAAAAAATTGATATTATGTGATGATTTACACCTGCACTATGAACGAATTAAATATATGATTTCTTATTTTTTGATATTAAGATATAATTAACAATGTTATATATTTTAACATTTTTAGAGATTCTTTTAAATATATTTATTTTTTATTCATCAATATTGCATTTAATAGTATAATATAAATTATTTTCTATATTATATGCTAAAGTATAAAAATTAAATTTTATTAAAAACAAAAGGAAGTATATCGACAAAAAAATTATGGAATTTTGATTTAAATATCATCACATAAAAGATATTATATTTTTGTTATTTTTAAAACAATAAATATAATTAATTACTGAAATATAATATTTTAAAGAAAAAATAATTTTGTTGTATTTTTATTATTATTTATTGTATATCTATAATATAATAGAAATAAATAAATAATATAAAATTAATATTAAAATTTTTGGCGGGAACAGTTAATTTAGACTACTTTATTTTAATATATATATAGATATAGATATAGATTTGAAATCAAATTAAATTAGGCTTAATCTTACGTTGAATATTTTAAAATTTTAAACATGAATATTATTATATAGGTATGTAATCATATACTACCTCCGTCCCGGTAGAAATGATCATTCTTTTTTTGAGCACAGAATTAAGGATCGTGAGTATAAATGAAATTAATATTTTATTGTTAAGTGTGAAAAAAATGTTATTTTTTGAAATAAGTCAAGTTGGTTGGGACGCCCGATTTTGTAAGTGGACCAATTCTACGGGACAGATGGAGTAATAACCAACTCTCATATATCAAATAAAATTAATATTGGCCTTTAATTCATCAAATTAAACAGTTGGGATATAAAAATTGACTTTGAATTTTATTAAGGCAAATTCAAATATATTAGCAAATTATGTAAGTCTTCTTAAATTTATCACAAATTATTCAAATGTTTTAATAAATACCTAAAGTATTTAGAATTATTTAAATATGTGGAAATATTTTAAAATACCTAATTTCTTATTACACATTATAAAAATATCCATTTGTTATAAATCATCACAAAAAATTTATTTTGAATCATATAGATATTATATGATTTAATTCAAATATTATTTAAATCATATATAATTTAATTCACAATTCATTATTGTTTGAAAAAGGACATTGACAACTTGATTTTGATAGAAATACTAGTCTTCCACCCGCGCGATGCGCGACGCTTATATATTACTTTTAATAATTTATCAATAATAAATATATAAAATATTTTTCTGAATATCGTATGTACATAATACTAATTTCATTAAATTATATTATAGTTTATTTAATAAAATAAAATTGTAACTATTTCTTTCTGTAGTCAAATATATTGTAAAATTGATATTTTGAATAGATTTATATTAGTTCTAGATAATAGAATATTAAAATGTTATCGTTGGCACATGCATGTTTAATTCTGAGGTAAACTTGTACCTCAAATTTTTTTAATTTTTTTTATTTTGCTTTCAATTTATTATAAAAATATGGATAGAATAACTTCTCTTTGAAGATTATTTTTAATACAATGAAATCTCATAAAAACTTTATTGTTGGCCATTTTAAGGTAATATTATATTTAGAAAGAGATTCAATGCTAAAAATTTGTTTATGATAAATAAAAATGAATCAACAATAGTCATCTATAAAAATAAATTATTTGTCCCCTACATAGGGTAGTAATTAAAGTATTTTATATATGACAAATAGATCATGAGTCTAGCTTCTTAGAGATATCTGAATGTGTAAGTTTAAATAAATGCATTACTATTATTTTTTAAAAAAATCAATTTTTTGTCCACTACTTGGGTGTAGTTGTGAAAGCACACTAATTTGCTACCTGCACGATGCGCATCGTGTATATATATTTTTATTAATAATATATTATTAAATTATTTTTATTATATTATTGTATAGATATATAAAAATCACATATCACAATGTGGTCAGTTTAGTTGAAAATTAAAATTTATTAGTTAAGTTAATTCTCATCTTTAAAATCACTCAACTTATCTCAATTGATTTTTACAAATTTGTATACCCTTAAATCTCTCTACACACTCCACCACCTACCACCACTTATCATTTCTTTTATTTATATAAATTTAGTGATTGTGTTTTATGATCATGAATAATTTTTTCGCTCTCATATATATTGATAATATAAAAAATTAAATAATGGAATATTATATATATATATATGTATTATTTAGATATTAAAACAAATTATTTTTTAGATAAATATTATCAAAATAACATTTAATATAATAGAACTGTGAGTCTTCTCTAAAAAAAATTAAATAAAATATATATAATGAAATTTAAGAATACAAATATAAATGTGAGAAATAATTCCAACTTTGAAATTTATATTCATAAAATTATATATTATTTTAATTTTAAAAATTGTACCATAAGAATTATGAAAGAACATGTTCATGTAAATAGCAATTTTATATGTGGTAAAGCATATAAGCATAAACTATTTAAGTTTAATTAATTTAAGTTTTATTTTTAAATACGTTAGGCGAGTTTGAAATTATGCTTATCTTCTTAGTTGTTTACCCTACTATAAAAGAATAAGTTCATTTTTCCACTTTGATTACTTAACTTGCTTTATATTTTTGTTTTTTATTTATATTTTATTTCTAAATATTTGAGGTTTTATTTTAAATATAGGAAATAGGAAATATTTTTGGTTTTTTAGTGAGGAAATAATAGGAAATATTTGTGGGTTTTTTTTTTTTAAGGATATACATATTTTGTTTTTAAATTAAATGACTATGTTAAATTAAAATTGAGGAACATTGGACTTCAATCTCTCATGTCTACACAAAGTGAGTTGTGTTTTTAGACTACAATATATTTCATTCGCTCTCTACACATTTTACGACTATTTATCATATTTTCTATGTACTCATATTTATGTATTGTGTTATATATTATTTTATTTTTGTGTCTCCTATATTATGATTATTAAATATATATATATATATATATATACACACATATAATAATAATAATAATATATATATATATATATATTCTATATATTTAAATATATAACTTTGAGATGAATTTTATAGTGTATATTTTTATAATAAAGTACTTGATTTCTTGAGTTTCATATTTCATAATATTAGAATTCTGACATAATTAAACTCGAGATTCAAAATTTGTATTAATATTGAGTATGGACATGAAATTATTCAAATATTTTTTGATTTATTATTTGCATTTATATTTATATACTGGTTAGATATTTACATTTATAAATCTTATAGATTAATGATGAATCAAATTTGTCAAATAATTACCTTTTGAAGGTGTTTTTTTATCGATATTGATTAGTGTTTATATCATTCAATCTCTTTTTTCTTTTTTGAAGTAATACATTAAATCTTTTAATTTTATTTTATAATAGTGAACTTAATTATTTGATTAGAGTCAATATTATACGACATTACCTTTAAATTATTTGTTTATTTATCTTTCATTATTATGTATATCTTAGTTATTATACTTAAATGTTTATTTTAATTGATCTTCAAAATTTAAGAGTGATATAAGTAAAGTACAAAACTGCATATTTTTAGGCAAATTATATGCTTTTTGTAAATAAATATTTGATTTAATGTTGCCTTAATCGAAATAAACAATCAATATATTCTTAGTGGGTGATAAATAAACATAATTACACATCCATAATTTTTATCAATATACCCCTTATTTAAAACAAAATTGTCAAACTTACTACCTAATATTACTATATTATCCCATAGCCCCCAACTTATAATATTAATTAAAATATTCTCAAATGTAAAATATTTATTGTTCAATCTACGAAAATAAATCTCTTTGGCTTTGGAAGAATGCATCAACACTCAATTTTTCATCTTATTCGTCCAATTCTTGTATATTTTGATGGACAATTTTTTTTTCTTCGCCTAAAAAATATCTTTCCATAATGGCAAAAACTTGCGTTAGGCAGGCCTAAACGGTTTAGGCGGGTTTTATCCTACCCAAATGGGTTCACCCATCCCAAATAGGGTATATTATATGGGTTTGGGCTTGGGTTAATGGATAAAATCCGCCTAAATCTTGGGTTAATGGATAAAACCCGCCTAAATCGTTTAGGCCTGCCTAACCCAAGACCTTCCCTTCCATAATATTTATTATTTCTTCTCATTTAGGGTATTTAAGTGTTGTCGTCATCAACATAGGTGAAAACACCATTTCATCATATAATTCTTCCTTCACTTCCACTATTTAGAATTTCAATTTTAATTTCATGGTCGGCATTGATTCTTTTAACATCTTCTCCTTAATAATCTGAATAATGCTACTTTCTAAAATATCTTGATTTAATTTCTTAAAATTCAAGCTAATCAATTTTTTTAATTGTGTAGCAGTAGTGTATGTAGAATTTTATGACAATGAAGGCTAGCTTCAATCACTTAGTAACCATGTCATTTTAATTCACACCGAGTATTGATGAATTGAAAATTATTTTCTAAGATTTTTATCATTTATTTACAAACTATTTTCCATTACATTAAAAATAAAATCATAGTCTCTCTCTGAATATTAAAAGTATAGTTTCTTTGTTTTGTATATAATTAAAGAGCTATGAAAAGGACAAACATCGATAAGAATAAATAATTTTAAAAGAAAGTAATTTTTAATAGAGACACAAAAAAGAAAAAAGAAATAGTTTATCTTGTGAGGAAAAAGTCTTTTGCCTCATTGGAATTTGGAAATGAGATAGTTTTTTAAGAAAAATAACAAAAATAGAAAATCGAAAAGTACTGGTTCAAAATATTTTGTAGAACTATCAATTATTTTATTATAAATCAAATTGTGTTATTTATTAAGTTCGTTGCTACTACTTTTTTTTTTCTTGTTTATTCTGGTTATGAAGTTCGAAAACATGATATATCTATTAAGAAATTTCAGATGGCAGTAGAGTCGGCCGCCTCCATGAACCCACATATAATTCTGCTCATTGTTTATAAAATGACCATATTAGAGGAGGGTCTGGCAGAGTATTAGCCCCCGTCGAGGAGAAATGTTGCATTCATAGTTAGTGAGAATTGTATTATATTCAATTTAAATAAATTGTCACAAATAAATCAAACCATAAATTCATTATTCAACTTAAATAAAACACATAATGCAAATGAATGGACTGTAATATAATATTTTTGTCAATATACTCAGGTAAAATTTACATTATTTATATCAATTTTAAATATCCTCGTCTATTGAGGAATGATTGAATTTATCTCCCAATGATCTGCAAATTCAGAAAATAATTGATTAATATATGAATAACTTTTTTATATCAATTAACTTTTTTATATCAATTCTGCAAATTTACATTATTTATATCAATTAATTATTTCATCTACATACCTTTGTCTTGTCATATTGGATTATTTCCATCAATTAGTTTCCATAACCTCTTTATGATTATTTTTAAAATATTTAGCTAAGCGTAAATTTTTTTTTTTGTGGAGATTTTATTTTTAAGTAGATATAGATAGATGATTAATTAATTTTTATATTCAAAATAGATTTTTTATTATATATTTTAATGAGATTTTTTAATTAATACGTAAATAAAAATAATAATTAATTAATTATTAAATTATTCAAAATACCTAATATAATAAATCTAACACGAATAATTTTACCATTATGATTCTTATAATTATTCATTATGTCTTACATTGATTTTTGATTTGCTTTAAAATATACAAATTACAATAAAAATTCAATTTTATATAAATTATTTAATTATAAAAAAATTTATTGTGGATTTTCGGATCACATATTAGTAATTGAATTAATTATTTTATGTACACAAAAAGGAGAAGAATATTAATTAATTGTTGAAAATATAGAACATACTAAGAATGCATCTTCATATATATTTATATATATCCTGAAAATAATCATTATTTTAGGTGGGGTTTTGCCTTACATACCTTAATTAATACTACTTACTTAATATATTACGTTATTATATGTACTAATTTTTTTTGGTGGGAAAAAATTTTAGGTAGGGGTTTTGCCTTCTAGTTAATATATATAGATTTCATCGTGGATAAAAAAATTAAATTCTTGTGTTAATAATTTAATTTTTTTTGTTTAATTTATGAGATTTTAAAAACAACATGATTTGTCTTAAATTTTCGTTTTTAGTTTTTGTTCCATTTTTTCCTCATTTTCTTATTTCTTTAGTTTACTTTAGTTTTTATTTGATTTATTTATCTATTTTTGTTTTTTATTTATCTTTTATTACCTTTTATGTTTATATATAGATATATCGATATAGATACAACTATTTTTTATATGCAATAATAAATTACTTTAAAATAGCATTATAAATGAACTTTAATATTTGAAAGTGATAATCTTTTTATTTGAATTCTAAAAAACATATGTTATTAAATTGTTTAACAATAATATTGTTATCTTAGATTTAATATTTATGTTTAATTCTGTTAATTATAAAGTTCCATAGATAAATAAAAGAGATATTCAAAATGAAAAATACTAATTCAAAACTATATATGTTATATCGATTGTGTAATTTTTTTTTATTTATAGATACAAAAAGTTATTATTTATTTATTAGTTTCGGGTTGTTCCTATTAGTAAATCAAAATGAAAATGAAAATGAAAAACATAGATGTAGATATAGTTGTGAAATTTATGTGTGCAAATTCAACTCATATTTTTTTTTTTCCTTCCAATGCATATCATTTGTTTAAGCTGATAATAAATTTACTCCATTTTTTTTTCTAAGAAAGGTTTTTATGAACACATCTTTTAGAAAAAAAATTAAATAGTTTAATTAATTGATAAAAGCTATTTTTGAGGCTATATAAAAAAATAAAGTACTTATTACACTTTCGTTAATTTAAAACAAAACTAAATTCACAAACTATAACTGAAATAAACATAAAATTACAGTTAGATAAAATTAATATGATGATAAAAATATAAATGAAATAAAAAAAGTCAACCGGTACATCAATTGACAGGATAATATAATACGTAAATAATGACAATCACTTCAATCTCAACAACAATGTAAAAAACTAATACAAATCAAATTAAATATACAATTGTTAATACCTAAACTAACGAACATTTACAAATAAATTGATTCCATAAAAGGATAAAAATACAATATAACACTACACCACCATTGCAATGAAATAAGTAACAATGGAGAGTAAAATTTAACTTATAAAGGGTACATTACAAATCACCAATAATCTATTGGGCACTCCAATACCAACTAAAGAAAAAATCATCACATTTTTCATGAATGTGTTTTTCATGTCTTCATACTACAAAGAAAATCTAAAACTACATTAACAACTTCCAAATATAATTACAGTAAATCACTTAAGACAATAAAATTACATAAAAAATATAACTTCTGCAAAATAAGTTGTTTCGCACTTTGATTTCCACATAGTATTGTTATATCTAATTGAACAAAATAATGATTCTTTTACACAAAATTGCACAGACTTACAAGAATGATTTCAGCTAGAAAAGCCTAGTAGAACACATTTGCTAGACATGAATAAATTATAATTTTCCATTATATGTTGATATTTATAGAGCTTTGGAAAATTCATTATAATAGTATCCAATTTAATAAAGATAAAATTTATGCATAATTTTTGCAAGTAAATTAGCATTAAATTAATTGCATTTTATTTAATGTCTTCCGTGAGATTGGCATTATATAATAGCCACGTTTTGATTTTGTTCATTTGGCATAAATATAACACCAATTTATTGCATTAGAATTATTAATCAATTTACCTCAATTCAATGAATATACTTTCAAATTCTTTTTTATTATAAGAAATTCAGGTGTTATATATATAAGAAAAAAGCAACAATTGAAGATAATGAATAAATACACTATCTTCAATTGTTGCTTTTTTCTTGAATGACTTTATTTTACTTCTAGATTTTAACAATATAACTTTTTTATGTAACATAGATAATTTAATTATAGATTTTTAATTTTTAATCTAGTAATGAAATTAATTATTCTATATAAACATAAATTAAATAAATATAGTATTGTTGGGAAATTTGGCTAAGTTTCCCTTCCCCAGTAGATACTTGCTTAGATTCTAGTTTGGTGTTTTGGTGGATCAAATCCTAAGTCCAACCAGCGTCAGTTTGTCTCTAGAAAAGCTCTAGTCTCAAATGTAAAGTCCTGTATAGGTATTTTGAGTTGTAAGTCGCAGCTGATCAAGACTCATGCTGGCTACTGTTCACCAGCATGAGATGTGCTCACCAGTTGAGAGAAGTCTCACCAGCAAGCGGCTGACGAAGACTCATGCTGACACTGTTCATCAGCATAGAGTTGAGCTATCGACTGGCTACTGTTCACCAGTGGGAAGATTTCATCAGCAGGAGGCTGACAGATCTACCAGCAGAATATGTGTTCTGGCTGACACTATTCACCAGCGGTGAAGCCACCAGTCACGGGAGATTCCAAGAGATAACATCAGACGAATTGGTAGACCTTGATTGTGCTAAGGAAAGTCACCAGCAGAGACTGCCAGCACAAAGATCACCAGTATGATCTACCAGTCGGAGGTTATCAGCAGAATTGAAGATTCGCTCTCCCAGAGTCTTAGAGACAAAAAGAAGATTCGTCTGAGGAAGTAACTGACAGTGTATGACTTTAAGGAGGATGCCTTAAAGTCTATCAGTTCAAGACACCAGTTCCGATTCCTCGTACTGACGAATAGAGTCGTTCTGACACAAAGAGATCTGTGTCAGATAAAGCGATCAAAGGTATGGCGCTTTCCGGAAATTCCTACCTGCCGCCTGCAGAAGGACATGCAAGGACAGAGACTTTTCCGGATGTGTCCAAACGGCTAGTATTTGAATCTGAATCTCACGTCTATAAATACGTGAGATCCAACAGCATTCAATACTCTTAGCTACTCTTGCCCACTCTTAGCCATTCCTGAACTACCGAAAGCTCAAACGCATTCATATCAGCGTATAAGCAATCTTTCGAGGCTTTTCTTAAAGCTTATCCGTGTGTTGATTTATTCAAACACGAGACTCCAAGCTTCTAGCTTGTGAGTTATTGATCTCATTTGGTGTTCTTTCTCATTCCGAGGAAGAACATAGCAGCTCTTGAGCCAGCCAGCTCCAGAGTTATTACGGGCAGTTTTGCCGCCAGCAAGAGTCAAGTTCTTGGGAGAACTAAACACCCACGTCGTCAGTGGTACCGGTGGAGGTTCAAGTGACGTGCTCGCACTCCATCCAGCTGACAAGAGTTGAAGAAGGACAAGACCCGGGAGCGGTTGATCCAGTGGACTGGTAGACAAGGCATCTACCAGCTGGAAATAGATCGTAGGATATCTTGTACCGGATTACTCTCTTTAGTGAATTTCCAGTGCTTCGACTGGAGAGTGGACGTAGATCAGTTGATCGAACCACTATAAAATATCCTTGTTATTTACTGCTTTCAGCATTTACTTACTGATTTAAAACCCAGCACCCAAGTGCTGGAGTATAACTGAAACCAGTTTATAACTGTGCAAACTCGACTCTAAACTTTTCTAAGTCCTGAGTCATCAGCTGACCAGCCAGTTGCCAGTCAGCTGAATACTCAGTTGCCAGTTGACTTACCAGCTGACAAGGTCCCAGTCAGCTGTGTAACCAGCAGAGTGCAAGAAACGAACTTACGTATTTTCCGCTGCCAAAGTATACCCTGATATCCGGGACCAACAAGTGGTATCAGAGCGGACGGTTCTTACAGACCGTTCGTTTCTGTGTCGCTTAGGACCGTGATCCACGTTTCTTTGCACTCCTGTTTGTTTGTCTGTTTGTCTAGCTCAGGTACTTCAAGATGAATATCCCAAAGCTAATGGACTACAAGACGGAGAAGCACTCTATATGGCGAAAGAGGACGCTTATCTCCCTGAAGAGCATCCATCCAGACATGAAAGATGTACTGGAGACAGGGCCAATAGAGATCACCAAGATTCAGCATCAGCTGGGAGATCGTCCAGCTGCGGTGGTCCCAAAGCCCCAAGATGAATGGAATGCTGAGGACAGAAAGCGGAATCAGCTGGATTCCATTGCACATGAGCTGATCCTTGCGTGCCTTCCAGAATCACTGATGGAGGACGCACTGCAGTTTAATACTGCTAAGGGAGTATGGGATTTTCTTGATAGTTTATGTCAAGAAACTGACCAAATGAAACGCAACAAATTGCAGGTTGCGGTGGATAAATATGAGTCCTTCCAGATGCTGACTGGAGAAACCATCAAGGAGATGGAGGCGAGATTCAACGCCATTGTCAGCGAGCTGAAGTCTCTGGGCAGGGAGTACGAAAATGCTGATCTTAACTCCAAGATCCTGTCCAAGATGCCGAAGGAGGATTGGTTTGTGAAAACCACCGCACTAAAGGAGAAAGATTTATCCAAACTAACTCCGAAAGAAGTGTTTGCTCAGTTGCAGGCACATGAATGGGATATCCAGATGGTGAATAAAAACGAGGCTATCAGGAATGTTGGATCCCCCAGCGTTAAGGCTCAGGACGAAGCTTACTTCGTCAAGAAGGACTTCAAGCGGATACCCAAGAAGCCCTTTCATGCTGACAGGCCTGCTGGGCAGACCAACCAGCCGAAGGAGATCCCATCCACGTCAGGATCTTACTCCAAAAGTGGCGAGAGCTCTATCGCTGAACTTGAGCAGCAAATGAAACGACTGGCCGTCCTACTGGAAAAGGCTAAGTCAAAGCAGGGAGTCTCTTCAAGCTCAACTGACGGGAAATTCGTCAAAAGAGCTCCTCGTGCTTGCTATCAATGCCAATCCCCTGACCATTTAAAATTTGAATGTCCGCAGGTGGACAAAACTGAGAGGGAACGGCTGAAGAAGCTCTTTGAAGAGCGTGCCTCCAGGGCAGTTGCCAAAGCCATGCTGACAAGGACTGAAGTTCCTGATATCCCCGACCATGATGATGGGGAATACGAGTCTGATGGAGAGTCTGAAGAAGAAGCTCTTCTGGCATTCATGGCTGCTCTAGGAGAAGTGTCAGCTGAAGAAGATGCTGACAAGGAAGAACATCTGGCATTGACTGCTGATGATGAGGTACAATCAGATCCTCAATTGCATATCATGCCTGTTCAAATCATAGACGATTCTGAGTCGCATTGCTCCGACTCAGAAGATGTCACTTTAGATGTTCTTCAGCATGAGTTTTTAAAATTTTATGAAATGAAAATTGTTTTAGCTGGCGAAAACACTTCGCTGAAAAATCAAGTTTCCATTTTGACCAGTGAGATTGAAAAATCTAGGTCACTCAGCGAAGAGCTAGAAACTTTGAAAAAGGCTCATTTCGACTTGCTCCAAGACTTCCAAGTTGCTAAAACTGAGCGAGATAACTTTCACAATCTTGTTCTGGAGCAAGAAAATAAGATCAATTTTCTGAACAAGGGTTCCAGAGATTTAGAGGCAGCTCTAAGTCATTGGAGAAAGCCCTGTGATAAGTCCGGGTTGGGATTTTCAAATGATTTGAGCAAAAATCAACCCGAACAAATCAATGCTGGAAAGGGTAAGGGCAGAATGGTAAATGCGTCAGCACCAGCTGGTGCTGCCAGCATACCTCGTATGGCTGATCAGCAAAGGAATCATCAGCCCAGATATAGAGGTGAGTCATCACGACAACAACCTCGACTGGCAAATTCCTCTGCTGACAAGACGCCAGCACACCCTAAGAAGCTGACTAAGCCAAAATATTCCAAGGCAAGGAAGTCAGCACCAGCAGCCAGTGGAACCCGACAGCCAGCACCAGCTGTCCAGAGGTTCCACACACAACCTTATAAGTATGCCAGTTGCCAGCATACTTACAAGGGGTCCCACTCTCAGCAGAATACTGAGAGAAGGACAATTCCCGATAGGAGGAATACCTATCGGAGGCCTGAGCCCAATCAAATGTTTTCATCAAGGGCTAGGAAGGCTAACCACCGTGGTCCACAGTTCCAAAGACCACCAAGGCAGCACAAGCGGTCGGAAAGAAATTTCCGATCTCCTCAGAAGAAGAATACTTCTAGAGGAACTGCACACACAGCCACACCTTCCAAAAACAATTCCATGCATTATTTTAAGAGGAAGGGAAAGGCCATGAGTGATGTCAGCA
>JAPKLW010000155.1:841286-866633 GCA_026898455.1 Plectranthus barbatus | reverse complement strand
TACTCCACCTCTGAAGAAAAGAGCCATCTCTGTGGAGCCATGCCACAGATACAAAATATGACGGGAGATTTGAGAGCACGAGAAAATTCTTGAGTAAATTTCATGCACGTGTTTTGTCCTGCTGGTGAAAATCTCCAAAGAATGGTTAAAAAAAGGGAAACTAAAAAAGAAGGAGAAGAGAATACATTGATTTTTACCTCCTTCTTCTCCTAATGTAACTGAAAGGATTAGGGTTGAACTCTCTGTTGAGTGGTAGCAGCTTGTTCAAATAGCAGGAGAGGACCGTCGTCCTTGCCTAACAAATTGTCCTCGTCGACTGCACTATTTCTCTCTCTTTTGTTCGCATTGCAGAAGTACTACTGAAGATACAAGTTTTGTTGGGTTCTTTGAACTAAGACATTGGGCTTTTAATTAATATAATGGGCTGCGTGAATGAGGGATTATTATTTACATAAAAAGAGGCCTATGATTCTTCTAAATTGGCCATAATGAAGAGTGAGTATCTTGGGCTTCGATACAAGAAAATAATAAATGGGTTATGTATAGTTTCGTGAGTCTGCTAGGTGTCCCATTAAATTATTGAGTAAAAATCAATTTTTAAATGGACTTGGTGGCATTAGAATTTTGCAACATTTTGGGTTGCCACAAAGACAAGAGAAAAAAAGTAACGGGCCATAAATAAAAAAGGACAAAGAAGATGAATGTTTTCTTCTTGCATTTGGTTTGAGGCTGCGACAAATTAAGATACATGGACCTGTAATTTGAAGTTCTCAAATTTATTGTTGATGGGCCACATATAAATTTTGAAAGGGAGATAAAAGGATTTGATTTCCTTTTAAAGTTGCCAACTAAAACCAAATCAAAATGAGCGATCAAAGAACAAATTCAAGAACTCCTTGATATGAGTATAAACTATCTAACAAATTCAAATCAAATTCAAGAACTCTTTGATATGAGTATAAACTATCTAACAAATTCAAATCAAATTCAAGAACTCCATGATATGAGTATAAACTATCAAAATGATTGAGACTCGTCCTCTCACAGTCATTCGAGAACAAGTCTCAAGGGGGCAATTTGTAGACACACAAAAATTCACGTCCAATTAAAACGCGCCACGTGGATCCAAATAATTAAATATCAATTTATTTAATTTTTTAGGAATTAATTTTAACAAATTCCTAAATTAAATAAATAAAATATGATATTTACAATTTTATCCAATAAGGGGTTGACATGTGGCAAGCTTACCATATATGAGAAGCATATAATCACAATTCCATGGACGAATAAGATCACGCCACCTACACCCTAAAATCTCTCAATTTTGCCTATAAATACAAGGCATAAGTTGAAGAAAAAGAATAAGTGAAGTGAAGTGAAGAAGGCAAATTGAAGAGCTCAAGACTTGAAGAATTCTCTCCAAGATTCAAGGAATTCCTTCGAAGATTTGAAGGCGTTCTTCGTCATCTTCAACGCGTTCTTCATCAAAGTCAAGCAAATCCTACGTTTGATTCGGAATCAAGGCTCATAGTCCCCAAAGAAACGTTAGAAGTCCTCCAAATTGTTGAAGAAAAGGATCAAAGACTAAAATCAAGAAGAACAAGAAGATCAAGCTTCAAGAACACGAAGAACAAGGTCGAAGATCTTCAAGAAATCATCCAAACATAACGTTTAATCCAAAAACAAGGTGAAAACCCTTTGGATTAACGTTATAAAGCTTCCAGATTATATTCAAGAGGATCGACGAAGCCAAATTCTGTTGAAGACCTCGAAGAACACTCAAAGATCAAGTTCGAAGAGAAGAATCAAAGGAAGATTAGAGATAGAATCCACAAAATGTATTTTGATCCAAATTGAGATTGAATTGTATCCAAATTTCGTGTTTATATAATTGAATACGATTTTCGCGATTACAGGAATATCTGGAATGAATCCATAATTCCATGAATTACTTAAAACTACTTAGACTTATGTAACCTATCTCTATAGAGATTATTTTAAATTATACCTTAGAACACTGACAGTTTATGTAATCAAGAAATGAAGAGACCATCATCCATGATAGAAAACACCGTTATTCATTATGATAGAAAAACTCTATCGAATAACTGATAATCCAATAGATGAAAATTGTTTATCAAAACAAAACCAATATCTCTTCAAAAGATCTTGAATTAAAACAGAGTTTTAACATAACTTAAAGCAAATAACTCCAACAGCTTGAGAACGATCTCTAGCATCTTCCTTGGAGTTGGTAGTCTCGTCATCCTCAAGCATTATCATTAGCTTGATTCTCTGCATAGCGCAGCCAAAACATGATTAGTATTCACAATAACCACTACTCATAAGGAGTAGAAAACTGATACTAAACATGTAAATGATGACGTACCTTGTCCATTGGTGTTAACACCTGGACAATGTGCTTTCCAGTGTCCTATCTTGCCACAGCGGTAACACTTGCCCTTTCCTTTAACTTTCCCAGCCTTTTTCTTTGGAGCAAAAACTCCATTGTTCCCACTAGCAGTTTTCTTGTTCTTATTCCTAGCCATTCTTTTAGGTTTTGCCCGTTTAAGAGCAGCAGATCGGCTACCGAAAGAAACTAAAATTGTTTTTTCGGGTTCCATCAGGGACTGTGCTGCCATCAAGTCACTGAGTAACTCATTAAGAGTATACTCCTTCTTGTTCATCACAGCATTCAACCTGAAGTTTTCAAAGGACTTGGGAAGAGAGTTTAGTATGATATCGACTTGGGCTTCCGCGTCAATACCACCACCATGCAACGTTAGTTCATCCATGAGGTGAGTCATGGCAACCACGTGCTCTCTCACTGAACTGCCTTCATACATTTTCTTACTCATAATCTCCTTCATGAGATTGAATCTGACAGTTCTGTCCGTCTCCCCATAAGTCGCTGTTAGATTATCCATAATCTCACAGGCCTTATCATAATGTTGATGCTGCAGCTGCAGTACCTTACTCATAGTGGTCATCATGTAGCATTTCACTACATTATTAGACTTGATCCACTTATTGTAAGAGTGCTGCCGCTCGGCAGTAGCATCAGCAGTAGGGACTGGCGGACAAGGATCAGTAAGGACAAACTTGTGTTCTTCCGCAACAAGGATATAATCCAAATTACGTTTCCATTCAAGGAAATTTGGACCATTGAGAGGATTTTGAGCGAGGATATTAATGACATTATTCATAGACATATCTGAAAACAAATAAGCGAATTAAAGTAAGCACATACTACGAACAATTGAAACAAATATGCATAGAACCTTTAGATAAAACAATGCAATTTGCTTCCTCCAATTGCCTAAGCTAATTCATCGCAAGCTACCCGAGTAGACCGTTTACGATGAACGCTCAACCAGATCAAATGATCCTTTAATTTCTTAACATGCCAGGTATCTTAAGCAAAAGAAATTAATATTGGAGATCTCAAGACCATGTTCACCTATCCGGAGCAGGGACATCTCAAAAGAGTTATACTCCAGGCAACATCTATGCCAAAATAAACCACAATCCTAACTCCGGAAGTTAAAAGGCGATTTGGCAAACATACTAGACCCATACCGCATACCCTTTACATCCTTTGTTATCCCACTTAGATTAATCTTAGAGACCTGTGAAAGTTGTCTTAATGCAAGCTACCCAAGTAGACCGTTTGCTTAGAGGCTCCCACTTCTCATCTTAAAATAAGTGTTTTATTTTGGAAACCTCATCGCATTGGAACTGGTGAGGAACCCCTAACGTAAGCTACCCGAGTAGACCGTTTACGCTTCGAGATGCCTCACTTCCAATGAGAAGTCGTATTTGTGGAGGTCTAATGATTTTGGTTAAAAAAGAACCAAAATCCAGCTTAGTATTTTAATTCTAAAGGTTTCATGCGCACACATTATTTTATCTTTCCATAAATTACGTCATATCTAAAATTCCATCATAAATTAATATGATCCCGGAATTTATAGACATAATTTAAAACATAAAATAAATCACATAAGACATGCTCAAAAATAAAATTGCAACATGCTTACAATAGTAAATAATTAAAGCAAATAATCATGCTTTCTATTATTTACTAGTGCGCACATAATAAATCACATCAATACGAGAATAAATAAATAAACAAATAAATTCTCGTGGCCCCTCAGATGCGATTACAACTGAAAAATAATTAAATCTAATCTATTACAAGATTTAATTGCAATACAGATCTTCAAACTGGGCCTCCGTTGAACTTGAAATCTGATTTGAATTGGGAAAACAGCATTTGGGCTTCAAATTAGGGTTTCTGGCCCAAACAGCAGCCAAACCCTAATTTTCAGACTTGCAGGCCGCCTCCGGGCCGACGGGCCCGAGTCATGGCCCGGGCAGCAAACCCTAGCTAGGAAACCCTAGCTGCCACCCTTCAGCCCTCAGCCCTAGCCACCGGCGAGCCAGATGGTGTTGCGCAGAAGCAGCGAACGCAGTAGAGGCTGCGATGCCTCCACCGCCGCGCCCATCGGCAGACGCAGCAACACCCATCGTCGTGCGCCATCTTCGCCACAGACCATCCGCAGCATCGGCGACCTGATAAGTGCGCTATTTCGTTCACTTATCTATGGATTTTTAGGTTGTTTTGATAGAATTATAGTGTGTTTACTTTAAATTCCGAGCATGACATGAGTTTTATGTCTAAATTGTTTGTTATGCTGAAAAATACAGGTTTTTGGAGTGAAAATTGACCAAGTCTGGAAAATGTAGTTTTGACCGAGGGCTCTGTTTCGATCGACAGAAATTGTGTCGATCGAAACAGAGGCATGTTGCAAATGAAGAACACGTTGAAAATTCAAGCTGATCAACGGAAGAGGAAGTCCTGTCGATCGACAGAAATTGTGTCGATCGACAGGGATGTCTGAGGCAACCAGTCGACAGAGCTTTCAAGAGTCCGATTTCGAGACCCCATTTCGATCGACAGAATTTTTGTTGATCAAAATTCGTGTCAAGCTGGCGGAATTTAATGCTTTTCAGTTATTTCCATGTTGGGACAATTAAACCCAGTATATATTGTTTTGTTTAGGCGAGTTTTCAGAATTATGCCACTTTTGAGACTTTAACCCTAGAGTTTTTCTTGCTCTTTAATTGCTTCTAATTTTGGTGAGGATTGTACTCGAACCTTTGAAGATTGGATGCAATTACAAGGGTTGTTTTCTCTATGAAGTTGTGTTACAGGTTTTATCTTTCCATATTTATGTTTAACATGAATATGTGTAGATAAACCCTTATTCAGATTCTAGGGTTTATGTGATTGTCTCGGATGCATGTTTAGGTGATTAAATAGATCAATATTTTTAATTGGTTTATCAATTCTTGTGCTTTTTCTTAATCTGATTAAATTGGCCATTTGATTAGGTTTTCATAATTAATTAATTTGAGACTGAAAAGTAAAAATTGATTAATGGATTTAAGAATTGATAATATGGATTTTAATTATGTCTGAAAAGAGGAATTTAATCCATAGGATTAAATCTGATGTTTTTAAGGAGTTGTTAATTTTCCTAGAGACCGAAAGGATATAGGAAATTCATGATCTACTTTATGAATTGCCAAACCCTGGAATTTGTAATATTTTCCTGATGTTTCACCAAATCTTTATTTTAAATTGATCGATGAAATTTCCTTGCATGCTATCCTTGACATGTACTTGCCTTGGAATCTGATCTTTTCTCTAGTGTTTTAAAACCCGATTTTAATTCCCTGCTTTAATTTAATTTTCTTGCAAAATTAGTTTTAAATTTCAAAACCCTTTCAAATTTCTATTTACTTAGACAACAAACCGAAAACAAATGGTTCAGTACATGAGGTGTTCGCTTTACAATCTCTGTGGGATCGATAATTTTAACTTGTCACTATTCTATAAAAAATCATTAAAAAAATTAGTGATCAAATTTTGGCGCCGTTGCCGGGTTCTACCGCAGATTTATACAGGATTTCTCTAAGATTTCTAGACTCCTTTGTAATTTGCTTGAGAAGGATGTTTCCTTTGTTTTTGATGCAGAGTGCTTAAAGGCCTTCGAGCAGTTGAAGAAGGCATTGGTGACTGCTCCAGTCATCACTTCTCCAGATTGGGATGAGCCCTTTGTGCTCATGTGTGATGCTAGTGACTTTGCAGTTGGAGCGGTTCTAGGGCAGCTGAAGGGGAAGCTTTTCCACATCATCCATTATGCCAGCAAGACCATGAACCCTGCCCAATGCAATTACACCACCACAGAGAAGGAGATGTTTGCTGTAGTTTATGCATTTGATAAATTTCGCCCTTACTTGATAGGGTCGAAAACTGTTGTGTATACTGACCACGCTGCAATTAAATTTTTGTTTGCTGCCAACAGGACCGCCTTTAAGGTCCTCTCTAGTGGGTTCTACTGGCCGACTATCCATGGCGATTGCAAGTCTTTTGTTGCTAACTGTGACAGGTGCCAGAGGATGGGCAATATTTCAAAGAAGGATGAGATGCCCCAGACCCCAGTGATTGAGGTCGAGATCTTCAATGTGTGGGGGATAGACTTCATGGGACCTTTCCCACCTTCAGGAGGGTACACTTACATTCTTTTGGCTGTTGACTATATTTCTAGGTGGGTGGAGGCCATTCCGACGACCACCAATGACTCCAAAGTTGTGGTGAATTTCCTCCAAAAGAATGTGGTAACTCGATACGGCACTCCTAGAGCCTTGGTGAGTGATGGTGGTTCTCATTTCTGTAACCGTACTATTTCTGCTCTTCTTGCTCGCTATGGTGTCAAGCACAGGGTTACTACTCCATACCATCCTCAAGGGAATGACCTCGCCGAGTTGTCTAATAGGGAGATTAAGGGGATCCTCGAGAAGACTGTCAAGATGAAGAAAGATTGGGCATTCAAGCTCGATGACGCACTGTGGGCCTACCGTACTGCTTTCAAGACGCCGATTGGGATGTCTCCATTCCAGTTGGTCTTTGGTAAGTCCTGTCATCTTCCTGCGGAGCTTGAGCATAAGGCATGGAGAGCTGTGAAGGAGCTGAATCTGAATTGGAAGGCTGCTGCTGAGAGCCGAGCTGCTTACTTGAATGAGATGGACGAATTCTGTGAGGAAGCCTATGAGAACTCCATGAATTACAAGCTCCGAGCCAAGAGATTCCATGACCAAGGCCTGAAGAGGCGACAATTCTACACAGGGGATCTAGTTCTAATCTTCAATTCTCGCCTCCGCTTCATGCCAGGAAAGCTGCAGTCCAAGTGGAATGGACCATATACTGTGGTCAACATTACCAGCAATGGGGTGGTGGAGTTAGCTAGTCAGGATGGCACAATCTTCCGAGTCAATGGAAACCGAGTCAAGCGCTACTACAGCCCGCTGCAGATTGGAGCTGTGGAGGTGCACTATCTGGACCGGCCGTGATCTGAGGTATTGTCGAGCTAACGACGTTAAAAGAAGCACTTGTTGGGAGGTAACCCATCATTTTATTGCTTTATTTCAGTTTGAGAGTCTATTTTCGAGTCTTAGGTGTTTTAGGATTTATTTCATGCCTTAGAAAAATTTCCAGCTTTTACTTTCAGGTGTCAAAAATTTAAGCCTCTGTTTCGATCGACAGGAATTCTGTCAATCGACAGAGGCTTTGCTTTCAAAAAAATCTGTCTGTTGGAGAAGTGTGTCCATCGACAGCACATCTATCGATCGACAAGGGTTTCGCCTTTTATTTGTGTCGAGTCAATAAGTGTGTCGATCGACAGGAATCCTGTCGATCGACACAAGTCTGCTTAAATTTAAATTTTAAATTCCGCATTTATTTATTTCAGTATATAATAAAATAAAATTAAAATAATAAAAAAACAAAAAAAAGGGAAAATCTGAAAAATAGCGCGTCTGTCGATCGACAGCGCGCCTGTCGATTGAAACAGACGCGCGAAGTCTGACTATTAAAAATTGCTGAACGGGTCTGTTTTTTTCCCTTACTTTCTTCTCTCTACTTTTCGCCACACGATCGCCTCCCCCTTCCCCGTTCGAAATTTTTGCATTCCACTCCTATCCGATCAAGGTAAACATCTTTCCCATCTCTCCTTTCAATTTTGGGTCTCCATTCACATGTTTTGTGCTTAATTTTGCTATGAACCCTAGTTTTGTCCCCTTTTATGCTTTGGTTTGAATTGTTGGTTATTTCTTCAATTTGGTGCGTATATCGGGTTACTTTGGTTCGTTCTAGGTTGTAGGAGAGTTGATGTGAGTTCCTTGGGGCTTAATTGTTGATTAATTTCGATTTTTGTGGATTTGAGAATTCCATTTGAACTCCCTTTACTGTTGCACGATTTTCACATCTCCACATTGCAAATTATGTTTGAATTGCTTTATGAGTTACGTTTTGTACTTGGTTTTGATGTTAATTGCATGATTGGGTGGTCAATTTGGAATTGGCATGCCTAGTTGTGGTTCAATTTTGGGATTTTGATTCATACACACCCCCATTTACTGTTGCTTGATTTCTGCCTTCCCCATGTGTACTTTATAGTTTTTGTGGCTATTGCTTGTTGTTTGCACTTGGGTTTGGTATGAATTGCATGATTGGGTGGTTACTTAGTTATGGGCATGCTTTATTATGCTTGCTTTTGGTAGATTTACTTGCACTAGGCAAGTTTGGGGGAGTTGGTTACTTTCTTAGTTCTTCCTTGTACTGATTGTGGTTTGTTGTTATTATAGAGAGCTACAGATGGCATCGTCTGACGAGGATTATAACCCGGGTACCGATGAAGAGATGCATGATGATATGGCGTCTGAGGCCGAAGAGGAGCATGACCAGAATTTAGTCCCAGAGGAGTAGCCTGGTTGGGAGCCAGAGTTTGCATTTGCTGATCACCAGCGGCGCTTCCAGCACATGCAGCGCTTCACCCTGAAGCCAACACGGTACCCTGATGCCGATGATCTGATGAAGATGGGACTCGAGAATGATGTTCAGACACTGTTCGCCCGATGCGGCTGGGGGCATTTCATCACCCAGATGTGGCCAACTATTCAGCCATTGGTTCTGGTGTTCTTCGCTACTGTTCATATCATAGAGCCGCCCCGTAGCCAAGGCCCCGTCGAGCCGAAGGGCATCTAGTTCCAGCTTCGGGCAGCCCTACCGGCTCAACAGAACATAGTTTGATCGAATTTTTGGGTGTGAACCGGGGGCATTTATCATGAGCCGCCCGAATTCCAGATTGGGGACTTCTGGCCTTCCATTTCTGCTACAGTCGACCCGGCCCACTTCAGCAAAGCCAACATGAAGGCCACTACTATCGACAATCCGGTGCTCCGTTACATTCAGAAGATATTTGGGGGTTCTATTTTTGGCAGAAATGAGCACGGGAAAGCCCGGGGGCGCGAGATTTTCTGCTTTTGGGCCATGTTGAATGGCGTCCACCACAGTTTGGCTGCGTTCGTCATGGAGAACTAGAAGAGGCAGTCCGGTACTACTCCGGGCAATTTCTGGTGCGGAGGGTTCGTGACTCCCATCGCCCGGCACGTAGGGATTCCAGTTGATGCTTTCACCCCACTGGGGGGTGACCGGACCCTGAAGATCGACCAGCTCGAGCAGTTCCGTTTCCTGGTGGACTGATCACTGTAATTTCTACAGAATAATTAAAGAAATAGTGGTAAATACTCAACCACAATCTCAATCAATTCAATACTCAACCCTCAATCAATTCTAATCTCACAATCTCGTTCAGATTATCTCAAAACTCAAAAATTTTCCCCACAAAATAGCATAAAATAGAAAGGTACAAAAAATTAAAGACAGAAAGCAGAATAAATAAAAGATAGGACGTTCCATCTCTTGTCCACATCCCCCCAAACTTATTTCCAACTCGAAGAGTGGAATAAGTTTGAAAATCAGACAAAAGAGGGAACGATACCTGGTAGTTGATCTCAGACATCAACTTTTTTATCCCCCGGAGTCTTCAATCACCATCAGGGAGGTCGGGTCCAGGAAGGTCCTTTCGCGACCTCCTTTCCATCTTTGTTCTTGATAACTTGCATTACCCATTTCTTGGTGTCTTTTTCCAGAAGGACCTAGTGTGGGCAAAATGAGGGGCTGATCCCCTTTTTGTCTCTCATTGACCCCCCAATGGCGGACTTGTACTTCCGTAGAACTCATAGTAATTTTTCTAACTTCTCATACCTAAGGTGTGCCGGAAGCATCTTGAGTTCCAGAACCAGCGGATCAGAGTTTGATTGCAGCTTTCCCCGATTTGCGTCGATTGACATGGGTGAAACTGCCGCAATCCCTTTTCTACGTCGCGCTGCTTCTGCCGATGAACTCTCCGTGTCTGACTTCCTTCGTGCGTCGATCGACGTGACTGTTGCGTCGATCGACGTGGCTCCTAAGGCTGCATCGATCGACGCATGGTGTGCGTCGATCGACGTGGAGGTAGTTCCACGTTTTCCCTTCTTTTTCTGGCTGCGTCTGCTTGGAAATCTCTCCCGGTTGTTCTCTTTTTCATGTGTCATTCCCTCGGGTACATCCAGCTCCTTCACCAAATCCATAATCTCATCGTTCGCCTTATCCAAATCTGAAGACAAACACAAAGAGTGTAGTAAGAGGTTCTCCAGAGAGTCCGAATCAGTTTTAAGAGAAAGAAAGGGAGAGGAAATCACCGGTTTTGAACAATTGATCATATGGCACTCTTCCTGGTAGCTCCCTTCATTACGCTTCTGCACTGCTTTGTAGATGGGGAAGGTGACCGACTCGTCATTAACTCGGAACATCAGTTTGCCGTCTCGAATGTCAATCAATGCTCCAGTAGTCTTCAAGAAAGATCTCCCCAAGATAAGCGGGATGTTGTGGTCTTCTTCCATGTCAAGTACCACGAAGTCTGCTGGAATGATGAAGTCTTTCACCTTCACAAGTACGTCTTCCACGATGCCTCTTGGGTAGGACACCGATCTGTCAGCCATCTGCAATGATATGGTCGTTGGTTTAATGCTCCCGATCTCTAGTCGCTTAAAGAATAACAGCGGCATTAAGTTGATGGATGCACCGGAATCGCAAAGGACCTTCCCAAAGGTCTCTCCTCCAATGACACAGGGGATCGTGAAGGATCCCGGGTCTTCTCTCTTAAGCGGCATCTTCTTCTGAATAATCGCGCTGCATTCCTCGAACAAGTTGACCCTCTCGTGCTCCATGAAGGGTCTTTTCTGTGAGACCATATCCTTCAAAAACTTCAAATACCACAGGTATCTCTGGTAGTGCCTCAATCAGCGGGATGTTGATGTTTACTTTCTTCATGTTCTCAAGAAAGCGTGCATACTTCTAGTTCATCTTTGATTTGGCAAACCGCTGCGGATATGGCAAGGGAGGCTTATACATAGGTGGCTGGACAGGAGTGGGCGTCGATCAACGTGAGGTTTCGTCGATCGACGTGGCCTTTGGATTGGCGTCGATCGACGGCAATCCTCCATCGATCGACGGCAATCCTCCATCGATCGACGGGGCTGCGTCAGCGACAGCTTCTTTGGCCTTCTCGACATCTTCATCCTCTTTTGAACCAGTCTTTGCTTGCTTTGGCCCTTCATAGGATTTTCCCCCTCTTAGTGTGATGGCATTCACTTGGTTCCTCTGATTCTGATTCTTGGGGTTTATCTGTGTGTTGCTCGGAAGTTGCCCCGGCTTGTGTTGGGCTCCAAGGGCATCGGCGATCTGGCTGACCTGGGTTTCTATGATTTGTACATGCTTCTGCACCTCGTCTACTTTAGTATTCACGCCTGCAATTTCTTGCTTTAGCTTGGCTACCGTATCGGTGGAGCCTTCCATGAATTTAGCCAAAATCTCCTCGAGATTTGGCTTCTTCTTCTCCACTACTTCTCCACCTTGCACTGCAAACTCAGGTGGTGGTTGCTCTGCGGCTTGGGGGTTTGTGTAGGAGAATCTAGGGTGATTCCTTGCGTGATTGTAGGTATAGGGCTGGTTATTCTGCTGATTGTGTTGCTGGTATCCTCCTCGGTAGTTGTCTTGATAACCGCCCCTTTGAATGAAATTTACAGCGGCACAATCCCCCTCAGACGGAGCTTGCACTGGCTCTACTGCAGCAACTGTCCTTTCCTGCTTCAGTGCAGCGAAATCATCCCTAAGCTTTTTCAGCTCGGCTGCCAAATTGGGTTGCTCGGCAACTTTTTCCACTATTTTCTCGATAGCTTTCACAGGCCGAGTTCGGCTAGAGTACCATCGTTGAGTGTTGTTGGCCATCTTTTGGAAAAATTCCATGGCCTTCTTTTCGCTTTTCGACATGATGGTGTCTCCCAGTGTGGTGTCCACCAACTTGACGGTCTTCTCATTGAGTCCCTCGTAGAATGCTTCTGCCTGTTCTCCTGGCGGAAAGCCATGTCTGGGGCAAGATCTCAGCACCTCTTTGAATCGATCCCATGTCTCACTGAAGCTTTCATTGGGTCTTTGAGCGAACCTGATGATTTCTTTCCTTCTCTGTCTGATGACATTCGGAGGGAAGAAGTTCTCCAGAAACTCATTCCTCAATTCAGTCCATGTGCTAATACTTTCCTTGTCCAGTGCAGTGAACCATGATTGTGCCTTATCCCTCAGAGAGAATGCGAACAGACGCATTCGGATGGCACTCTTGCTGACTCCTCCGATCTTGACAGTGTTGCAGAGCATAAGGAACTTATCCAGATGTGCATAAGGATCCTCAATAGCACTTCCTCCAAATTTATTTTGTTGCACCATCTGCACCAATCCAGTCTTTAGCTCAAAATTGTTGGCATTGATGTCAATCCTGAAGTCTGTCTCCCTGAACCGAGGTTTATACCGGTTCTGCATGGCCTCCTCTTCTTCCTCATCGTCAGACTCCCCTGGCGGGTCCTGGTTGTCATCCTCTCCATTGTCGGGATTGTCATCGAACAGTGGGTTATGGCGAAGATCCCTTCCATTCGGATTGTTCCTCTCGAGGTCTCTTTCCAGATTGTATTGTTGGATTTGCGCCCTCATAGCTTAGACTTCTTGGAGAAGCACAGCCTGCTCCTCTGCAGTTAGCACAGGTGGAGGCGGTGGTACGTTATCTTCCATCGTGTGATTACTTGAGCTTTCCTGATCACGCTTATTCCTTCAGATCTTTCTGCAAGTGGCTTCAGTGTCCGGGTAGTAATAAAGCGGGTCCTTTCCTCTAGCTCTTGTACTCATGCACTACCTGTACAGCAAAGGAGGTAGTGAAGTAAGACTGAAAATAAAACGAAACGAACTAAAATTAAAAACGGAAATTCTGAAAAAAAAAAAGAACACAGCGTCGAACGACGAGGATTAGTTCTGTTCATTCCCCGGCAACGGCGCCAATTTGATCACTGTAATTTCTACAGATTAATTATAGAAATAGTGGCAAATAAATTTGTAAACCCTAAAGTTATCGATCCAGGGGAATGAAACAACGAAAAACCTTAAGTACTAAATCGTAAGTTCTCAAAATACTGGTCAGGAAAATCAATTAAAAAGTTTTGGTTGTTTTGAAAATCGCAATACTTGCTAAAGAAAATTAAACAGGAAATTAAAAAGCTTTTGGATTCAAATAAGAGAAGCACAGATTCCAGAGATATCTACCTATCAAGTATGACATGTATGAATGAATCGATTAATTCCCAATTTTAATTCCTCTTCGTAGTGAAACATCATAAAAGTATTACGAACTTCTTTGTTGGACAATTTGTAAAGTATATTAATTACTTACCTATCTCCGCTCGGTCTCAAGATAAATTAACTAACTCCAAAGGTCTACAGATTTATTTCTACAATCGATCTCCTACAGTTACGACAAGAAATCAGATTATATTGTGAAATTCTCTTTCCATTGAAAACTATCACAGTTACGTCTCAAGTAATCAACTAGATAATCCTAAGATGTGATCAGCAAATCAAGATTATGAATAAGCACAGATTTCACAAACTACGAAGGGAAAGGGAAAATAATTCAATTAATCAAACATGTATACATTGATAATTCGAAACCCTAGAATCTGAGGAAGAGATTAGTTACACATATTCAGAGTAATATTCATCATAGAAAGATAAAACCTGAATTGCATAAAAACTTGGGTCTGAATGTCTTCCCACAGAAATATGCCTTCAAACATAAACCTAAAAACTCTTGGAATCTCTAAAATCTGAAATCTGGAATGAGGAATGATTGGGAATTCTAAAAAATCGAATTTACAAAGTTATATATAGAGATGGAGGTGTATCAAATCAAATCTAGGGCTAAAGATATGAAAAAACTCGAATTCAGCCAATTTCCCGCGCCAGCAGGTCCACGTCGATCGACGCGGCATCCCTGTTGATCGACGTGGCTTCCAAATAGCCGTCGATCGATGCTGATTGGCGTTTGTCGACGCAGCTTCTCGCCCCTTCTGCGCGGTCTCACGGTTTTGGCCATAACTTCCTCTCCCGGACTCCGATTGACCCGATTCCAGTTGCGTTGGAGAGCTAACTCAAAGCTTCATCCATTGCCATGTGCCAATAGCCCGAATTCCTCTTGTGGAAGAACTCTTCACTGCTACTCTTACACATCACTTCTTTCGGAACGGTTTTCTCGTTGGTTTTGGCCTAAAAACCTGCATAAACATCAAAATACACCTAAAACCACCTAATATTGATTCATGCATAAAATATATATATAAACTCAATAAATCTACATAAAATAGTAGGAAAATAATATAGATAAGTGAGTGAAATAATGAGCTTATCATCGATCGACAGGGATGTCTGAGGCAACCAGTCGACAGAGCTTTCAAGAGTCCGATTTCGAGACCCCATTTCGATCGACAAAATTTGTGTCGATCAAAATTCGGGTCAAGCTGGCGGAATTTAATGCTTTTCAGTTATTTCCATGTTGGGACAATTAAACCTAGTATATATTGTTTTGTTTAGGCGAGTTTTCAGAATTATGCCACTTTTGAGACTTTAACCCTAGAGTTTTTCTTGCTCTTTAATTGCTTCTAATTGTGGTGAGGATTGTACTCGAACCTTTGAAGATTGGATGCAATTACAAGGCTTGTTTTCTCTATGAAGTTGCGTTACAAGTTTTATCTTTCCATATTTCTGTTTAACATGAATATGTGTAGGTAAACCCTTATTCAGATTCTAGGGTTTATGTGATTGTTTCGGATGCATGTTTAGGTGATTAAATCGATCAATATTTTTAATTGGTTTATCAATTCTTGTTCTTTTTCTTAATCTGATTAAATTGGCCATTTGATTAGGTTTTCATAATTAATTAATTTGAGACTGAAAAGTAAAAATTGATTAATGGATTTAAGAATTGATAATATGGATTTTAATTATGTCTGAAAAGAGAAATTTAATCCATAGGATTAAATCTGATGTTTTTAAGGAGTTGTTAATTTTCCTAGAGACCGAAAGGATATAGGAAATTGATGATCTACTTTATGAATTGCCAAACCCTGGAATTTGTAATATTTTCCTGATGTTTCACCAAATCTTTATTTTAAATTAATCGATGAAATTTCCTTGCATGCTATCCTTGACATGAACTTGCCCTGGAATCTGATCTTTTCTCTAGTGTTTTAAAACCCGATTTTAATTCCTTGCTTTAATTTAATTTTCTTGCAAAATTAGTTTTAAATTTCAAAACCCTTTCAAATTTCTATTTATTTAGACAACAAACCAAAAACAAATGGTTCAGTACATGAGGTGTTCGCTTTTACAATCTCTGTGGTATCGATAATTTTAACTTGTCACTATTCTATAAAAATCATTAAAAAAATTAGTGATCACGACCTCGCCGGGATCGTACAGAGCAGCAGCAGTCGCAGCAAATGCTGTGATACTCCATAACTGTCGCGTCTCGCCCGCGACCACCGCCAGCGTCCACCTCCATGTGCGCCGCCGCCTGCAGCACGAGCACCACCATGTACCTGCGCGCGGCCATTTGTCTGCCGAAAAGAACTCACGCTGCAAGGGCGCGGCCCAGCCACGCAGGGAACTGGGGTTCCACTGCGCCGCCGCCACCCTCCGCCGCCGTGGTCACCGCCGCCGCCGGCTGCTCCTGGGCTGAAACCTAATTCTTGTCCCTTTTCTTTGTTCTTCGTTCTTCAATTCTTCCGGATCTCAATTTTACAGATTTAAAAAAATAGAAAATACAAAAATAGATCTAGATCTCTTACATGATTTTCCCCATTAAATCTAACCACGTATTTTCTCGTGGTGAAAAATGTTAAGGCCCATATATATTTGCCCATTCTAAAGTCTTTATATATACATCAAAGCCCTACTTGTTATTCTATTCTCTCACAATTTCAAGGTATCTAACATGGTATCAAAACCAAATTAGGGTTTGGGTTAAATTTTTCTTCATTTTTTTTCTCCAACCCACCTAGATCCTGGCCACGTCATCGGCCCTGTCACCGTCACCGGCCTAGTCAGCGGCTGTCTAGTGTTTTCTTCCGCCGCCTAGGGTTCCGCAGCCGTCGTTGCTACCGTCTGCAGCGCCGCCGTCGCCCCTGCTCGCCTAGAGTTCCACCGCCGCCGCCCCATCTCGCCTAGGGTTCTGCCGCCATCGCCGCAGCTCGCCTAGGGTTCCGCCGCCGCCGCTGATACCATCTACAGTGCCGCCGTCGCTGATTCTTTCCATCTGCATTGCCGCCGTCGCTGCTTCTTCCCTCTGCAGCGCTGTCGTCGCTGCGCCGCCGCTCGGAGTTCGCCGTCGCTGCTTCTTTCCATCTGCAGTGCCGCCGTCGCTGGTTTTTTCCATCTGCAGTGCCGCCGTCGCTGCTTCTTCCCTCTGCAGCGCCGTCGTCGCTGCGCCGCCACTCGGAGTTCGTCGTCGCTGCTTCTTTCCTCTGCAGCCCCCCTGTCACTGCTGCATGCTACCCTAATTTGATTTGTGCTGCAGTTGTCCTGCACTGCAACAGCCTTCTACTGCTGTCTCTTAATAGCTGTTGTCTTCTATCGTCATGTCTCAGATCAATGCCATAGTTGTCCACATAACACTTGATGGTCAGAATTATCGAGAATGGGCCTTCTCTGTTGAGACTGCTTTGCGGGGTTTTGGATTAGCCTTCCATTTGACTGATGAACCTCCAGTACATAAGAAAGATAATAGTAATGCTGAAGACATTAAAATCTCGAATATTAATGATGGCAAAGTGATGGCTGCAATTGTTAACAGTGTTAAACAATCGATGATTATGAGCCTTTCTTCATTCAGAACAGCCAAAGGAATGTGGTCTTATCTGCAGCAGCGCTATGTTCAGGATAGTGGTGCCCTTAAACATACTCTTATGCAGAAAATTCATGTCATTGAACAACAAGATTTGTCCATCGATGAGTACTACTCAGCCTTTGATCGTTTAATGGGTCCTTTACTCTCTATGGTACCTCACTGCACCACTGATAGGTGTCCAGCCCATAAATTCATAGAAGAATTTTTTACCTACAGATTTGTGATGGGAGTTCGAGCAGAATTTGAATCTATTAGAATACGCTTGCTTCACAACTCTTCTCCTCCGACCATGGCGAAGGCATTATCTGATTTGATTGCTGAGGAGACTCGCCTTAACTCTATGACTGTTTCTCCTTTGTCGGTACCTAACAGTGTTTTGGCTGCTTCTCAAAGGTCCTCTTCTCAACGAGCTAGTGCATCTAAGAGTGGTATTTTGGATTCCTGTAAGCATTGTGGAAAATTGGGTCACAATTCTGATAATTGTTTTTCCCAGCATCCTGAAAAATTAGTTGAGTATCGTGCGCGTTGTGCTGCTCATGGTCGTGGTACATCTTCCACTCCTAAAAGCATTGTTTCTATTGCTGCTGTCTCACCAGTACAAGCCTCTCAGTCCTCTTGGGTTCTTGATTCAGGAGCCTCTTTTCATGTGACATCTGATCGATCACACTTGGTTTCCAGCAAGCCAGTTACTAATGATGTTTCTATTCAGACGGCGGATGGTACCTCTTGCTCTATCACTCATCAGGGTTTTCTTTGTACTTCAAATTTTTCCATTCCTGATGTCTCTTTCGTGCCTCAGTTATCTATGAATCTTTTGTCAGTTGGTCAGATAACTGACCATAATTATTTTGTTGGATTTGATGACTCATCTTGTTTTATTCAGGATCGTCGAAGCGGGAATGTGATTGGGACTGGCCATCGCCGTAGGGGTTCTTCTAACCTATATGTTCTTGACACGCTGCATCTTCCTCAATCTAGTGCTCGTGTGTCTTCCGCTGCTTTGTCGTCCCCCACCTCTTTTGCCAAGTGGCATCATCGTCTGGGTCATTTGTGTGGGTCACGTCTGTCTACTTTAATTAAAAATGAGTGTTTAGGTCATACACCTATAGAGTCCAGTTTTCATTGTAAGGGTTGTAAGCTTGGAAAGCAAATTCAACTTCCTTATTCTTCTAGTTTTTCTCATTCTGCTAGACCTTTTGATCTTGTTCATTCAGATGTATGGGGTCCTGCACCTTTTGCCGCCAAGGGTGGTCATAAATACTACGTTCTTTTTATTGATGATCATTCTCGATATACATGGATTTATTTATGAAAAATCGTTCACAGTTGTGTTCAATTTATCAGACTTTCACTCGCATGGTTCATACACAATTTTGTACTCCTATAAAAAATTTTTGCTCAGACTCTGGTGGTGAGTATTTATCTGATACCTTTCGTCAGTTCTTGATTTCTGAGGGTACTCTTGCTCAGTTATCATGTCCTGGTGCTCATGCCCAAAATGGCATTGCTGAACGAAAGCATCGTCATATCGTAGAGACTGCACGGACACTTTTAATTGCTTCCTTTGTTCCCTCTCCCTTTTGGGGAGAAGCTGTTTCCACTTCTGTTTATCTTATCAACCACCAACCTTCATCCAAACTTTCTGGTAAATGTCCTGGGGAAGTTCTTTTTGGCATTCCTCCCAAATATGATCATCTTCGTATTTTTGGTTGTACATGTTATGTTCTACTTACACCCCGTGAGCGAACTAAGCTGACTGCTCAGTCAGTGGAATGTGTTTTTCTAGGTTATAGTCCTGAACATAAAGGTTATCGTTGTTATGATCCTTCCTCTCGTCGCATGCGCATATCTCGTGATGTGACATTTGTTGAGGATTGCCCTTTCTTTTATAATCATTTTACTCGGCCCTCATATTCTCCCATCGAGTCTACATCTTTTCTTTATTTTCCTCCTCTTACATCCACTGGTGAAGTCCTGCCATCATCTTCATCTCCCTCTGTTCATGTTCTTCCTACTCCTGCTCCTGCCATCACACCCACAATTCCACAACAACCTCCTATAATCCATGTCTACCATCGTCGCCCCAGAGATCGAGATCAATTAGTTGATCCCCCTACTCCTACCTCTTCGGCCAGTCCTGATGATCCCATTTCTACTGAATCTAACAATCTTGATATGTCACATGCTATTGTTAATGAGTTGTAGGCAGGAAACCGATATCATCTTCGAGATCGCACTTCTATTACTCCTCCTGATAGATTGGGCTTTCCTCGTGTGAATGCTATTATTGCAGAGCCATCCACTTATACAGAAGTTGTTCGTTATCCAGAGTGGCAGCTTGCTATGACTGAGGAGCTGACTGCTCTTAACCATACTGGCACTTGGGATCGTGTCCCGTTACCCTCTCATGCCATACCCATTACATGTAAGTGGGTATTCAAAATTAAGACGAAGTCTGATGGTTCGATAGAGAGATATAAAGCTCGTCTTGTTGCTAGAGGTTTTCAGCAGACTCAGGGGCAGGATTATGATGAAACTTTTGCCCCAGTTGCTCACATGACTACTGTTCGTACTATGATTGCTGTTGCTGCTGTCCGCTCTTGGAATATATCTCAAATGGATGTCAAGAATGCTTTTCTTCATGGTGAATTACATGAGGAGGTCTATATGCAGCCCCCTCCAGGTGTAGAGGTTCCTCCTGGACATGTTTGCCGTCTTCATCGTGCTTTATATGGTCTCAAACAAGCTCCACGAGCTTGGTTTGAGCGCTTTGTTTCGGTTATACGGACTGCTGGTTTCTCACCTAGTGATCATGATCCAACACTGTTTATTCATCTCTCTCCACGCGGGCGTACCTTGCTCCTTTTATATGTTGATGATATGTTGATTACAGGGGATGATGAGAATCATATTTCTCATGTGAAGAAACAACTTGGTCAAGAATTTCATATGTCTGATTTGGGCCCCCCAAGTTATTTCTTGGGAATTGAGGTGAGACAATCTGACAAAGGCTTCTATTTGTGTCAATCCAAGTACATCCATGATCTTGTGTGTCGCTCCGGTATCACTGATAATAAGTTGGCTGCAACTCCTATGGAGCTTCACTTACAGCTTCGTGCTACTGATGGTATTCCTCTTGAGGATCCTTCTCGGTATCGCCATATTGTAGGCAGTCTTGTTTATCTCACTGTTACCAGACCTGACATTGCTCATGCTGTACATATTTTGAGTCAGTTTGTAAGTGCTCCAACTTCAGTTCATTTTGGACATCTACTTCGTGTGTTACGATACTTAAGTGGTACATCATCTCAAGGTCTGCTATATGCCCGAAATAACCCGCTTCAGCTTTATGCTTACTCGGACTCCACTTGGGCAAGTGATCCAACTGATCGGCGTTCTGTCACTGGCTATTGCATTCTTCTTGGTTCTTCTCCTCTTGCATGGAAGTCTAAGAAGCAAGCAGTTGTATCTCGGTCTAGTACAGAGGCGGAACTTAGAGCACTTGCCACCACTACTTCAGAGATTGTATGGCTTCGATGGCTGTTAGCTGATTTTGGTATTTCTTGTGATACACCAACGCCTCTCTTTTGTGATAATACTGGTGCCATAAAAATTGCGAATAATCCAGTGAAACATGAGCTTACAAAACATATTGGTGTTGATGCCTCTTTTACTCGATCCCACTGCCATCAGAAAACAATTGTTCTTCATTATGTACCATCCGAAGACCAAGTTGCAGACTTTTTCGCCAAAGCTCAAACTCGAGAACAACACCGGCTTCATTTACTCAAACTCAGTGTTTCAGATCCACCTTGAGTTTGAGGGGGGGTGTTAAGGCCCATATATATTGGCCCATACTAAAGTATTTATATATACATCAAAGCCCTACTTGTTATTCTATTCTCTCACACTTTCAAGGTATCTAACAAAAAATAGATCCAAAAACGAGAAGGCCACGAGAACAAAAACATCCATGACAATTTTAATCCATCCATGAACATACATATTCATTTAATTTCAATTTATCCAAGATAGAGCCTAAGAGCATGAACCTGGCTCTGATACCAATTGTAGGGTTTTAGTCTACGATGGACAACACTAGTTGCCATTAATGAATTTCTTGTCAAGGATCGTTCTTAGGATACCAGGAACAAATTTCAATTAAATAAACCATGCGATCCTATGCATGCTCCTACAAAATTAATTGCAGATGATGGATTTAGAGAATACCTGATTTCACCGTTTGATCTATAGATCTAGATCGGAGCCAATAACGATGAAATAGATCTGGATCTGAATCTGAACGCCGGCAGTAAACAGTTGTTCCTACAGATCTGATCTTCTGATCTGTTCCCTTGCTCCTTGGAAATCTGGTGAGGATTGTCTACCAAGTTGGATCCGAGATCTGGAGGAATCGATCAGTTCCTCCCACCGGATCAGTCGCGCCGCCGTTCTCTCTCAATATACTGAAACCCTAATTCTTAATGATCTGATAGAGAGAAGGCCTTTATATAGTGTTAGGGTTTTGAGAAACCTTAACCCTAATGGGCTTGAGCAGTTCATGGGCCAGACCAGGGACCAGATGCAAATAATAAAGTGGGCCCTCTTTATTAATTAATCATTCCTTGTTCAACCCAGAACATAATTAATTAATAAAACATTGTTTTAACCTTCACCACGGTAACAATGCTGACTCGCCCCTTTATTACCACGTTATTAGGAACGGGTTGCACCAAACTAACATGATCCACATATTTAAGGTTTTAGACATTCATTAATTAATTTGGCTTATGACAATCAGCCATAATTAATTAATCTCTTATTTCCTGAGTAATACCACTCACTCCTTTTCACTAATGTCTGAATTAAATAATTCAACCTGTAGGGTTTTGCATAATGAACCTTGTGAGCTCCTCAGGGAATGTCACCATCCTGAAACGGATATGCTTACCTAAACATCCAGACTAAGCAGGCCACACACAAATTGCCAACACCCAAAATACGGGTATAAGAGTACATGTAAGACTCGCCACCATGGTAAATCAAAGTGTGGTCAATCTGTGTGTGCCCCTTATCCTTCAGTTAGGTTTAAGATCATAGGAAGTATGTTAGGGATCTGGCTCATTCATATGTCAATGAGAATGGCACATCCCACTGTTGATCCCATCAATACATCACCATGTACCGACACATCAAGTAGCTAGGATAAGCCCACTTATGAACCGATGTGCTGCAGCTTAGACCGACAGCCTATCTAGGGACCGTCTCAGCTGTGATACTATTTATATCTCGCTAGGTCAAACGACTCATATGATCCTCTGTGATCTCCTACACACCATATGATCATCCCTATAGGCGAGATAATAGGATATTATGGTTCGTTGTATGTTTGTTTCATCAGACAGCGAGGCAACATATATGAAGACCAGTGTACAAAACACTTAATCATATATGCTTTCAGTATATAATCCCAACAAGTATGTCAACAAGTTAAGGTGTGACATCAACGGTCATATGGAAAGTTGCAACCGTTAGACATCCCTGAGTGGAAATGGGAACATATCACCATGGATTTTGTGACTGGTTTGCCGAAGTCACAGAAAGGGAATACGTTGATATGGGTTGTTGTGGATCGTTTGACGAAGAGCGCTCATTTTCTGCCAATCAAGGTGAATTATGGATCAAACAAGTTGGCTCAGATTTATGTTCGAGAGATATACAGACTGCACGGAGTGCCAAAATCTATCACGTCTGACAGAGATGCGAAGTTTACATCTCAATTCTGGATGAGCTTACAACAGGAGTTGGGGACTCGCCTAAATTTCAGTACGGCATTTCACCCTCGGTCGGATAGGCAATCTGAAAGGACAATCCAGACTCTCGAGGATATACTAATAACAGTGGTTTTAGACAGAAGAGGCAGTTGGGAGCCGATTTTGCGTCTGATTGAGTTTGCTTATAATAATAGTTATCAGGCAACAATCGGAATGGCTCCCTATGAGGCTTTGTACGGAAGGAAATGTCGTTCGCCTCTATATTGGGATGAGGTAAGAGAACGAAGAGTTATTGGTCCGGACGCGGTAAGTGAGATGATTGAAATAGTCCGTTCAGATCCGAGAGAGTATCAAGGAAGCACAGAGTAGGCAGAAGTCCTATGCCGACTCAAGGAGGGCGGAATTATGTTTTGAAGTAGGAGACAAGGTGTTCCTCAAAGTTTCGCCTTCCAGAGGAATAATACGTTTTGGAGTTAAAGGTAAACTGAGACCGCGCTATGTGGGACCATATGAGATACTCGAGCGCATCGGTCCAGTGGCATACAAATTAGCACTACCCCCAAGCATGGGTAACATTCACAATGTATTCCATGTGTCTCAGCTGAGGAAGTACATTTATGATCCTAGACATGTGATCCGCCAGGAGGAGGTGATTTTGAGCCCAGACTTACGGTATGAAGAACAGCTCGAGGCTATATTAGATCGTAAGATGCAAGAGCTCAGGAATAAGACAAATCTGCTCGTTAAGGTGTTGTGGAGCCACCATGGGCATGAAAAGGCAAACTGGGAACTGGAAGACAAGATGAAGGAGTGATATCCCGAGCATTTCAAAGCTTTGTAATTTTCGGGACAAAAATGTTATAAGGGTGAGGGGATGTAACAACCCCAAGCTTAATTAAGCTTGTAATGCTAGATTTATTTAATAAAGTAAATTCCTGTAATTCTAGAGTATTTGAAATTGTATTAATTTCGATTTGGATAATTCAATCTTGATATTGAGTTTTGGTTATACCATTAATTGGAGGAATTATCAAAGTTTGGTTTGATGAAATTATAAGAGAAAGGGTGAATTCATGAATATTGTGAATTTCATTAAATGGATTGGTTATATTATAAGGTGGAATAAATTATGAGTTATGAATTATCTTATGAATTATATTGGATTATGAACATACTTAGACTTATATGTTATGATATTGTATATTATACGAGAGAGTATATATAGGAGAAGGAATTATAGTGTATACTTTTCCACCTTATGTTATAAGAGTTAGAGAGAGAGAGAGAGAGAGAGTTGAGAACCCTTTCAAACCTAAATTCCCGTCGCATTTCCATCCGATTTTCGGCCAACACCGGCGACCACCGACTAAGCCAACACCACCATCATGAAGCTCTAGTTCCCAGCTTCAAATTGATATAAGGTAGGCACCGTGGAGTGAAGTGTTGACAGAGATATTGAAGAGAGAAGGTAAGGTGGGTTTTAAGTTTAAATTTCAAGTTTGGTGTTTGAATCTTGATTTTCCGACCGTAAACCCATGTTTTGACGATAAATTCGTGTTCCCCATCGTGTAGGGAGCGTTTGGACATCAAGAAACGTGGGTTTCGCTGCCGGAATTTGCCGCCGTCGCCGGAGAAAGAAGTTTCTGGTGAGACTCCCTCCAACCTCCATTTTCGGATTTTAATCGGTGTTTTGAGGTTAGAAACATGTTCTAGAGTGTCTAGGGAGTCTGTATGTGTATTTGCATGCGTGATCGGACGGCCGAAGTGGCCAGAATCTGAAGTTGCAGATTTTCCGGCGAAGCTCGTGAAGAAGACGATCTGTGTCGATCGACACAGAAGTATGTCGATCGACACAAAGACTGCTGTCGAGAGAAGCATGTCGATCACTTCTGTCGGTCGACAGGGTGTGTGTCGACCGACAGGGACGCCAGCCAGGGGATTAAATTGACATACTTCTGTCGGTCGACAAGAGTATGTCGATCGACAGGGTTGGTCGATTTAATTGTGTCGACAGAAGAGCTGTCGATCTGGAAATTATGTCGACCAAGGGCTGTGTCGACCGACACAGAGGCAGAAAAGGAGGATTCAATTTATAATTTTATCCAATCCTAATTCTTTCAAGTCTCAATTAATTATGATTAAGATATTATTGTCCTAGATCATTCATTCTGACTTGGATATCCCTGATTACTTGTAGGAGATTGAAAGCGAGAGTCAAAAAGCTCATACTAGCAAGAAGCATCTATACCTAAAGCCAATTATCAGGTGGGAACTATTTCAGTATAAAATCAAATGCGTGATTTCCTTCTTTAAAAAGGTGTTAAACTGCTTTGTTTTAA
>JAPKLW010000155.1:817227-841276 GCA_026898455.1 Plectranthus barbatus | reverse complement strand
TTTTTGTAAATTTTGGGAACTTCTTGCTTTATATATTATATATAGATTAATTAAATCTTCCGCTTATTTATTTTATTGATTGAAGAAATGTTTGACAAAACCTGAGACATCAATGTGACGCGACCCCAAATTGGGAAGGTCAGTTGGGGGCGTTACAATCGGATTAGTTCTTATCTGTCATTTTGGAAGTGGTTCACATATGATTACAGTTCTCTCTCTATATATATATATATACACACACACACATATATATATATATAGGTATCAGTTTCACATAAGAAAAATCCTTAAATTAAAAAGAAAAATAAAACATGTCCATTAGATCTATTTAAATAAAGATTTGAGATTAATTGTTAGTAATTTAATTATATTTATTAATTTATCCAAATGACGGTTAATTACTAAAATTAAGGGCATTTTCATTAATTTATCAATGACAGTTATTTGATTATTTTCGATATTTATCATTTCTTGATACAATAGATTTGATTGCTTGACACATTATAATTTATTGCTCAATATACTATAGTTTATGGCTTACTAAATCTCGCCTATTTTTTCTCCAAATTATTCTCTCCTTATTATTATCTCCTTTAAGTTCCCTACATTCTCGTTAGGGCTTTTCGTAGTCCAGGTGACTCCAGTGCCGTTCATCGGTTCCTTGTCGGAGGCTTTCCGTCGGTCATTCTTACCATCATACCTGCACTATATACATCCCTGCTCCTTCCCTGCACAAAGACCATTTCCTCCATTCCCGTCACCTCCATCTTTATTATACCCATTTTGTCGTTTCATCTTCTGTGAGTTTAAACCCTTTGACCGTTCACCTTCCCTTCCCTCCTCCGCCGTCCTTTAACCTCCTACACCCCTCAGTATTTTCTCTCTCCATCTGCAACCCAACCTCTTTCATCCTTCTTGTCTTTCCCTTTGTCTCTTTAGAGCTTATATCATTCCTCACGGTTGAGTTTCCTTTCTTTTGTTCTTTGTTTTTTTCTTTGCAGGTAACTTTCTTTCAGGGACATTCCAACTTCTCCTCCCATTGCGGTCAAAAATATGAGTAAAGGGGAAGAAGAGATCCTGCACTTCGAGGAAGACGACAATGGCCTCCAGGAAAACCAAGAATGGATTTTGCTTGGGAAAGTCTGGACAAAGAAGTCGTACAACAGTAAAGCGCTCATCGACACTATGAAGAAGGTTTGGAATCCTACTAAAGATCTCTATTGTGCTGAACTAGGGGAAAATTTATTCTCATTTAAATTTGAAGCAAGGAAAGATATGGAAAAAGTTCTACAAATGGTGCCTTGGCATTTTAACAAACATATCTTGGTCCTTAAACAACTTTCAGCTGATGTTCAGCCCTCACTTATGGAATTTAACACTACCCCTTGTTGGATTCGACTTTATGACCTTCCAACAAAGGCTAGGGGGAAAAAATTCTTAAATCCATTGGAAGCAAATTTGGAGAAGTGATGGAAATAGACACACGATTCACCACAGGAATCTCCAAAAGTGTGCGGCTGAATATAATTTTGGATTTGGAGAAGAGCCTCAAAAAAGGAACAAAAATACAGTTAGGAAATGGAGAGCCATGTTGGATCCCAGATACTTACGAAAGACTCCCGAGTCTTTGCTACTGGTGCGGGAGACTGGGACATAATTACACTGAATGTGATGAGATGACTGATGAGCAATATCTCAAAATCAAAGACAATGTGAAGAACATGCCATACGGAGATTGGCTGCGGGCATCACCACTGAAACAGATAACCACATTCAGAAAAGAGCCAGCTGAGATAGGAACTAAAGTCAGAAAAGATCTCCTTGGAATAATCTTAGCAGCGGAAAACAAAAAGGAGCAAGACTCCGGCCTGGAGGAGAAACAAGCAAATAAAGAGCTCATGAAGGAAATCGAAACAAACCTTAAGAAAATAGAGATGAAGGATAATGGCAGGGCATCAACCTCTCAACGCAATCAGCAAGAAATAGAGTCAAGCCCAAAAAAGGAGCACACCAACTCTCATACCATAGAGAATACTAACAAATGCTACCAGACCTACCCTCTGAACCAACCCAGCATAGAACCACCTCTTCCACCAAAAAATTCCAAAACCAACCATACAAGCTGTAGCCAATTAAATCTTGCATTCTACCCTCCCAACCACCTTGACAAAAAAACCACACACAACCCTCATACTAACCTACCCTACACACCAACCAAACTCCTCCTTGAACACTTTAAACCAAATAACCAGCCCCCTACCCAGAAACTGTGCCACAACAGCCATTTGGAGGAAGAAGAAGAAAAAAAGCCTCAGACAACCAATCCAAGAAATTGGAAAAGAATGCCAAGCAAACACACCCAACCTAGGAAGGAAAGCGAGAAGCTTACTGGGAAAAGGAAAGAAGACCTGATGGAAGTAGATGAAGTGAAGGAAACTAATGGCAAAAAAGCCAAAATTGGAACTGAATCTTCTATATCGGCAGAGGCTGCAAAGCAGCCCTGCCGGGAGCAATGAGAATCCTCAGCTGGAACTGTCGCGGGCTTGGGAACCCGGAGACAATTCAAATCCTCATGAAGATCCTAACCTAGGAAAAACCCCAGATTGTTTTTCTCATGGAAACAAAATTACTGGAAAAGGAGATGCGCAATATTAATTCTAGGAAGCTCGCTTTTGAAAACTGTCTTGTTGTGGGATGTAACAAAAATCAAGGAGGTAGAAGAGGAGGTTTGTGCCTTTGCTGGAATGATCAAATAAATTTTGATATTACTTATTTCTCGGACAATCATTGCTGCAAGAATCTCCGATAAAAAAGATGGCATATGGGATTGTATTGGAATTTATGGGTGGCCCGAAGCAGAAAAAAAGAAGTATACCTGGAAACTCATGCAAGAAATGAACAGCAATTGTTGTCCAGCAACCCTCTTCTTGGGAGATTTTAATGAAATTATGACAAATGGTGAAAAGAAGGGAGGGCATCCGAAACAGGAGAGAGCTATGAGAGATTTCAGGGAGACTCAGAGAATTGTGGAATCGAAGATCTTGGCTTCAAGGGATATCGCTTTACTTGGACGAATGGCAGGCGTGGAAAAGAGAACATTGAGTGTCGTTTAGACCGTGCCCTTGCCTCTGAACAATGGAAGATGTTTTTCCCTTACTTTCAACTCAAAAATCTTGCTCGCTTGAAATCGGATCATGCACCTATTCTTCTCTCATGTGATGACAAGCCGATTATCGAGAATAAAATTAAGAGACTCTTCAGAATTGAGCACGCCTGGTTCCACCATCCAGAGTTTGAACAAATCTGCAGGAAAAGCTGGGACGACACTCGTCCCTACTATGATATGGCTGCAAAGCTAAGCAAATGTGCGAGCGAACTCTCATCTTGGGCTGAAAAGGAATTTGGTAATGTTAAACACAGAAAGGAAGCGCTATATAAAGAAATTGAAGATCTGCAGCAAGCCACCCTGAGTGAAGAAGTGAAAAATAAACTGATCAAGGCGGAGAAGGAGTTAGATGAGACACTCAAGAGAGAAGAAAGCTTATGGTTGCAGCGTAGTAAAACTCACTGGATCAAAGAGGGTGATAGAAACACGCGGTTCTTTCACCAAAAGGCGAGCAACCGCAAGAAAAGGAACACAATATCTGAACTGATTGATGATAATGGAAAGCAGATCTCTCAACAAGGTGACATTATTAAAGAGCTCCAAGATTACTTCAAGTCCATATTCAAAAAGGACGTCTTTGGCGAAGATGAAGAAGTTTGGAATGTCATTGAAAGAAGGGTTACCCCAGAGATGAACAAGGAACTGTTGAAGGAATACACCGAGGGGGAGGTGTACGAGGCTCTTAAGCAGATGCACCCGAACAAATCGCCCGACCCAGATGGTATGTCACCTTTCTTTTTTCAAAAATTTTGGTCAATTATTAAAAAAGATTTTCTTTCGGATGCTCTCCAAGTTCTCAACCATGGTAGAGACCTTACCTACCTCAATCACACTCACATTATCCTCATCCCTAAAATAAAACACCCAAAAACCCCCCAAAGATTTCAGGCCGATTAGTCTCTCCAATGTCATTACCCGGGTCATCTCTAAAACCATTGCCAACCACCTAAAGAAATTCTTTCCTGATCTTATTTCCAAAAGCCAAAGCGCTTTTGTACCCGATAGGCTCATTACTGATAACGTCATGATAGCTTTTGAAATTTTTCATACCCTGAACAAAAAGAAAAAAGGCAAAAATGGGCTGATGGCTTGGAAACTTGACCTTAGTAAAGCCTTTGATAGGGTAGACTGGGACTTCCTGGAAAAAATGCTTCTCACTTTGGGTTTCCATGCAAACTGGATTAACTTAATTCGTAATTGCATTCGAACTGTATCTTATTTGATTTTGGTTAATGGAGTTCTCACTGAACGCTTCATGCCTAGCAGGGGTCTCCGTCAAGGTGATCCCCTTTCACCTTTCCTCTTCTTGTTTTGTACAGAGATGCTCACTACACTCCTTAACCAAGCTGAAGATCGTGGCAATATTCACGGCATCAAGGTTACTCGCAGAGCGCCATCGATCTCACACCTTTTCTTTGCCGATGATTCCATCCTCTTCTCCAGAGCCACGATGGAAGAGGCAAATGAGCTGAGAAAGATTGTTGATAGGTACCAGAAACTATCAGGACAGAGGATCAACCTTGATAAATCTGAGCTCTTTATCTCCCCAAACATGAATGATGAGCAAAGAACAGCCCTGATTTCCATTTTTCAGGTGAAAGACGTGACGAAGGAAGGAAAATATTTGGGCTTCCCAACAATCATCCCGCGAAAGAGAAAAAGCTCATGTGCTGATATTATGGATAAAGTTCATTCCAAAATGAAAGGGTGGATTGGGAAAACCCTGTCCCAAGCCGGCAAGGAAATTCTTATCAAATCGGTTGTACAAGCTATTCCAAGCTACTTGATGGGATGTCTCCTTATTCCGAAAACTGTTTGTAGAAATATGGAAAAAGAGGTTGCACGTTTTTTCTGGTCATCAACAAATGAGGAAAATAAGATCCACTGGATTTCTTGGGATCGACTCGTGCGTTCTAAGGCTGAGGGGGGTTTGGGTTTTCGTGATCTACATTGCTTCAATCTGGCCTTAGTGGCAAAACAGGTATGGCGTTTCAAAAAGGACCCCGAGTCATTAGTTGCAAAGATTTTTAAAGAAAAATATTTCCCCAAAAAGGACATCCTTGAAGCTACACTTGGATATCAACCAAGCCAAGTTTGGAGAAGTTTACATAAAGCTGTTGTTATCGTAAAATATGGAATGGGATGGAGAGTGGGTAATGGAGAGAAAATCATCATTGGGCGAGACAATTGGATTGGCGATACATATACTCGACCCCCTGAGGTTATCAAAGATCAAGAGATCCTTTTTAATAAAGTCAGCTCCCTCTTCCTCCCGGGTTCTAAGGCATGGAATTCAGAGTTGATTAAAAAAATGTTCAATGAAAAGGACTCTGAAAAAATTCTTGCTATCCCCCTGGGGGTTACTCACCATGAAGACTTGATTTTTTGGAGACACTCAAGCACAGGAAATTTTTCAGTCAAATCGGCGTACTATGTGGCAAGAAAGCTATTTGAGGACTCCTACTCACAAAGAGCTTCACCGAGCGTCATTCCAAAAGAATGGAGACAACTCTGTCAGTTGAAAGTTCACCCAAAAATCCGCTTTTTCGCCTAGAAAGCTTGTTCGCAGGCTCTCCCTACTAAGGACAACTTGCTGAAAAGAGGAGTCTTGACTGATCCAATTTGTGAGTTGTGTGGAGAAGAAAGAGAAACTATCGACCACCTCCTCCTGCAGTGCCGGTGGTCAAAGGAAATCTGGTATACTTCTCATCTCCGCCTCGATATTTGTAGTCTAAACAACACTTCTTTTAAACTTCTTCTCTGGGAATTCTTGGAAAGAAATATTGAAGCTATTGCCCTTTTCATCAATCTGGCCTGGGAAATTTGGAAAGGTACGAATGACTGGATTTTTTCAAAGAAGCGAGTCGCACCACTTTAAGTCATCGAAAATGCTTTCAACCATTGGAGGGAATTGGAAGCTGAAGATGAAAGACATGAAATGAAGAAACAAACTGAGATAAAAGACAAGTGGAACAAGCTGACACAAGGAAGATTTAAATTAAATGTTGATGTAGCTGTGTTAAATGAAAATGAAATTGGCATGGGCTTTGTCATAAGGAACTACGAAGGGAAGATTGTTTTAGCGGCAAGGAAGAAAAATAAAGCTCAAGGAAGCTCCACTCTCCTTGAAGAAATGGCTCTGAGGTTCGCTCTTCTAACAGCTAAACAATACTGAACTTGTGTTGATCAAGTGGAGACGGACAGCCTGCAGCTGGCTCGGAAGATCAACGGTAATCATTCTCCTACCCCTTACTGCGATGTTTTAATCTCTGATATCAAAAAAATCGCAGAAGATGTTGGACACCCTTCCTTCCACTACATCCGACGAAGCGCCAATCAAGTTGCTCATCAAGCGGCGAGAGGCCCAGATTTCTTTTGTATTAAGCATATCCCCATCCATCTTGATCATCATGTACGCATGGATATGTAACTCTTGCCTCTTTTTATAAAAGCTTTGCTTACTTCAAAAAAAAAATTATTATCTCCTTTAAATTATGATGAAATATTAAATAATCATAACTCCATTAATTTAAATTAAATTTTTTATATAGTATTTTAAGTAATTTAATTGTCTTTCAAATAAGATCCATATTAAATATATTTAGAGTATGAAAACATATGGAACAATTTAAACAATAGGAGAATCAAATAAAAATCAACAAAATTATATATATCAAGCAATAATGTTTAATGTATCAAGCAATAAACAATGCATAAAATAATTTATTTAAATAACTGTCATGCGGAAAAAACTGAATCATTTTAACAATCATAGTACATTAATAATATTAATGATGGTCGAAACAAGAATTATCAATCATCAATTCAAATATTAAAATATAATGTATCAAGCAATAAAAAATAATGGGCTAACTCACAATCATATCAACAATATTCTTTCATACATCTAATAAATTCGTTTAAATTCATCAATAAAATAATATATATGAAACAATAAACTAAAATGAATCAAACAATGGAAAAAATAATCAAGTAATAAAATAATAAAATAGTACGTAAATAACAAAAAAATGTGTATCAAACAATAAGTTATAAACATTCAAGCAATAAAAAATAATCAATCAAGTAATGAATGGAAATGATCTATCAAACAAAATGCTATAAAATATCAAGCAATTAAATAATGCATATCAAGTAATAAAATGAAGTGTATCAAACTATTAACTTGTATTTTATGAAATAACAAACGTGTATAATAAATAAAATGAATGAAAAATTAAAATAAAAATAAAAAATCAACGAGAAAATTGAAAAAAAAAATAAAGAAAACAAATAAGAGGACAAATCACATGAAAATATCCCTAATTGCATATTAAAAAAATTTTAAATTCAAATATTTATTAGATCAAAAGATAAAGATTCATTCTTTATTTATTTATTTATTTATTATTATTATTATTATTATTATTGTTATTATTATTATTATTATAGATAGATAGAGGGAGAGTAGTGATCAGGTGAGAATGAGGTTTAGTATAAGAAATAAGAATTGATCTTGCCCGTCCATTTCATCAAATCAACGAACATGATTCAATCTCAGCAAATTAAAAAAGACGGTATTTTTGCTCCAATATCCTGCAGCAAAGGCTAAAACTGTATTTTAAGCCCGATTTACTTCATATTTACATAAATACGAATTAAAAAAAAATAAAATTGCTTCGCATTAACTGTCGTAAGTTCATTTTTTACCATCCAATGTGCATCTATAAGAATGCTATCATGCATTTTTAGTTACATTATTATTGACTTTGACACAATTCCTTGAATCACGATAGATCAACTTTTTACATTTTGCACACATTCTCATTGGTTTATTCAACATTCTAAGAGCTTTCTTCTTCCTCGAAGCAATTCGACTTTCACTGTCTTTAGTTTTCACAATAATTGGAGGCAACACTTCAATATTTTTAGGAAACGATCGACCATAAACACCTTCAAACCTTCAAAGCAGCAATACAAGCATAGTCCTTATAAAATTAAATATCATCATTAAGAGTTCTAAAGCCTCTCCCCTTTAAAGGTTTCACCTCATCAAGATAGTTTGGTATAAATGAACCTGTAAAATAATAAAATGTATAAATTTATCACTAATAATACATAATATAAACCTAAAAATGAACATGTCACTACACAAAAATTTCACGAACCATGATCAAAATATGCACATGATATAATGAATAAAAAAGATAGAAAAATAAGTAATAGATAAGATCTTTTTAAACTATCTTCACGCACGAACAGTCAATAACAAAAAGTTTACAATTTCAAATCAACATAAATCATCTCTAAAAATTACAGAACATCAAAACAAACATGAACACAATCACAAATCAAAAATAAAAAGCTGAGAAACTAAAATCTGAACTTACCTTCAGATCCGCGATCAACCATAACTTCTTCAAATGACAGAATTCCAAAATAAAAATCCAAACTCAATAATAGCCATAAGTAACAAAGACGACAAAAAAGATGAACGCGAAATCCCAAAAAAAGGAAAAAATTTTGATCGAAATAAAAAATATATATCAAATTGAACGAAGAAGGAAGAAGAAATAAGATTGTGCGAAAAAAAAAGAATAAAAAATCTAATTAAATATGAAAGCAAATACTATTTCAATATTAAAAAATATAAAATTACAAAAATAACCTTATTGAAACAACAATGCATGATAATGGACCAAAATTGTACACAAAATTAAATAAATCTTGAGTGTTGAAATGACAAGATCAAAGGCTGAGATTTATTCTCATTTCTCATACTAAAAACTATTCACATATGATCACTGCTATATATATATATATATATATAGATAGAGAGAGAGAGAGACATAGTTGTAATCATATGTGAACCACTTCCCACATAAGAGATAAGAACAAATCTGATTCATTGATTTGTTGATTTCAAGGGCTTTGATTAAATCTCTGATTTTATTTTTTTATTATATTTTCAATATTTAATCTAATTGAAGGGTATTATGGGAATATTAAATTGACAGTTTCAATCTTATCATAACCATTCCTAAAATCACTCCTTCTTTATTTCATATCATTCATCGTATATTCTCTTTCATCATTATCTTTTCCAACCCAACTTGATCATATAAGACATTCCAGCCGTCACCTCCTTAGATATCTCCACCGTCCACTTCGCCACCATCAGAGCCACGTGAAGCAGGTTTTTCAATGGAAGCCCACAACAAAATATAAAAATTCATTTATTTTCTTGAAGAAACTCACTTGTGCCCCTATTATTGAATAATAAAAGAAGAAGAAATTTTTCTTGAGATTTTGTAAATTTGAATGATTGTATGCATAGAATGGAATGGGTGTATGTTAAATTTGAATTATTTACATGTTTGGAATCAATAATGCCTAATTATTTGATTTAATTTGTTGAATTGTTTGGTTGAAATTGTTGAATTATTTAAATGGACTTCGTGTGTGTAATTCGATTGAATTTTGGGAATTTGTTGAATTATTTTATTTTGAATATGGTGAATTAATTCGAATGAAATTTGGGAATTTGTTGGCCGAATGAAATTGCTCACTATTTGTTGCCCGAAGGAAATTTGGGAATTCTTTAATAATTGTTGAATTAATTCGAATGAAATTTGGTGGAATTTGTTGAATTAACTTTTGTTGCAATTGTTTTGAATTATGTATTTGGTTGAATTTGGTGAATTATGTATTTTGTTGAATTAAATTACATGTTAAATTTGCAAATATTTCATAATTGTTACAATTTGTGTGTGATTTGTGCAGCCACAGTGGATTAGGCCCTCTTTTCATGGTCTAAATACTAAAGTAAACTTATACTCTAGAAACTATTAATGATACATTATATTCAATAGGGGTTCAAGGTTGCTTAATCAATTTATTAATGTGTCGTTCGGTAACTTATTAACTTGGAAAAAGAATGGTCCTAGTGCATCGCAACCATTAATCGAGCTATTAGGCTTTCAAATTACTAGTGAATCCCCTAATGCTTTATTGTTATTTATTAATGGGCAGATTATAGAATTGGAGTGCGTGAATTTGCATTAGTTACAGGATTTGTTTTTGGTTCTAGTGCTTTTAATCCCTGTGCCGATCATGATTCTTCTAGAACTTTGGTTTTTCATACAGTTTGTGGGGGTAAGAATCTTAGCGCTAGAGAATTATTGATGATTTTTAGGGATAAAAAAATAGAACGCACTAATCAAGGTTTGTACTTGAGGGTGGCTAATATATTAGCAGCTTGGAATTTTGCTTTAGGACTTTCCGAAAAACGAAAGATTGAGAGTTGGGTATATGTTCTAGTTGAGGGTTTGGGTAGGTGGGGTTCATTTCCATGGGGGGCATATGCTTTTCAGTGTTTATTTTATTATTTGGACCTTGCCCCTACCAGAGCAGATTGAATTAGTGGTGGGAGCTTTATTTTAGGCGGACCCATTTGGGCATTACATGTATAATTTAATTTTGTTAATTAATTCTTACACCTACAAGAGTGAAATATTTTATGTTATTTTTTGTAGGTGTGGGCCTATGAGGCCATTCCTAAGTTGGGTCGTGGCTGCGCTATTCTGCGAAGGCCTGATGCACTCCCTCGATTTATGAAATGAGAGTTTTCGAGGCTGGATACGATTGATTGTGGGCAATTCTTTGTTCAAGATGAGGTATGTAATTTGTTGGCTATCTATATTATCCTTTAATATTTTTCTAATTGTTAGTAATTTAATTCACAGCTTGAAGTGAGTTCTAATTTGGAGGATTCTCTTGCCGAGAAGGAGATGTTGTATTTTACTTCTGCGGAGATGGACAATCCGATTAGGGTATAGTTCCGACTGCCAGAGAATCCAGTACATGGTGCAGGATGGGGTGTAGGACGGGGTGCGGGACGGGTGCTGGACGGGGTGCAGGACGGGTTGGGAGAGGAGCTGGTGGGGAGACAGAGGGAGGATCACCGTCAGAGACCGCTACATCGTCACATAGACGCACTCGTCAGAGGCATCATGCACATTCTTCCAGTGGTGATTCCCGGGATACTAGGAGATATCGTCCATCTGGGAGTATATTGGATAGTATCTGGACCGTTATTCATGAGGCACTGACAGAGAGGGTGATCCCCCTAGTTACAGACTTATTCCGTGCATCTAGATACCGTCATTGCACAGATGTAGATGATGCGGCCTTTAGAGAGGTCTTGGCTCGTGATAGGAGTCGTGATTGGAGTCGTAGGGCTAGAGGAGACGGAGAGGAGACGGAGAGATTATAATAGAGATTATACTGAAGTTGAATATTTTCGGAATCCAGAAGCGACTGGATGCTATTTCTTAGATACTGTATGGAAAGATTGGTCATTGGGATGTAAACCAATCTTTCCTCTCCACCCAAGTAGTTGGATGAATCATCAAATTGCCCATTGTAATGAACAAATATAGTACACCAATTATCCATTTCAAAAAGAGGGAAATGAGAAAATTAATTGAATCTGTAGAGGATGCAAAAAATAAGGAAGGAAGATATAGTGAATGTGTATGCTTCATCTTTTGCAAATGAATTGGATTTTATAGACAAACCAATCTGAATTATTTTCAAAAATTGATTTGACTTGTCAAATACAGTGAATGGCCAATTACTCATCTGCATTGCAGTGTACGCAAGATTACCATCCACTCATATAGTCAAAAAGAAAATTGATTGTATGCATTATTCATGTCAATATACTTTATGAGCTTATTTAATCAATATTGTATGTAAAAAGTTGGAAAAATAATGCACATATGACCATAATGCATGTAAATAATCGATGGTCATGTAATTTTCATGTCAAATTATTTATGACTTTATTGGACTATAGTGCGTGAAAAAGTAGGAAAAATTAAGCATATGAAAAAAAATAAAAAACCATGGAACTGACCGGAACTGACTTGGATCAGACCAGATACCGACCCGGTTCGGTACCGGGTCGGTTTCTGGTCTGATCTTTTCGGGTTGGTTCCGGTCAGTTCCATGTCTTGTGCCCCTATTATTGAGTCGGTTCCGGTATGTTTCACGAGTCTGACCCGGATCAGACCCGAAACAGACCCGAACTGAAATTACATAATATGAATTTTACATTTTTTTATATCTGAAACTAATATCTTAATTACAAAATCTATTCTAAGTAATCATATCATTATCATTTAATAATGATTGAATCAAATTTGGCAAAACCCACTTCCCCATGTAAAATTTTGTACTTTTGGGTATTTTTTATATGTGTTATAAGAAGTGTGTATTTTTTATATGTATTTTATGAAAATGAGTATTTAAAAATATTTCCCCACACACACATATATATATATATATATATATAGAGTTGCGTTCAAATCCGAACTAAATACCATGAATGAACAGTGACCTAAGATCCGAACGTCCATTTTATTGATCTGATGGCTGAATTAATGACACGTGGCAGGTAGATTTTTTTATTTATTTAATTGAAAGGGTGTTATGGGAAGAAAATATTATGTTAATTTTTGGTAGATTTTATATAATAGGCAGTTACCTAATTTCATGATAAATCAAATATTAAACATATCTTTCCAAGTTCTTTTTTATTTATTGAATTACTACTCCAACGTGAATTAAAAAAAAACATTCTCATCATTTCAAATCCTCCCTCCTGCAAAGAAGAAATAAAATCCCTTTCACGGTCGGTTGTGGCTACGTCTGAGGCTGCACCACTACTGTCGCGGCGTGGATTTCGATTTCAGCCTTCTCAGGCGAGGAGACGACGAACAGCGCCGGTCCTCCCAACGACTCGCAGAAGTAGCAGCGGTGAGGGGCGATGCAAGGGCTGATGGCGGCGAGTATGTTCTCCTGCTGCGTGCGCGCGAACAAAGCCCTACGCGTGCCTCCTCCGGCTGGATCCGAGTCGAGCTGCTGCTGACGAGTCTTTAAATTGAGATGGAGGGTGAGAGGTCACGGTGTTGCGGCGGCGGCAATAGTGGAGATGGCAGCAATGGCAACAACGGGGTGGAGTTTGGTGAATATAGAACAATATTTCTAGCAAATCTCTGTTGTTTCTTTTTTATGCACTATTCTCTCTCTGTAAACATGAATTTAGGGTTCATGAATTGTTTCTTTGTTAATGAATTTAAGGCTCAACGAATTCTTTGTTAATGAATTATTAATTGTTTATTTATTTTCTACATTGTGTTCTGTTAACATGTAGCATTTTACGCTGTTGATATTATCATTGTTACATGTAATAAATATCATTTTATCAAATTATCGTTTTAATCTTAAATGATTTTTAATACACCTTTAAGATCATTGTTGTCTTTATTAAATATCATTGTACACTGTTTGACAATATCATTGTTACATGTAATTATTATCATTTTATCAAAATTATCGTTTTAGTCTTAATTGAATTTTAATGAACTTTTAAGATCATTGTTATCTTTAATAAATATCATTGTACGATTTTGACATTATCATTGTTACTTGTATTCAATATTCCTCAAATCAAATTCGCTCGTCGGACGAAATCTGCTTCCCTTTTTCTCTCTCTCCGTCATCAAATTGTTGAATTTGATAGGTGGAATGATATTCAATTAATTAAGTAAATCGATAATAATGGGAAGAGATCATGAAATATATTTCTCTCTCTGTCGTCTTATTGTAGAATTTGGTAGGTGAAATGATATTCAATTAATTAAGTAAATAGATAATAATAGGAAGAGATCATGGGCTATTTTTTTGGTAACTGCACCCTTAATTTTTGCATGCAGATCTTTAATGATTTGAATTTTACCTGTTTGTGACTAATTTACCCTTTTGATGATATATTAACACGGCAACAATGATAAATATCATCATTAAATCATGGACGTTAATATATTAAATGAATGGCTAGATCTTGATCTCTGTTCATTCACAAACCTTTGTTCAGCCATGAACGCACATATATATTACCAATTCACGGTGATATCTATATATCTCTTCTTTTCACTTGTATTGAGATTTTCAAAATTGAAGTTGTTATTAGAAAATTAATAAACAAAATTTAATTAAATTCTGGCAAACTAGCTCCCAAGTCCCAATCAATATCGATTCTAACATAAACAACACTAAAAAAAACGGAAAATAAATAAAAAGAATGACTAATTCTTACATAAAAATAAAATATTAAAAATACAATTGTCAAATGACAAACCTACCCTCAGTATCTCGCTCATCATTCATCAGAGCGGCAAGACGTCATTGGTTTCGTCGCCGGCAAATCCCCAGACTCCAGGCGCTACCCTTACGCACCGCCTAAAGCCAATCACGAAAACTACTGACTGAAAACATAAGTAGAGCACAACAATTCCTCAGGCAAGCATAATTGAAGTACATTATCGGTCATATGGTGCAGCCGCAGAAGACGAAGAAGAAGCATAGAAAGGAGACGAGCGCAACCGACTCCACAGCAGATACGACCGACCAGACGACATCGTCAACGTCCGGTAGGCGGCTGCTCCAGCTCCAGATGGGTGGCGTCAAGTAGGAGGCGAAGAGCCTCGGCCATCGGAAGACAGACGCCGGGATAGGGAAGCCAGAATCTAGCAGCCGAAAAGTTGTGGTCCACTGCGACATACCTGAATTTGAAGTTGCAATTTCCTGATATTTTTTCTGTGTTTTCTCGCGAATGCACGAATCGATATCCCTTGTGGCCCCGAGCATTTATATAGGGATTGGCAGCTCATCCGGGCCGTTGATTGTCAGCCGCTAATCTAACTGCGCATGGATCCTTTCATTTATGTCAAAAATAATACTCCCTCTGATCTCACTTCCCATTTTTGTTTGTTTCATAAATTTGTCTCACTTTCTTAAAATCACAATTTTTTTCTCACTTACCAATAAAATATTAATTTCACTACACTCGCAACTCTTAATCTCCGTACCGAAAAGAAAAGAGACTACTTATAAGGGACGGAGGGAGTATGATATTTATAAAGTGGTTTTTGAATTCTCATTTAATTTTTATACTAAAAAAAATAAGGAGTATTATCAATTAATGACTTAAAGATAATTTAATTCTTTATTTAGGATCCAGACGATGAATTCTCATTTTAGGATTCGAAAGATTATAAAAAGATTAAATTCAAGACTCGAAATACTTATAATTTTCAATCCAAGACCTTTATATTAGATCTTCGGGATGAAAATTGTATAATCTTTTAGATCTTAAATTGAGTCTTCATTTCTTAGATCATGAACCAATAATTAAATATCTTTCGGATCTTAAATCTATAACTCTCCTTAAAAAAAACCTCTCTGCAAGCGATGTTCAATAGTTGATTGCCAAGTTTTATCTGTCAAACAATATCATACATTTTATCTTGTGAGATTATTTATTTATAGAAAAGTAATTAGCATTAATTTAAATCTTACATGGGATATTTCAATGCAATTTGAACTCATATCTTTTGAATACTTTTATTATTTGTGCCCAAGTTGGTTGGGGATTTTAAGTATCATTTGTGGAGAATTGTCAATTTAGGATCCAAAAAATAATTTAATTATCAATTTAGGATTTGAAAGATGATTTTTCTATCCAAGACCTGAAAGATCAAATAATTCTCAATTCAGGACTTGATATTGAGGTCCTGGATTGAGAATTGGATGATCTTTCGGGTCCTGGATTGAAAATTTTTGTGATCTTTCAGGTTCTGAGTTGAGAATTAATCTTTCGAGTCCTGAATCAATAATTAAACTATCTTTCGGATCCTGAATTGATAAAACTCCATTTGTGGACTTATAGCTTATGTATGCAATACATAATTAGTGAGTTAAATTAGCATTAGTAAATAAGTTATAACTAAACTAGCATGATTTATGATAAAAGATCTGTCTTACAAAATAAAATTTGCAAAACAATCTCACAAGTTTTGCGCCGAAAAAATAATATATAAACCTATACATATATTGATAGTTAATAGTATAGAAATAGAAATGAATGCGCCGTCCGTTCATATTATAGAAATTTAAAGACCACCAACACTTTATAAATTAATTCGGTCGCTTAATTTGCTTAGTACAATAAGATAATCCAAAATTAGAAAGCAATATGCATGATAGTTTTGTCTTATATTATTGATTAAATATATGTACAAGAAACAGAAGGTGACCCATTGGCATTATTGAGGATGAAGATCTTGCAGTGGATCCAAGTACAGCATTGTGCCACTCTACTTAGGGGTGGTAATACGTGTGGATCGGATTCTTATTGTGTCAATCTGTTATTGATCCGATCCGTTAAGGTCAAATTCGTATCTGATCCGTTATGAAAAATCAAAATCTGTATTTGTATCCGATTCGTTAAGCTCAAATCCGTATCCGCACAAATTCGATCCGTATCCATTAAGGATCCAATAAGTATCCAATCAGAATGATCCGTTATGTATCGGATCCGATAAAGATCCGATAAGAATCCAAAACGAATTAATTCTATAAGAATCCGTTTCAATTAACACAATTATAATCCAATAAAAATTTGATAAGATAATGCAAAATATTCATATTTGAATGTTCAAATAATGTGTTTGATAAATAAATAAAACTGCAACTTCATTTGAAACTAAATTCCTCAATCAAATATCCGAAGATACATAGATAAATCTTAAATTCCAATTCTAGTAGTCAAACATGCTCATTTCTAAATACTGATCAATCTTTCACCTTAGTCGTCAAAACTCCACTTACAATTTTGAGAGAAAAAAATATTAATTAAAACTTTAAGATTTATAACAAATAAAATAAATTATAATAAATACTTTTAATCTGTTATGGTGAAATTGAAAGAGTTGAGACAATGAATGAGAATCTAAAATACTTTCATCAACATTAAAATTTAAGATTTCACCTTTTAGTGAATCCGTTGATATAACTTAATTAAAAACTTGAAGTTGAGAAAAAAAGAAAGTTATTAAATTTTGATAGTAGAAGAAAATAAATATTAAAAATATAATTAATAAATAAATAAATACATTTTTTTGGTGGTGAATTAATAAAATGAGACACGAACAATGAAGAACCAAGAGATTTGAGTTTTTGAAAGAACTTTAAATCTATATTAATATATCAAAATCAATTAATTAATTATTATATATTTAAAAAATAAATAATTTTTATTAATTTATTAACGGATACCCGTATCCGATCCGAATCCGATCCGTTTAATAAATTATCCAATCAGATTCGTATCCAATCCGAATCCGATCCAAAATTTTTGTGTCCTTATCGTGTCGATACGATAAGGATCCATATCTGATAAGCCTCAATTCGTATCCGTTATTATCGTGCGGATTCGTGTCGGATTATCAGATCGGATAAAAAATTGTCACCCCTACCTCCACCCAATAAAAAGATGTCATGTGGTAGTTTTGATTATTACCTTTTTTTTCTTCTTTCATTTTCAAATAAATTATAAAACTGATTTGTGGGATAAATTTATCTAAATATAATAATATTAAATTATAATAATATTTAATTTATTTATCAATTTAAATGATTAATTAAAAATATATATTTATGAAATGTAATTATAAAATAATTATTATAGTAAATTACTATCATATTTAAACTAAGAATAAGTTATGTAATAACTAGTTAATAATACTTATTTATTTTTCTTCTAACATGAATACTATTAATAATTTTATCTTTGTTTAAAGATGATAATAACTTATTAGTGTTTGTTTTGTCAAACTATATAAATTATTTTATAATTATATTTATAGATATTTATTTTTAAATCATCATTTTAATCGAGAAATAAATTAGGTATTATTATTTATTCATTAAAAATTAATAATATTTATCCCATAATTATCTCTATAATAGTTTAAATTTTATATGAAGAAAATAAATAACAAAAGTAAAATTTAAACTATTATAGTGATAATATTATGATAGTAATTTACTATAATATTTATTTTAATTCATCATTTAAATTAAAAAATAAATTAAAGATTATCAATATTTAATTATTATTATAATTAGATAAATTTAACCCATAAATCAATTTATATTTTATTTGAAAATGAAAGAAGAAAAGAAAAAGCAAACAATCGAACTGCCACATGGCATCTTTTTATTGGGTGGAGGGGCACCCAATAAAATTATTCTTAGTGACTTCTTCATAACTAGTATTTGGTCTGTAACATAGAATATAATATTTTCAAATTAAATTATTTTAGTTGAATATTTAAATTTTTATTAATTATAATATTTTTAACTTTAGTAAATAAAGTAAGATTTATTATGTATATTTAATTATTGATACTTCTAAGATATATTTTTAAGAAATGAATGCATCAAAAATATTTAGAGATTTAGTTGAAAATAATTGTTCCCTCTTTCTAAACTTAACTAATTTGTTTCAATATATAAATAGATTATTAAAACCACATTAAATTCAAGGTTCAACGCTAATAATATTTTATTATTTTCCTTGTATTATTTCATTTTCTGATTGTACTGAGGTGGAGGTGTCCTTCGCTGGTGAGGATTGGTAGGCAGTTTTCTCGAACTGAACTGGCTTCTTCTATCGTCTTTGGAAGTCTCTCTTTACGAAGAATGCAACATCATCATTTGCTGCTGAGTTAGGAGTTCTAACTGCTTCATTCTTGTTCACCATTTGAATATCTCATTCATGGGTGTGAAGTTCGGCGAACAGTTCTTTGGTGGACATTTTTGAGAGATCCATGGTCTTTAAACTGGTGGTTTTGACAAACCAATTTTCCTTCGACATTCTCGAAAGAATTTTGGCATTCATGTCAGCCAGACTTTCTTATTTTCCAAGAATTTTCATCTCGCTGACAATGGCGTTGAACCTTGCTTTCATTGATTTGATCGATTCGTCGGGCAGCATCTGGAAGGATTCATATTTGTCAACGCACATTTGTTTCTTATTGCACTTCATTGCTTCAGTTTCCTTCGTGAGGTCATTTATCCAGTCCCATAATTCTTTGGCACTATTGTTCTCTATGACTTTGTCCATGAGAGATTCTGGGAGAGATTGCATGATCATCTCTTGTGCGATGGGATCAAGCTGATGACGTTTCTTGTCTTCAAGTGTCCATTCTTCTAGTGGCTTATCTACTATTTGGACACCACCTTGGCCATCTTCTCCTACCAGCTGGATATTAATCTTTTGGATCTTCAGAGGTCCATGCTTCAAAACTTCGTCCATCTCTGGATGTTGAGGTCTCAGTTGGATGAGACACCTCTTCTTCCATACCGTGAACTTCTTCGGGTTGTACTTGGGAAGGCTTAGATAATTCATAGTTATTTGAATATAATCTGCTTGCTAATCACACTTAACAAACAAATAAGTGTGCAAGGAAATATGGATCCGGTCTTAAGCGACTCAAAACAGGAGAGTCTAGAAAAACCGACCTGCCTGATACCACTTGTTGGTCCCAGATCAGAGTACGAAATAGTATGCAGTGGAAGTATAAGAATAGTTATCTGCACTCTTAACGCATGCAGTTAAGTTTGAAACTGGAGACTCAGTTTTAATCAATAGTTTTAAAATATAGTTTGTGTTAGCCAACATTTTTAGGTACCCCGTTTACAGTTATATCAAGTCAACAGTTATACGCTTCAACACTTTGAAGGTTTTAAAGCACAATTGAAAACTATATGGTGCGAGAAGTAAATAAAACTGTAAATGAGGTTGGATATTTATAGTGGTTCAGAGCCTTAATTCATACGTCCACTCTTCAGAAATTAATCTGGTAATTCACTAAGTAATGAAGATACAATCCTCATGATCTATAGCCAAATGCTGTGGAAACCACCGTCCACAGCAGAATGGATCACTCGCCCATGTTGATCTTCACGGCTTCTTCAGTTCCTCAAAGCCAGGTGGCACCTTGAAGTCTTCTCAGAACTGGCAGTCATCGGAAATAGATTGAGGACAAACCTCCCTTCTCCTTCTCCGGTGGGTGGATGGTTGAGTTCTTCCCAGAACGTACGCTGGTTGGAAAAATCCCGTAAGAACCTTCTTCTCCTTAGAGAATTAGGCTGTTGTGTTCTTACTTGAAAAGTAAAAACACCAAGAAAGTAGATTAAGTCGAAAGACTTAATCCTCGTGTACACAAAGGTCACACGATGAATCTCTGAAGATTCCTTAAGCAATAATGCCTCGTGTGTAATAAATGAACCACGGAGTTAATGCCTTCTCATTAGAGAGCTTTAAATGCTAGAGCTTTGAATTTGGCAGAGTGACAACAAGGTTTGTGAGCGTTCTGATTCGTGTGGTTGTCTCTCTGTTCTCTGCTATTTATAGTTGAATCTATAGAAAATAGCCGGTAGAGACATTTCAAAGGATGTCCAATCAGTGTCCATCCTTTTCTGTAAAGTAGACCTGCTCCTTTGCCTTTTCTGAATCACTGCCATGCGTTTTGCAGGAGCAGTTTGTACTTGTTGTGTCAGACTCGAACAATGTTGTACACCAGTCATAACTGAGTGTATCTTCGTTCCTTATCATTGAATCTTCAATGCTCTTTTATGTTTGTTCAGCATCTTGCTTTTCACGTGTTTCTTTGACGTGAAACTGTCTTGGTCTGAAACTGTGAGCTCCTCTCGACTGTTTCTTTATGAAAACTGTGTCCACAATTTTCTCTGCTATACGATCCTTGACAGTTTTAAAACTGTCTACACAGTTTTTCGCGTCCAATACTCTGCACAATTTTCTCATCTATTATACTCGACAGTTTTCTTGTCTATTATACTAAACAGTTTTCTCGTCTGGATGGCTTCCACTTCAAAAATTGTTCCACAGTCTTTGACAGTCTTCTTCTCTTAGACTATTACAACTCGATCATCCTATACAAGGATTACATGAGGTAATAACTCTGAGGCCTGAACTTTGGTACACAATTTGGACACATCAAAACATCAAATTAAAGGTGAGATTTCTACATCAATCCCTAAACTTTGGTACAACATGCTCTTTTTGCCGATGTTCGATTTATCCTACTGACCTCTGAGCCTCGAATGATGTAATGCACCATTTTCTTGGTCGTTGGGGAACCTGGCGGTGGCTTTCCATCCTCTGCTTTCTTACGCAACCCCCTTCTTTAACAATTCGAGGACCTTGATCCTCAATGCTCGACGATCTTCCGTCCGATGACCGTGGTCGTTGTGGAACTCGTTGAACTTTTTCATGTCCCATGTGGCGAGGTCTGTCATCATTTTGGGTGGCCACCTTACAGCCCCTGACATTTGTTTCAACATGTTGTTCACAAGGTCTATGGGTTCGATGGTTAGCGTGTAGTTGGGCACATATGGAGTGTTGGCTTGCACCGGAAAAGCATAGAGATGTGTTCTAGCATCCTTCTTATCACGGAGGTCGTGCATGTCCTCCCTTGCCACTCGATTTGTGGTCCTAAGGGCATTCCTCCTTAACAACCAATATGGTTCGTCTTCTTCCCACTTGATCCGAGCCCCAACTTTGTTAAGGGCGTCATCTAGTGTCTGGCAAGAGTACAAGGTTAACTCCTTGTAGAGGTTGGAGCTCACGTCCACACCATTTCGAAAAGCCCCGATCGCAGTGGATTGTGGATAGTTTGGGATGTTGACCAGCTTCTTGTTGAAACAACCCACATATGAGTGTAAGGTCTGTCTTGGCTACTGGATGATGGCATAAAGTTCTTCAGGGTGCTTCTCCAGCTTCCGACTGCTAGCGTACTGGTGTTGGAAAAGCTGATGTAGTTTTGCGAACGTAGATATAGACCCTCGGGGAAGGCTCACGAACTACTCTAAGGCTGGTCCTATTAGACTGGACCCAAAGTTCTTGCACATGCAGGCCTCCCGCACGCCCGTGAGTATAGACACGGTAAACATTTTCCATTTGTAGATCGCGATATGGTTCTCCAAATTTGTGATCCTGTTGTACGGGATGAAATGTGGAAGGGCAAATCTGGTAGGGATCTTGGCGTTGGTGATGTCGGGTGCGAAGGGGGAATCTGCATAAGTCTCCCTTGCGATGTTCTTTTTAGGGGGTGGAACCCTTGAAATATGCATCACCAGAGACTCGAAGTAGTTCATACAACTCTCAATCTTTCCCTCGATCATGCTCATCGCCATCGTTGCGATCATTGAGGCGTCTCTTTTGCCAGCCCCAATCCTGGGCATTCTTTTGGTATGGCGAGGAAGGTTCTGGCTGCGAGTGCTTGAATTGTTGTCGAAGTCCGAATTCAGGTTCCTCGGGGTAACTGGAGGGAGTTCTGCAGAACTCTCCGAGTCCGTGACCCAAGGTGAGCTCTGTTGAGGGCCTTGCTGCCCTGAGGCGCTGATTCTCCTCATGTAGCTCATGGTGAGCTCTCGCCATTTATTCCATCTGTTGATTCATCCTTGCAAGCTCACGCTGCGCATCCTTCATTTGGTTCATCAGTTGTACCACGTTCGGATCGCTTATCGCCGATAGCGGAGGTGAAGGGAAGCTTAAAGCCAACTGCATTGCTTGGTCTCTATCCCCAGAGAAGGTTCTGGAGTTCTCCCACTCGAGTTTCCACGGCCTCCACATCCCAGGACGACAAGCTTTCAGCGCCCGAACTCACAGTTAGAGCTTCTTACACAGTCATTTCCTGCAAAACTAATCAGATTTTTTGTTCCTAGGCCACAAATCAGATTTCCAGGATCCTACTTGTAGCTCATGAGTTGGGACCCTGCTTGTAGTTCATGGTCCCGTAAATGGCTTTCAGTTTGTCGTGTGAGCTTTGGGCCAGGACCTCTGAGTGATGGGCCTCTGCGTCTGGACCGTCATTAATCGTATTGGGCCTGAACTGACTTAGCCCAACCAGATTAGGGCCCAACAATTAATATGTTATTGCTTAAGGAGGTGCTATCCTGTAATCACTCTCATATATATATAAATAATATAATTACATAAAAATAAATAAAAAAAATACCAAAATTCATAATTTTTTATTCTCTACAAATAGAGACTAATTTGGACATAAATATATTTTTTAAAATTGACGTATATACTACATCATATTGTATTGATCTACAACATTCAAAAAAATAATCAATCACAATCGTCCGTCGAAAGCACAATCTATGTCCAATTTATTTTAATTAACTAGTAATTTTATTTTTATTATTTTAATTCTAACTATTAATTTTAATCTTGAAAATAAAATCATGTAAGAGTTATATATAATATATAGTTGGATGGTTGAGTGGTTGTTGATAAAATATGTAAAATTGTTATAATTGGGTTGAGATGATATTTATGACATAAAAATGAGAGAAATTAATTAAATATTTAAGTTAGGTTACCGCACGAATTGCTTTACATTGGGTGACTTAAATTAAGAGAAAAAATAGGTAAAAATATGAATTATAACTCAAATTATTTTTTAGATTTAATTTGACATGAATTATTAATCTTTCATAATTCTGAAAAAGAACCCTCTAATTTAATTAACTCCTAAATCTAATCTCCATCAATTTTACAATCAAAAATAGTTTGAGTTATATTTAATATTAATTTTACACAAGAGCGTTGTGCAACTAACATTTAATATTTTATGTATAATATATATTGATAATTTTTTAAAAATATATTTATTTGTTTATCCATCAATAATACGTATAAAATTCTCACAATAATGTGAGGAGTAAAAGCAAAACTAATAAAAATAATATTTAACTTTACAAAGAGAGCCCAACTTAAATATAATAATATGCAAATATATTTAAAAATAAATATAAATAATAAATTAGTGAATTTCTAAAGATTTTGAGGGAAAATGACAAATATGTATTGCTTTTGTATCATAACATATATATATATATATATATATATATATATATATATATATATATATATAT